>CM059301.1:1362500-1585000 GCA_030340665.1 Neosalanx taihuensis | reverse complement strand
CTGACAGCAACAACCAGTGTGTTCAGGTACAGGAAACTAACACTGGGTTTATTTTCTGTGTGCGAGTAACTGGTTCTCACTCGTTGGTCTGTAGGTCCTCTGCTAATAAAGCTCTTGAACAAATATTCAAGGGGATCTAGACTTAATGTGTTGCGCCTGCTTGAATGAATGCTTTTCTTCCAGATCTTCACCAATGACGGGCAGTTTAAGAGCCGCTTCGGTGTCAGGGGGCGGTCTCCGGGGCAACTGCAGCGGCCGACGGGCGTGGCTGTCCATCCCAACGGTGACATCATCATCGCTGACTATGATAACAAGTGGGTCAGCATCTTCTGCAGCGACGGCAAGTTCAAGGTAAGAACCCTCTGCTTCCTGTCCCTCTACCATCAACTGAAGGTTCTAATCCTCTTTCTACATTTATTTATTTAGACTTACAGTAAGTACAGGGACATTTTCCCTGAGGTAAGTAGGGTGAAGTGCCTTGCCCAAGGACACAACATCATACAGCCACAGCCGGGGATCGATCTCACAACCTTCCGATCATGAGGCCAACGCCTTAACCATTGAGCCATCTGCCCCCCCTCCTCTTCCTGCAGACTAAGATCGGCTCTGGGAAGCTCATGGGTCCCAAGGGGGTGTCAGTGGACCGGAACGGCCACATCATCGTCGTGGACAACAAGGCCTGCTGTGTGTTCATCTTCCAGCCCAACGGCAAGCTGGTCACCAAATTTGGTAACCGTGGCAACGGCGACAGGCAGTTTGCAGGTACACTGAATGGTAATAAGTGCCCTCCCCTTTCCTCCTGTCTAACCTCTGACCTTATTCATACCTGCATGCAGTATGAGGATGGTAATCTGGCTAGGACCCCAAGTCCAGACCCATGACCTTTTGTCTTTTGACCTTTTCACCTTGTGAAAGGGGCATTCTATAAGAAAGGGCTCAGTCTCCCTTTGTGTTGCTTAATTGTCTTGAATGTTGTTGCTTTTCAAGGTGTGTGTGTGTGAGCATGTTCGTGTTTCCATCATGTCTCCACTTCCTGTGCAGTTGTTTGCAAACCACTTCCATTGTCTAACTCCAGTTCATGCCAAACCTGCTGTATGTACCTGCGGTATTATTGTAACCAAATGACAACCTCCTCTGGATGTGTTCCTGCCAGGTCCTCACTTTGCTGCAGTCAACCACAACAATGAGATCATCGTGACCGACTTCCATAACCACTCTGTGAAGGTGTTCAACACGGAGGGGGAATTCCTGCTGAAGTTCGGGTCCAACGGCGAGGGGAACGGCCAGTTCAACGCTCCCACAGGAGTGGCTGTGGATATCAATGGCAATATTATAGTAGCAGATTGGGGAAACAGTCGTATTCAGGTAACAATATCAAGTAGTTTTTTTCTCTCTAATAATCTAAACAGTGTGTTTCTCTTGGATCATTTGTTATTGTGTATCTGTCTGTCTCTCCCTCCCTCCCTCTCTCTCTTATCCTCCCTCCCTCTCTCTTAATCTTCTTCCTTCCCTCTCTCTCCTTTATTCTCCATCCCTCTCTCCCTCTTCTTCTCCCTCCCTCCCTTTTTCTCTCTCTTAATCTCCCTCCCTCCCTCTCTCTCTTATTCTCCCTCCCTTCCTCTCTCTCTTAATCTCCCTCCCTCTCTCTTATTCTCTACCTCTCTCACTTGTTCCCTCCCTCCCTCCCTCCCTCCCTCCCTCCCTCCCTCCCTCCCTCCCTCCCTCCCTCCCTCCCTCCCTCCCTCCCTCCCTCCCTCTCCCTCTTCCTCCAGGTGTTTGATGGCAGTGGTTCCTTCCTGTCTTACATCAACACCTCAGCAGACCCCCTGTACGGCCCCCAGGGCCTGGCCCTCACCTCAGACGGTCATGTGGTGGTGGCCGACTCTGGGAACCACTGCTTCAAGGTGTACCGTTACCTGCAGTGACCCTGCTGTCTCACACGCACACACAAACTGTGGAGCAATGGACAGATTAGCTTCTCATCCAATTATGTACTCATCCTCCCATAACGCCTTCAATGGTGCCATGCAGAAGCCTTCACTATGACCTTTCACCTGTGTCTCTGTGGCCTCTTTTCTCCTAACATCCTCATCTGCTAGGTCTGCTCGTAGTGAAGAGGAGGAGCTCTGGGCCATGTCTCAAATCTGCAGACATGCACCCTTCCTTTCTACCTACCTTAAAGTCCTCTGGAACATGACAGACTAGGTGCTTTTGGTTCAGATGCTACCAACCTACTCATGACTGAGCAGACCTCTGTATGTCTCCCCTGAACTAAGGGAAATAATAATCAAATAATTCAGTAATGCTTAACGGAAGAGTTGCAGTGTCAGGGAGATGTGTGGGAGTGGGAGGGACTTTGTGTTCACTGATTGGTGGAGAGAGGTTCCTTAAGTGACCCTCTGCTTTAATCCATCCTGTTTGGATGGTGGAAACTGATAGTCTGGTATGAAGTTTGAGTTGCAGCCACTATTACATTTGTTATTTATTTTTGTAACATAGTACATTGTGTAAATTAAGTAGGGTATAGTGTTAACACAATCATTTTTAAGCAAATGTTACAAAATAGTTCAATCACAGACCTGGTGAATTTATGCTTTTCAAGGGTTGTAAATTGATACAGAATGCGTTTATTCAAAGTTGATGAAGTGAACAATAATTCAGTTGTGGTCACCATTACAAAAACACAATACTGCACAAGCAGGGTACTTTGTAAAGCATGGAACTTATTTGCATGGAATGTGGTCAATAACCTTCAGATGACTTTAAACAAGACACAGATCAACACGTTTGTAAGACCTCCTCCATGACTTTAGCTGGTAGACAATCAGCTCTTAACCATAGAATAAACATGTTTGGTATTCCATACAATATTAATGCAACACACCTAATAGGTTCCTTTGAAATAAGTTTCCGTTTTCTCAAGGTACTTACGTGTATTTGAATGCTTCACTACATCAACACCATCACATCAAATGTCAATAATCAACCAGTGACTTCATGGTCTGTCTGCTTCAATGGTGTAAGAAGCATCTTCAGTTTTATAATAACACAGCAGGTCAACACAGTGTGGGTGGGCAGGAGGGACTAAAAGACAAGAAGGCAGACTGCTGATATACTGGAGGATTATGTTATGAACAACATTCACTAAAACCTAAAGCCAATTACTTAACATGCAAAACATTGGCCTCTTGTTTATGTGGCAACTTTATTATTTATTATGACTTACCAAGACAAATAACTTGATGTATAATTTGAGAACAAGGTCAGCTATTTTGTATGGTTAAAATGGTTAATCATGTTAAAGGTCCCCCTTATTTCATGGTTTTGTTGTGATGCCAAATGAAAATGAAGTGCCCAAATGTTTGTAATGTTTGTGTTCGGATCTCAGATAAACAACTAAGATGACACAGCTGGAACATTTTGTAAATAAACCGTTTTAGTGACATTGATTTTGACTGTGCTGCTGCAACAGAGTTCCCACCACTTCAGTGTTGGACTGTATAATGTAGCAGCTGTATGAGGGAACATGTCCTGCAGACGAGGCACCAGCTTCATCACCCAGGCCTCCTAGTCAGTAAAGTTGTGTTCTGTCAGCGATAGTAGTTTGCAAATGTTCACATATCTCAACCAACCCAGTTTAGTGGGATATTGTGGTATAAATCCCTCTGTATCCCTCTTTATCAGTCTGTACACAGTCACCATTCCATCATTGTGTATTTATTCTTTTGTGTACAGCACTAGAAATAAAGTCCTGCTTCTTTCATGTGTTTGTGTCTTTCTGTTTGATTAGTCATTTATTAATAAAGGTACTAAATCAAATGGGATTCAGTGGTAGAATTACAATGAGACAATCCAAAAAGATATAAGATAAAGGTACATTTGTCTTCTCTATAATTGCTTATGTTGATGATGTTAAGCATAATGTGAAGTAATGTTCATCACCTTAAACTGAACACAAAGTGAACACCAATGTGATCAGACTTCTGATTCTACATAAGAAATGTGACCCGGAAGTCTGAATAATTGCAATTTCCCCACTCTGGGACAAATAAATTCTATGTTTGTAAATCTTGCGTAGCAATTAAACCTGTTCACATTTATTCATTTAGCAGACGCTTTTATCCAAAGCGACTTACAGTAAGAACAGTGACATTCTCCCTGAGGCAAGTAGGGTGAAGCGCCTTGCCCAAGGACACAAAGTCACAGCTGGGGGTCGATCTCACAACCTTCCGTTCATGAGGCCAACGCCTTAACCATTGAGCCATCTGACTCCCCCTGATTCAGATAACGGATTATTTATTTAAACAGCAAGTCAGGGGGAATATGGGTGTACAGTGAATCTCACTGCCCATTGACAACACTCTGCGATGTAAATCTCACATTTAATAATTTAAATATTTATATATTTTGTTTTCCTCACACATGTCATCATGAATCCAGCAGTGTTATTTGCTCTTGTACTGAGTGATACTTGTTCGTTATCAGCTCACCACCTTAATCACTGACACCTGCTCTGATTACTTCTACCAGAATAACAAACAAGAACGTTTTTAATTGTTTTAAGAATATAGCAAATGGCCTGTCATTGTGTATGCAGTGTTCCTGTATAAGAAATGAGGAAATTTTCCATTATCAAGGCACCAAACACTGGACAGACATGGCTGATGTCTATAAAAAGTGGAGTTAGATACTAAATTATGAATTTGCTTGAAGTATTTCATCAAGGAAAAGTTTTGAAAACAATTTTAAACTGGATTTACTATGAAGCTGCTGCTGATTAAATGATGCTGTTCAACCTGTCATCATCAAACTGTAAGTAGCCTTTGATTTCTGTCACTAACAGTGAATCAGTGAATGTGTGAAGTTGATCATGAAGCCATGAAAGTCTTGATATTTAAGTGAGAATGTCGCTGCTAGATCACTTAGTCTCAGGACTTGTTACCAAGTTCATGGCTAATGTTGCAGAACAGCTTTAATGTGTGAATTCTGCTTTCAGACAGGTGGTCTGATTATTATTGTGATTTGTGTAAAACTGTCAATGTGCATGAAACTGCGTCACTGTTTTAACTTTAGTCTCCCAGTCTGACTGTCAGTGTGCTCCCGATGTCAGGGAGGAGGGCTTCTGTTTGCAGATATGAGCTTGTTGAAGACAGACAGCCTCTCGTATTCCTTTCTCAGATTTATTCTCATTTGCCTTGGAAATTGATCTGTGTTGTAAATCTATAATTCACATGCATGTTTGCATTTGCGCTGCTCCTTTTACACCAACCAATCAGCGCGCAGGTCATTTAAATATTAATGAGCATACCTTTAAAGGGAGAAAACAGCCCTAACACTATTTCAAAGCTGGACAATGTCTAAGGTTGTATTAGGGCGCAAAAAAATCGACCCCGGGACATTTTCAGCCCAACCAATGTTTCATCTCCTATTCAGAGACCTTAAGGAACACTGTGAAAGAGTCTAAAAACTCAGAGAATTACCCTGTAACAGCAGAATGTTTCTAAAAGTGAAAACAGGAACCTCTCTTTAGTCAAGGCCATTAATTCCAGCTGTTCCAACTGAAATGATGACATATACAATTATTTAAAGTATGTCTGCGGTATGTCCGTACCATCATGGACCAGATGATGTCATACAGAATACATTTACCAGAGTTAAAGACGAAAGCTCACATTTCAGACAAACACGACCTCTAGTGGGTGAAATGTTATACAGCAGTGAAACATCACAGCTCTGTTAAAAAATAATCCAAACACATATTAATGTTATCTTTAATAGATGAAAACCATTTCCTGTGTTTGTTCTTGTCTGCAAGACAAGAGAAAGTTACATTTGACACTATGTTGCTCATATTTCTTTGAATCCTACATGACTGACATAGTGACAGTTGTTTTTTCCCAAACCCAAAACCCAGGGTAGATAGACTCAGTGAAGGAGATGTGGAATGTGTGTTAGAGGGTGGAGGTAACAGAAGAGACACTGTAACAGGTGGAGGTATCAGAAGAGTAACAGGTGGAGGTATCAGAAGAGACACTGTAACAGGTGGAGGTATCAGAAGAGACACTGTAACAGGTGGAGGTATCAGAAGAGACACTGTAACAGGAGGAGGTATTAGAAGAGACACTGTAACAGGAGGAGGTATTAGAAGAGACACTGTAACAGGAGGAGGTATCAGAAGAGACACTGTAACAGGAGGAGGTATCAGAAGAGACACTGTAACAGGAGGAGGTATCAGAAGAGACACTGTAACAGGTGGAGGTATCAGAAGAGACACTGTAACAGGTGGAGGTATCAGAAGAGACACTGTAACAGGTGGAGGTATCAGAAGAGACACTGTAACAGGTGGAGGTATCAGAAGAGACACTGTAACAGGAGGAGGTAACAGAAGAGACACTGTAACAGGTGGAGGTAACAGAAGAGACACTGTAACAGGTGGAGGTATCAGAAGAGACACTGTAACAGGAGGAGGTATCAGAAGAGACACTGTAACAGGAGGAGGTATTAGAAGAGACACTGTAACAGGAGGAGGTATCAGAAGAGACACTGTAACAGGAGGAGGTATCAGAAGAGACACTGTAACAGGAGGAGGTATCAGAAGAGACACTGTAACAGGTGGAGGTATCAGAAGAGACCTAATGAAGATAACAAGGTATCCTCTGTATGTGGTGGTGGCTGGCAGGCAGGCAGTCAGATGTAGCAGTTTGATGCACTGGAGCAGATGGGGAGTTTCATTCAGTGTGAATATGCAGCTGATGCAGAACATATTTACATTCACCGCTTCTTAATGACCAGCATAACGCTGCTGTCTGAACTCATTAAATGAGTTATTCAGGAGTTGTCATGTCAGTTTGTTAAAACTACAAAAATGTCAGTTTTCCCCTGAAAATGTTGAGTTTCTTGTTGGGTTCTTTCAGTGCAGGAAAGCAGCACCAGTCTTGTGTCCTGGGTGGGCGGGACTCCAGCTGGCTCAGGTGGGCGGGGTTTGTCTTCAGCCAATGAGGCTTCAGCTCTGTGCACCTGAGCATTCCATGTTATCACTTGCAACAGACCATGCTGATTCAGGATGCATCTGTGTGAGTGTGTGTGTGTGTGTGTAACAGTGTGCTCCAGCATGTTTGAATGTTTTCAGACTCCATCAGTTCAGTCCACAATGTGTGTAACACTGTAGCAAAAAAACACGACACGTATGTTTACCTGCGTGTAGTTTTAATGACTCAGCATGGAGAGGAAATCATGTTGGTTTCATTAGACTACAAACATGGACAATAGATGATAGAACTACAAACATGGAGGAGCAGTGATGAAACAGACTACAGTGGGACAGGAGCTTGGCACATACAGCAACGAGTCAACCCAATAAACACACACACACAATTACAACACACACACATACACACAAATACGACACACACAAGCACATGTAAAGCCTCATCTAGAATATACACACTTACATGGCATTCACACCATCAATTACTGCCCATTCATCTGTGGAAATAACCAACTAGCTCACACGTAAAGCATTATAATACTTTTTACATAGTGTTCTGTGATAACTATTCTCTCAAATACTCAGACCCCAACACACCATGCAAACGCACACACAGACACACACACACACACACACACACACACACACACACACACACACACACACACACACACACACACACACACACACACACACAGCTTTAATCTTTATCAGGTAATACATTTTTCAAGTTCAGCTTTCAAACTCATTGTCAAACAAATGTTTGTTTTCTTCCTACAGACAGAGACATTCTGTGCAAGAACATATACATTTTGGTACTAAGGCAAGTATTGTAGTTCCACAGGACCAACACTGTTAACACTGTGTGCAGATAGAACTCTGATCTGTTCTACTGGATCATGTTACCTCACACTGTAGTTCAGTTTGCTGCACATTCAGACAGATGAGGACACACACACACACAGTCCTCATTCAGTCAGATGAGGACACACACAGTCCTCATTCAGTCAGATGAGGACACACACAGTCCTCATTCAGACAGATGAGGGGACACACAGCCCTCATTCAGACAGATGAGGGGACACACAGCCCTCATTCAGTCAGATGAGGACACACACAGGCCTCATTCAGTCAGATGAGGACACACACAGCCCTCATTCAGTCAGATGAGGACACACACACACACAGTCCTCATTCAGTCAGATGAGGACACACACAGCCCTCATTCAGACAGATGAGGGGACACACAGCCCTCATTCAGTCAGATGAGGACACACACAGTCCTCATTCAGTCAGATGAGGACACACACAGTCCTCATTCAGACAGATGAGGGGACACACAGCCCTCATTCAGTCAGATGAGGACACACACAGGCCTCATTCAGTCAGATGAGGACACACACAGTCCTCATTCAGTCAGATGAGGACACACACAGTCCTCATTCAGACAGATGAGGGGACACACAGCCCTCATTCAGTCAGATGAGGACACACACAGCCCTCATTCAGTCAGATCAGGACAGACACAGTCCTCATTCAGTCAGATGAGGACACACACAGCTCTCATTCAGTCAGATGAGGACACACACAGTCCTCATTCAGTCAGATGAGGACACACACAGTCCTCATTCAGACAGATGAGGACACACACAGCTCTCATTCAGTCAGATCAGGACAGACACAGTCCTCATTCAGTCAGATGAGGACACACACAGCCCTCATTCAGTCAGATGAGGACACACACAGCTCTCATTTACAGTTTCTCTTCTCTTCTGTTGATTTAGATTTTTTTAGCACCATGGACGGTCTCTGTTGATGAAAGTTCTGGTATGCCAATACAGTTGCTGTTGTCGAAAACACGTTCCCTATTTAGGAGGTATTCCCTAAAGTAGTTGTGCTACATTGTAATGATCAGAGTATGATGATAAAGTTAAGAAACCTCGAAGGAGGAAGGATCTTTGGAGAAACACTGCGTTCAAGAACACATCAAGTAAAACACAGGTCTGTTTTCTCTGATGGGTCCTTCTGCACATGAAGTGACAGGTTGGACACAGGACATATTACACACAAGGCGTCACATTACATTGCGGATATTGGAAATATATTTTTTTCTGTCATTTTTCTTCACAATTCCTTTTCCGTTGTATGGGCATATGCAGAAGCTGAAAGAGGGCCTGGGTTAGGACTGAGACGCTGTTTTTAAGTAACTTCACACACACCACTGTTGTAGAATAAGACATAAAACCATCAATATTGTCAATGTGGTGTTTTTTTTTGAGACAAAGAGTCCCGACTGTTCCTCAAAGGCAATCAAAATGGCCACAGCCTTAGTCCTGACTTCCTTGCAGCGCCAACATAAAGGATGCAGCGGTGGTCACATGCCAGCAGGCCACATCTTTCTAAAGTAACTAGACTGTTTAAAGTCACTGTGGGAAACGATCTTAACACAGATACTTTGGCTCATAAAAGTGCCACTGGCTCAAGTCACTGTAAGGTCAGACTTCCATAACAACCATGTAGGGTCCAGTGAGAATCTATACAGCCATCATGATCACCCCAGTTCAACGCACAGTGAATAACAGGTGAAGTTTATGGAGTAAAAGAGTCAGAGATCCAGGACGAAACATCTCAAGGATCCAAAATCCCAGGTGGTTGATGGTGTGTGTGGATGTGTGGCAGCCAGCTGTGTAGCATGAGGAGGTCTCTTAGTCCCTAGAGACAGCTGACCAACACACAGTCACATGTCATCATAACACACACCATACACACACACACACACACACACACACACACACACACACACACTGAACTGTGCTCCTGATGTTGGCCAAGAGACTCTCTGAGTCCTTTCATTTCTGTTGACCAAGATGTGTTCATTCTGGTCGTGCTTCATGTAGTGGTCAGTTTATGATCCACAGTTCATCCCAGGACTGTTTAGATCTCTCAGAGTTCCAGAACAAGATCACCCTGCAGGACAGAAGCCCTCCTGAGCTCTAGAACACACCTGCTTCATCCTCTCTTTCTGCCTTCATGGAACACAGCAGTCTGAAATGTAAAGGAGGAGGAGCTTAGGTGTGCCTGAGGTGATTGGCTGGACTCTCTCTCTCTCTCTCTCTCTCTCTCTCTCTCTGGTCGACTTGGCGAGGGTCAGGCAAGGTCACCGTGGGGGGTAGGTGGGGTGTTTTGGGGGTCGAGATCAGGGGTCATTTCCTGGTGTGAAGAGTCTCCTGGTACTTGGTGCTTGTGTAGCGGATGTGGAAGCCCTTCTTGCTGATGGTGTCGTCGCTATGGAAACGGATCAGAACCGCGTCACCCGCTGAGTAGATCTCTTCCCTGGGCTGTAGGACCAAAGTACAGAAGAGGAAGGGGAGGAGGAGGAAGAGGTGTGGACAGACAGGTGGAGAGAAGGAGGGAGGGAGGAGGGGAAACAGGATGATGCTCATCGTATCTAAATGACAGAAAAAAAGATGCTTGTATTTCAAGCAGACGCAGTAATGATCCTCTCACCCCAGAACCACAGAATCGCCCCAGACGGTGGGAGTTGGAGTCATAACCGTCATACAGCTCGATGTAGTCGTAGCCACAGTCGGCCTCCTCCTCCACCTCGAAGGTGGTGAATGTCAGCTCGATGCCGTAGCCCTGCTCAGCTGTCAGGAGCCACTCACAGTCAGTGTGGCCTGGGTAGTTGTTGTCTCCAAACTGGGCGTGTGAGTACAGGTTCTTCTGACGGCTCTCAGCCTTCAGTCGGCCACCACACTCTGCAGACATGGAGGTGAACCAGCAGGGGGCACAAGCGTGGAGGATGACAAACAGAAGGAAACTGTGTTAGATCGTCGGCAAATAGGGCAACGAAACTGAAAACAATCTATTATTGCCATGACTAATGTAGAATTTTATCTAGGTTTTCTAAATCACATTGAAGTAATGTGTTTGTTTACAGTAGTGTACCACTAGAGAAAGCTATAACACTGTTCTCCGTTAGGCGCTAGCCTGAGATGGTAACAGGACATCAGAGAGACACACCAGTGGAATGTGTGGCCTGGAAGCCCTTCCTCTGAACTGAGGCATCAGAGATGAAGCGCAGGTACATCTTGTTGCCCGTGGAGACGAGAGGTTCTGGAGTCTTGCTGCCGCACAACCGACCCAAGATGGCCGACGTGTCGCCGTCACCGTCGAAAGCCTCCAGGTGGTCGTACGCACACTCCTGGTGCTGCTCGATCTCAAACTCACTAAAGGACTGCAGAACAGCAGGAGGATGGACAGAGGAACAGCAGAGGGAGGGAAAGAGGGAGAGATTGTGAGGGAGATAACAAGGAGAGAGGAAACGAGGAGGAGGGGTTAAGGAAAGAGGAGACAGAGGGGCAGAAGGAGACATGAAGGGTGCATGGTTAGTTCCCTCGTGGTTAGTTCCCTCGTGGTTAGTTCCCTCAAGGTTAGTTCCCTCAAGGTTAGTTCCCTCAAGGTTAGTTCCCTCAAGGTTAGTTCCCTCATGGTTAGTTCCCTCATGGTTAGTTCCCTCATGGTTAGTTCCCTCATGGTTAGTTCCCTCATGGTTAGTTCCCTCAAGGTTAGTTCCCTCATGGTTAGTTCCCTCATGGTTAGTTCCCTCAAGGTTAGTTCCCTCAAGGTTAGTTCCCTCATGGTTAGTTCCCTCATCGTTAGTTCCCTCAAGGTTAGTTCCCTCATGGTTAGTTCCCTCAAGGTTAGTTCCCTCATGGTTAGTTCCCTCATGGTTAGTTCCCTCATGGTTAGTTCCCTCATGGTTAGTTCCCTCATGGTTAGTTCCCTCAAGGTTAGTTCCCTCGTGGTTAGTTCCCTCGTGGTTAGTTCCCTCAAGGTTAGTTCCCTCGTGGTTAGTTCCCTCGTGGTTAGTTCCCTCGTGGTTAGTTCCCTCAAGGTTAGTTCCCTCGTGGTTAGTTCCCTCAAGGTTAGTTCCCTCGTGGTTAGTTCCCTCGTGGTTAGTTCCCTCGTGGTTAGTTCCCTCGTGGTTAGTTCCCTCGTGGTTAGTTCCCTCGTGGTTAGTTCCCCCGTGGTTAGTTCCCTCGTGGTTAGTTCCCTCAAGGTTAGTTCCCTCAAGGTTAGTTCCCTCGTGGTTAGTTCCCTCAAGGTTAGTTCCCTCGTGGTTAGTTCCCTCGTGGTTAGTTCCCTCACGGTTAGTTCCCTCACGGTTAGTTCCCTCACGGTTAGTTCCCTCGTGGTTAGTTCCCTCATGGTTAGTTCCCTCGTGGTTAGTTCCCTCGTGGTTAGTTCCCTCGTGGTTAGTTCCCTCATGGTAAGTTCCCTCATGGTTAGTTCCCTCATGGTTAGTTCCCTCAAGGTTAGTTCCCTCATGGTTAGTTCCCTCATGGTTAGTTCCCTCATCGTTAGTTCCCTCATGGTTAGTTCCCTCAAGGTTAGTTCCCTCATGGTTAGTTCCCTCATGGTTAGTTCCCTCATCGTTAGTTCCCTCATGGTTAGTTCCCTCATGGTTAGTTCCCTCATTAGTGTGGGTACAGACGTGTTGCTCTCCTCCTCTGCCGTGTCTCCATCTCTGGCTTCTCTCCTAATCACTAGTCAACAATGAGCTGTACAAGACGCAGTGATGCAGAGGAGCTGAGGGAGACATCTTTCACCTCACTGCTTTGAATTCACGTACAGTATCAGAGTACTGGGAGGTACAGTATCATAGTACTGGGGAGTACAGTATCATAGTACTGGGAGGTACAGTATCAGAGGACTGGGAGGTACAGTATCAGAGTACTGGGAGGTACAGTATCAGAGTACTGGGAGGTACAGTATCAGAGTACTGGGAGGTACTCTATCAGAGTACTGGGAGGTACAGTATCATAGTACTGGGAGGTACTCTATCAGAGTACTGGGAGGTACATTATCAGAGTACTGGGAGGTACAGTATCAGAGTACTGGGAGGTACAGTATCAGAGTACTGGGAAGTACAGTATCATAGTACTGGGAGGTACAGTATCAGAGTACTGGGAGGTACAGTATCAGAGTACTGGGAGGTACAGTATCAGAGTACTGGGAGGTACAGTATCATAGTACTGGGAGGTACAGTATCAGAGTACTGGGAGGTACAGTATCAGAGTACTGGGAGGTACAGTATCATAGTACTGGGAGGTACAGTATCAGAGTACTGGGAGGTACAGTATCAGAGTACTGGGAGGTACAGTATCATAGTACTGGGAGGTACAGTATCAGAGTACTGGGAGGTACAGTATCAGAGTACTGGGAGGTACAGTATTAGAGTACTGGAAGGTACAGTATCAGAGTACTGGGAGGTACAGCATCAGAGTACTAGGAGGTACAGTATCAGTACTAGGAGGTACAGTATCAGAGTACTGGGAGGTACAGTATCAGATGACAGTTTATTATTGAACAAGGAAGTGTTTAATTCAGGGGTCTTGATGGCTTCCAGATGTTCTTGGTAGGTTGGGGTGTCTGGTGTACTGGCTGACATCATCATAGGAGGGAAGCTACAATAAGTACCACACACAGACACACACAAGAAAACACACAGACACACACAAGAACACACACAGGCACACACAAGAACACACACAGACACACACAAGAACACACACAGAAACACAGACACACACAGGAACACACACAGACACACAGACACACACAGGAACACACGCAGACACACACAAGAACACACACAGACACACACAGACACACACTCAGAGAACCACCTTAAACAATGTGTGTGTGTGTCCATGCAAATCTGTACAAAAACAAAGTCTATCTTGGGAGTGGATTATAATGACAGCTATATGAACTTCTACCTTTGTGGAACACACACACACCTTAAAGAAATACACACACAGTCGAATACACACAAGACGTTGGCTGATGATATGGACTTCATCTTACATAAGCAGTAAGGAGGGATTATTATGAAGGTGACAGGTGATGAGATATGGAAGGTGAGACATGCACACACACACACACACACTCAACGTGTGGCCAGACAGTTTGACGTGTGACGAGTGTGTGTGTGTGTGTGAATGTGGCGGTTTAGCTCTGGTAAAGATTTCCAGAGATGATTCAAAGTTCAGGACCACCAGAACGATGACTGAGTGTGACTAAGAGAGGGAAGTGGGAGCAGCTGTGTGTGTGTGTCTGTCTGTGTGTGTGTGTGTGTTTGTGTGAGTGTGTGTTTGTGTGTCTGTGTTTTTGTCTGTGTGTGTGTCCATTTGCTTGGCAACATGAGAAGGCACTTAGAGGAGTCTGTGAGTCTGTGTGTGTGAGTGAGTGAGTGAGTGAGTGAGTGAGTGAGTGTGTGTGTGTGTGAGTGAGTGTGTGCCTGTGTGTGTTTTGTCTGTGTGTGTGTGTGTGTGTGTGTGTGTGTGGGAGAGTATGTGTGTGTTTTGTCTGTGTGAGTGTGTGTGTGTGTGTGTGTGTGTGAGTGTGTGTGTGTGTGTGTGAGAGTATGTGTGTGTGTGTATGAGAGTGAGTGCATCTCTGTGTGAGGTCTTGTGCATGGCCCGTGCTCTCACCTCAGCCAGTCATGTTCATGTGAGGTTAAGCGTGTTTGGTGCTCAAGGCTGACTCAGGCTGAATCTGTATTAGCACAGAGCTAACAGAGCTGTTAGCCAAACACCATCTGTCTGGGACAGCCCAGCACATAACACACATACACACACTAGGATACAGAAGCCTGCATGTACATGTTCATACAGACACACACACAGATGGCCTCTGCCCTGGGCCCTTCCTCCTCTCTCTCTGTCTCTCTCTGTCTCTCTCTGTCTCTCTCTGTCTCTCTCTGTCTCTCTCTCTCTCTCTCTCTCTCTCTCTCTCTCTCGAAGTGGAGCATGAAATATAAGAGATGCAGAGTGGGGATTCATGGATGTGTGTCTGGCTGCAAGACCATAAAAAGGAAAGAAATCTAGAAACACGCAGAGAGACAGACAGACAGACAGACACACACACACACACAGAGACAGACAGACAGAGAGACAGAGAGACAGACAGACACAGAGACAGACAGGTAGTGGGAGGTCTACTCACTATTTTGACTCTGTGTCCAGGTGTTGCTGTGATATCCCAGGTGCACTCCTTCCTGCTGGGGTACTTGTCAGGCCAGTTAGGGCTGCTCAGGGTTCCTGTGGGGCTGTGGATCTTATGCTCACACTCCGCTACACACACACACACACACACACACACACACACACACACACACACACACACGCAAGAGAGAGAGAATGCAGGAAGTTAAAAACTATGGCTGCACAGGAAAAGGGAAACAAGGAGGGAGCAGGAAAAGAGAGGGATGAGAGATGAGTGCCGAGGAGAACAGAGAGAAAGCAGCATGTGATGAGTGTGTAAAGAGTGTGTGAAGAGTGTGTGAAGAGTGTGTGATGAGTGTGTGAAGAGTGTGTGATGAGTGTGTGAAGAGTGTGTGATGAGTGTGTAAAGAGTGTGTGAAGAGTGTGTGATGAGTGTGTGCACGCTAGCCTGTGTCAGTGGAACCACACACTGTCATCCAGAGCTAACAGCATGTCTGCTGCTGCAGCCCTCCAGGCCCAGGCTTCCACTACAGCATGTCTGCTGCTGCAGCCCTCCAGGCCCAGGCTTCCACTACAGCATGTCTGCTGCTGCAGCCCTCCAGGCCCAGGCTTCCACTACAGCATGTCTGCTGCTGCAGCCCTCCAGGCCCAGGCTTCCACTACAGCATGTCTGCTGCTGCAGCCCTCCAGACCCAGGCTTCCACTACAGCATGTCTGCTGCTGCAGCCCTCCAGGCCCAGGCTTCCACTACAGCAGGCTGACAGGCTTGGAAGGAAGGAAAACAACGTTGGCTTATCTGAATGTGAAAGTAGCCCAGCGTCCTCCTCTCCCAGTGTAACCCAGAGCAGGCAGATCCTAAACTGGCTGACCTCATGTAAAGCCAGCGCTAAGCTGACCTTAAAAAAGATACGCTTGTAGCCTAAGGTGTGTGTGTGTGTGAGACATAGAGGGGGAGAGAGACATAGAAGGGGAGAGAGAGGGGGGGGGAAGACAGAGAGGAGGAGAGAGACAGAGCAAAAGAGGAAGAGAAATATAGAAGGCTTGACAAACATGTTAAGCATGTTAAGTCTTTTAGGTGCTGATTATCCTTTGACCTTTTCACACAGACACAGAAGGGGGCAGGTCACAGAGTCAGTCATATATTGATGTGTGTGTTGGGGGGATGGGGAATGACACTGCACTGTGCCCACTGCCCACTGCATACTGCCCACTGCACTCTGCCCACTGAACTCTGCCCACTGCACTCTGCCCACTGAACTCTGCCCACTGCACACTGCCCACTGCACACTGCACTCTGCCCACTGCACTCTGCCCACTTCACTCTGCCCACTGAACTCTGCCCACTGCAGACTGTTCACTGCCCACTGCACTCTGCCCACTGAACTCTGCCTACTGCACACTGGTCACTGCACACTGCCCACTGCACTCTGCCCACTGCACTCTGCCCACTGCACACTCTTCACTGCACACTGCACACTGCCCACTGCACTCTGCCCACTGAACTCTGCCCACTGCACTCTGCCCACTGAACTCTGCCCACTGCACACTGCCCACTGCACTCTGCCCACTGCTCACTGCCCACTGCACTCTGCCCACTGCACTCTGCCTACTGCACTCTGCCCATTGCACTCTGCCCACTGCACTCTGCCCACTGAACTCTGCCCACTGCACACTGTTCACTGCCCACTGCACTCTGCCCACTGAACTCTGCCCACTGCACACTGTTCACTGCACACTGCCCACTGCACTCTGCCCACTGCACTCTGCCCACTGCACACTCTTCACTGCACACTGCACACTGCCCACTGCACTCTGCCCACTGAACTCTGCCCACTGTTCACTGCCCTCTGCCCACTGCACTCTGCCCACTGTTCACTGCCCACTGCACACTGCCCACTGCACTCTGCACACTGCACTCTGCCCACTGCACTCTGCACACTGCACTCTGCCCACTGCACTCTGCCCACTGCACTCTGCCCACTGCACTCTGCCCACTGTTCACTGCCCACTGCACTCTGCCCACTGCACTCTGCCCACTGCACTCTGCCCACTGCACTCTGCCCACTGCACTCTGCCCACTGCACTCTGCCCACTGCACTCTGCACACTGCCCACTGCACACTGCCCACTGCACACTGCCCATTGCACACTGCACTCTGCACACTGCCCACTGCCCACTGCACACTGCACTCTGCCCACTGAACTCTGCCCACTGCACACTGTTCACTGCCCACTGCACTCTGCCCACTGAACTCTGCCCACTGCACACTGTTCACTGCACACTGCCCACTGCACTCTGCCCACTGCACTCTGCCCACTGAACTCTGCCTACTGCACACTGGTCACTGCACACTGCCCACTGCACTCTGCCCACTGCACTCTGCCCACTGCACACTCTTCACTGCACACTGCACACTGCCCACTGCACTCTGCCCACTGAACTCTGCCCACTGCACTCTGCCCACTGAACTCTGCCCACTGCACACTGCCCACTGCACTCTGCCCACTGCTCACTGCCCACTGCACTCTGCCCACTGCACTCTGCCTACTGCACTCTGCCCATTGCACTCTGCCCACTGCACTCTGCCCACTGAACTCTGCCCACTGCACACTGTTCACTGCCCACTGCACTCTGCCCACTGAACTCTGCCCACTGCACACTGTTCACTGCACACTGCCCACTGCACTCTGCCCACTGCACTCTGCCCACTGCACACTCTTCACTGCACACTGCACACTGCCCACTGCACTCTGCCCACTGAACTCTGCCCACTGTTCACTGCCCACTGCCCTCTGCCCACTGCACTCTGCCCACTGTTCACTGCCCACTGCACACTGCCCACTGCACTCTGCACACTGCACTCTGCCCACTGCACTCTGCACACTGCACTCTGCCCACTGCACTCTGCCCACTGCACTCTGCCCACTGCACTCTGCCCACTGTTCACTGCCCACTGCACTCTGCCCACTGCACTCTTCCCACTGCACTCTGCCCACTGCACTCTGCCCACTGCACTCTGCCCACTGCACTCTGCCCACTGCACTCTGCACACTGCCCACTGCACACTGCCCACTGCACACTGCCCATTGCACACTGCACTCTGCACACTGCCCACTGCCCACTGCACACTGCACTCTGCCCACTGAACTCTGCCCACTGCACACTGTTCACTGCCCACTGCACTCTGCCCACTGAACTCTGCCCACTGCACACTGTTCACTGCACACTGCCCACTGCACTCTGCCCACTGCACTCTGCCCACTGCACACTCTTCACTGCACACTGCACACTGCCCACTGCACTCTGCCCACTGAACTCTGCCCACTGTTCACTGCCCACTGCCCTCTGCCCACTGCACTCTGCCCACTGTTCACTGCCCACTGCACACTGCCCACTGCACTCTGCACACTGCACTCTGCCCACTGCACTCTGCACACTGCACTCTGCCCACTGCACTCTGCACACTGCCCACTGCCCACTGCCCACTGCACTCTGCCCACTGAACTCTGCCCACTGCACACTGTTCACTGCCCACTGCACTCTGCCCACTGAACTCTGCCCACTGCACACTGTTCACTGCACACTGCCCACTGCACTCTGCCCACTGCACTCTGCCCACTGCACACTCTTCACTGCACACTGCACACTGCCCACTGCACTCTGCCCACTGAACTCTGCCCACTGTTCACTGCCCACTGCCCTCTGCCCACTGCACTCTGCCCACTGTTCACTGCCCACTGCACACTGCCCACTGCACTCTGCACACTGCACTCTGCCCACTGCACTCTGCCCACTGCACTCTGCCCACTGCACTCTGCCCACTGCACTCTGCCCACTGCACTCTGCCCACTGTTCACTGCCCACTGCACACTGCCCACTGCACTCTGCCCACTGCACTCTTCCCACTGCACTCTGCCCACTGCACTCTGCCCACTGCACTCTGCCCACTGCACTCTGCACACTGCACTCTGCACACTGCCCACTGCACACTGCCCACTGCACACTGCCCATTGCACACTGCACTCTGCACACTGCCCACTGCCCACTGCCCACTGCACACTGCACTCTGCACACTGCACTCTGCACACTGCCCACTGCACACTGCCCACTGCACACTGCACTCTGCACACTGCACACTGCACTCTGCACACTGCACTCTGCACACTGCACTCTGCACACTGCACTCTGCACACTGCCCACTGCACACTGCCCACTGCACACTGCACTCTGCACACTGCACACTGCACTCTGCACACTGCACTCTGCACACTGCACTCTGCACTCTGCACACTGCACACCCCACTTTCAAGGAATCCAGACATCCTACGGTCATGTTTTCCCTGGCTGGTGTGTTCTGTTGCTGCTGGCCCCCTCCCTGTCCAGACACCAGGACACCAGGAAAACCACACTGAGTAAAACAGCTTCAGTTGTCAAAGAAAGGGCTTTGTTCTCTTAAATATGAATCATTTTCAGCGCACTAGGCTGCCACCTCAGGGTTAGGGTGTGTGTGTGTGTGTGTGTGTGTGTGGGGGGGGGGGGGGGGGGGAGGAGGGGAGACTCGAGCCCTTGTGGACTTTACACCATGTGGTGTTCTGTGTCTGCTGCTCTCCACCAGTGGGGGGGGGGCTACACTCAGCTACACTGACATGAAGCAGTCAAGCAGTCAAGATACATGAGAGAGAGAGAGAGAGAGAGAGAGAGAGAGAGAGAGAGGGAGGGAGGGAGAGAGAGAGAGAGAGAGAGAGAGAGAGAGAGAGAGAGAGAGAGAGAGAGAGAGAGAGAGAGAGAGAGAGAGAGAGGAAGATGGAGAGAGAGCTTACTCTTTACAATCTCTCAGCCCTTTACTGGGTCAGAGCCTCTGGGCAGCTTACGTCAGTGCTAACCCACTGAACTGATGGACTTCCTGGTGTGTGTGTGTGTGAGTGTGTGTGTGTGTGTGTGAGTGTGTATGTAGTTAGGTGAGGGACTCTGGCGAGTGTGTGTTTGATTGTGTGAACATGCTGCTGTTTCTGGGTCAGACTTCATTCAAATACAAACTGAAGTGGTTCCTCTTCCTCCTTCAAAGAGCTGAAACATGGTCTGAGGCCATCAGGTCCTCACATGCCTGAACGCCTTGGCTTTCCTCATTCTCTCTTTTCTCTATTACACATACATAGTACACACACACGCACTACACACACACACACTCACACACACTCACACACTGCTCCACACACACACTGCTCCACACACACACATACACACATACACACACATAAAGGAAGACAGTTCTCTGCCTTGAAGTGACCAGATGTTTGAAACCAGAGAGTCTTTAGGAGCTACTGTGTGAATGTAGAAATGTGTATGCCTGTGTAGAGCAGAATGTGTGTGTGTGTGTACCTTTGTAGGGTAGTATGTGTATGTGCTTGTGTGGAGCAGCGTGTGTGTGTGTGAAGCAGCATGTGTGTGTGTGTTTGTGGAGCAGTGTGTGTGTGTGGCTGTGTGGAGCAGTGTGTGTGTGTGTGTGTGGAGCAATGTGTGTGTGTGGCTGTGTGGAGCAGCATGTGTGTGTGTGTGTGTGTGTGTGGGGTAAGCCTACCTTCTTTGCAGTCATGTTTGTTCTCATGCAGTATGAAGCCATGTCGACACTGACACATGTAAGAGCCCAGCGTGTTGATGCACTCATGCTGACAGCCTCCATTCTCCTTACTGCACTCATCCTTATCTGTGGAGACAGCAGAGACAAGCACCTCAGGCCCACATCACTGAGGGAAGACAGGGAGGAGGAAGGAGGAAGGTCCTAAAGGACAGACAGGGCGGAGGGGAGAGGTCACCTTAGCTTTAACAGGAGGTTAGGAAGAGGGGGAGAAGGAGTTCATAGGAAGACGAAGACATCAAAATAAGAGGCAGACAGGAAGGAGGAAGGACAGGAAGACAGCAGGCAGCCGCCACGTGTCGTCATGTTTGTCCAGAGACACTGAGACCAGCTGGGATGAGAAGTCAGAGACACAGGCAGGACGTTCTGCTGCTCCTGTCCCTGACCTTCAGCCACAACACTTAGACAAGGGCTGGCATTTAAACCACACAGGCAGAAAACCAAGCAACACCCATCACAAAGTAATTGTGTCCTTACTGTAAGTCGCTTTGGATAAATGAGTAAATGTAAATGTAAAGTAAGAATGTGTGAAAGAGAGTGAGGGAGGGAGTGAAGGAGGGAGGGAGTGAAAGACAAAACAGTCTTTAAGAGGTTGGATGCAGAGCAGCTGATCAATAAAGCAAAGCTCAAAAGTACAGAACCTCCACAGACAACCTGAGTCAACATTAGTGTGTGTGCGTGTGTGTGTTACTTTGTAAAGTCCTCACTGTCAACAGCCAAGTGATCAGGAAAACAAACACATTCAAACAAACACACACACAAAGTATTTCTTCTGACACCAAGGTAGTATTTTTGGTGTTCATGGTCAAGGTAACTGTCAGTCAGTCTGGCCTTTTTTTGTGTGTCACAGCTGCACCGAGATCAGTTGTCTCCTCCTCTATCCAAACCTGCACCTTTCCTGCCAACACCTCGGCTGGTCCTAAGCCAGCTGCTACATCCTCACTCAGCAAAACCAAACTAAGTTCTCAATCTCACTGTTGTCTTTCCATAGTCAGCAGCACTGCGGAAATACCATCTTAGCACCTGAGAAAAGGATGAGTAAGCATCAGGTAAAGAATATCTATTTTGTGTCCCTGTGAGAACGTACGTAGCACAATGTGGGCAACATTAGTCTAGATATATGTAGGAGAACCTTAAAGTGGAGCCCTCCTCAGTGTGTGTGTGGCCCTCAGCTGGACCAGATCACTGCAGATCACTGCACCTCACTGCACCTCAGATCACTGCACCTCAGATCACTGCACCGCAGATCACTGCACCTCAAATCACTGCACCTCAGATCACTGCACCGCAGATCACTGCACCGCTGATCACTGCACCTCAGATCACTGCACCGCAGATCACTGCACCTCAGATCACTGCACCGCAGATCACTGCACTGCTGATCACTGCACCTCACTGCACCTCAGATCACTGCACCGCAGATCACTGCACCGCAGATCACTGCACCGCTGATCACTGCACCTCACTGCACCTCAGATCACTGCACTGCAGATCACTGCACCGCAGATCACTGCACTGTAGATCACTGCACCGCAGATCACTGCACCGCAGATCACTGCACTGTAGATCACTGCACCGCAGATCACTGCACCGCAGATCACTGCACTGTAGATCACTGCACCGCAGATCACTGCACTGTAGATCACTGCACCGCAGATCACTGCACTGTAGATCACTGCACTGTAGATCACTGCACCGCAGATCACTGCACCGCAGATCACTGCACTGTAGATCACTGCACCGCAGATCACTGCACCGCAGATCACTGCACCGCAGATCACTGCACCGCTGATCACCGCACCATAGACCACTGCACTGTAGATCACTGCACCCCAAGTCACTGCACCTCAGATCACTGCACCTCAGATCACTGTACCGCAGATCACTGCACCTCACTGCACCCCAGATCACAGGGTTGGACTGCAGGGAGGAGAGATGGAATCTCACAGGGGTTGCCACGTCAACACGAGTGTTCCAGAGCAGATGAATGGGAGACAGTAGAAGGGAGGGAAAGAGGAGTAGAGAGAGAGATAGAAAGAGGAGTAGAGAGATGGAAAGAGGAGTAGAGAGAGAGATGGAAAGAGGCGTAGAGAGATGGAAAGAGGAGTAGAGAGAGAGATGGAAAGAGGAGTAGAGAGATGGAAAGAGTAGAGAGAGAGATGGAAAGAGGCGTAGAGAGATGGAAAGAGGAGTAGAGAGAGAGATGGAAAGAGGCGTAGAGAGATGGAAAGAGGAGTAGAGAGATGGAAAGAGGAGTAGAGAGAGAGATGGAAAGAGGAGTAGAGAGATGGAAAGAGGAGTAGAGAGATGGAAAGAGGAGTAGAGAGATGGAAAGAGGAGTAGAGAGAGAGATGGAAAGAGGAGTAGAGAGAGAGATGGAAAGAGGAGTAGAGAGATGGAAAGAGGAGTAGAGAGATGGAAAGAGGAGTAGAGAGAGAGATGGAAAGAGGAGTAGAGAGATGGAAAGAGGAGTAGAGAGAGAGATGGAAAGAGGAGTAGAGAGATGGAAAGAGGAGTAGAGAGATGGAAAGAGGAGTAGAGAGAGAGATGGAAAGAGGAGTAGAGAGATGGAAAGAGGAGTAGAGAGATGGAAAGAGGAGTAGAGAGAGAGATGGAAAGAGGAGTAGAGAGATGGAAAGAGGAGTAGAGAGATGGAAAGAGGAGTAGAGAGAGAGATGGAAAGAGGAGTAGAGAGATGGAAAGAGGAGTAGAGAGATGGAAAGAGGAGTAGAGAGAGAGATGGAAAGAGGAGTAGAGAGATGGAAAGAGGAGTAGAGAGAGAGATGGAAAGAGGAGTAGAGAGATGGAAAGAGGAGTAGAGAGATGGAAAGAGGCGTAGAGAGAGAGATGGAAAGAGGAGTAGAGAGATGGAAAGAGGCGTAGAGAGAGAGATGGAAAGAGGAGTAGAGAGAGAGAGATGGAAAGAGGAGTAGAGAGATGGAAAGAGGCGTAGAGAGATGGAAAGAGGAGTAGAGAGATGGAAAGAGGCGTAGAGAGAGAGATGGAAAGAGGAGTAGAGAGATGGAAAGAGGCGTAGAGAGAGAGATGGAAAGAGGAGTAGAGAGAGAGAGATGGAAAGAGGAGTAGAGAGATGGAAAGAGGAGTAGAGAGATGGAAAGAGGCGTAGAGAGATGGAAAGAGGAGTAGAGAGAGAGATGGAAAGAGGAGTAGAGAGATGGAAAGAGGAGTAGAGAGAGAGATGGAAAGAGGAGTAGAGAGATGGAAAGAGGAGTAGAGAGATGGAAAGAGGCGTAGAGAGATGGAAAGAGGCGTAGAGAGATGTTAGGAGTGAGCTCAGATTTCACTACTCCCCTCAGAGCCTGTGAATCAAACTAGATCTGCTTTTAATGAAACAGCTAAATCCTTCAGTGCGTGTGTGTGTGTGTGTGTGTGTCTGATGTGGTATTACGGTGCTATTGTGGGAGCAGTCTCACCCTATCACAGGCTAAGCAGCTTTTCCGTCAACGCTACACAGTGTCCATTGTACGGGAAGCAGTGGCTTTCTTCAAACACACACATGCACACACACACAGACACACACACACATGCACACACACACAGACACACACACACACATGCACACACACATCTCCACGCAGACACACACACACGCAGACACACACAGACAAACATGGAGGGATTAGTTTAGGAGATCACAGGGACCTCCCCAGAGAAATGGGCTGTTAGCCAACTAGCAGCCATCCCTGGAAGCTCCTGACTAAAGCTGAGACTCTCTCACAGTGAGTCCACACAACCACACACACAGACACACACACACACACGCACACACATGGCCTACAGTGGATCCAAAGATATCAGGAATCCCACTGTTGATAGGTTAAAAGTGCAGACAGACATGTATATAACATGTTCATGTTCATATGACAAGGAATCCATTCAGCTGTCAGAACACTGACCCACTGCAGGCAGGAGACATCCATGTCTTTATAGTTAGATGGAAAGAGTTTAAATCCCAGGATAAAGACGTCTCCCAGTGTTCCCAGTAAAGAAAGACAAGAACAGGACGGATCTTTCTCTGAAGAGAGAGGAGAGGTTCTAACAGCTGACCCAGGACATCCTGCTGTTCTCAGTCTGGTGTTTAGAACCTGGGTCAAGCCCAACATGACTGTACTTAGAACAAGGAAGGGTATGTTTGATTCTGTTTGAATAAGAAATATTCAAAACACATTAAATCAAACACACCTCCAAACTTTTCCTAAGTAACTAGTGCATGTTAACTTGTAAATCTGATCCCAGGTCTGGTCCTGGAAGACAACCTTTGGCTGTTTGAAAGATGTTGAAAAGAAAATACCCAACAAATCGGTCCCTGCCACCAAGAGAGAGAGAGAAAGAGACAGGGGGGGGGAAACATTTGTTGTTCCTCAGAGGGAGTCACGTTTCCTTCAGGAGGAGAATGGATGTCACACTGTTCGCACACCCAAATAAACTGGACTCATCCATTCTCCCAGGACCAATCAGAGAGCCTGATTGTGAGGCCATTACCTCTGACCTTCCCTGAGGTCGCCATGTTGCCACGGATACGGGCGCGAGGGCGAGTGCGCCTGGTGTTGCGACATGATTCAAACACAAACACACGTTCTCTGCACAGGGCCTGTCTGTCTGAGGGAGAGAGGTGGGGCACAGGGTGGGTGAAGGGCTCTGCTCACACACACACTAACACACACACACTAACACACACACACACACACACACTAACACACACACACTAACACACACACACATCAACACACACACACACACACACACTAACACACACACTAAGACACTAACACACACTAACACAAACACACACACACACTAACACACACACACACACACACACTAACACACACACACACATCAACACACACACACACACGCACTAACACACACACTTAGACACTAACACACACTAACACACACTAACACACACACACACACACACACACACACACACACTAACACACACTAACACACACACACTAACACATTAACAACTGGATAGTCCTTAAACCAGCCTGATAGCAAAGCACTTGACAGCCATGAACTAAGATTGAGAGATGGACAGATTAGGCACACACACACACCTCCACACGCACACACACACACACACAGCTGCAGGTGTTACCTGAAAAGAAGTGAGCTTTAAAGCCTTTCTTGGAAACAGTGTTGTCTGACTTGAACTCGATCCTCATGTTGTTGTACTGGGATGTGATCACTTCTGGCACCTCACTTCCACAGTATTTCCCATGTAGCTTTGAGTCTGACGACAGGCCGCTACGCACCTCCACAAAGTCGTACTTACACACCTGGAGCAAACGCGCACACACACACACACACACACACACACACACTGGCTAAATAACATCTCTCCTGTACAGTTTATTGGCATTATTTTTCTACTTAAACAGTGATTGTTTGGCATCCCCTCCCTCCCTCCCTCCCTCCCTCCCTCCCTCCCTCCCTCTTGTTCACCTCGTTGCCCTCCAGTTCAAAGGCCTCAAACTGCACAGAGATGCGGTACTGTGTAGGAGCCACAACCTGCCACACACAGTTCTTGTTGGGGGGATACTCCTTAGGCCAGCCGGGGGTGGAGATGGTCCCATTCAGCTTGGAGAGGAGTCCCCCACACGCCGCTGGAACAGACGCACAGGCCCGTTAGAGAGAGGCGGACACACAAACACACACAGACTGAGTGGAAGACTCAGGAAAACACAACAACACAGCAACACATCAGATACCTAGACACTGAAAAACAAACACACAATATAACCCTTAAGCTAACCCATAAGTTATTTAATGGCTGTGGGTTTTGTCATTCCTCCAATGTGTGAGGGTGTGAATGCTTGTTGTGCGTTGTGTTTGTTGTGTGTGTGTGCGTGTGTGTGTGTGTGTGTGTGTGTGTGTGTGTGTGTGTGTGTGTGTGTGTGTGTGTGGCAGTGAAGCACAGGGCTGACTGGCTTTGTTTTCCAAAGCTGTTTTTTCCTGTTGATGGGATGTTATTTCTTCTGGGTTAGACTCATATCCGCCACACACACACACACACACATGCAGATGCTTGCACACACTAACATGCAGACATGGGCGCACACACACACACACACACATACACACATTCATTTTTGTTTCCTTTTGGTTAGGCCAGATGCTGGCACAATAACATTTCAACATTCCAAACGTTCCATAATGAGTCACACACTCACACACACTCACACACACACACACACACACACACACACACACACACAGCAGACTTACCTTCACAGCTCTTCTTGTCAGGGGCCAGTTCGTAGCCGGGGTCACAGGCACATTTAAAGCTTCCTAGAGTGTTCACACAGTTCTGCTCACATCCTCCATGGTCAGGCTTTAAACACTCATCTTCCTCTGAGAACACACACACACACACACACAGAAGCTTGAGGTTCTCCTCTGAGAACACACACACACAGAAGCTTGAGAACCCACTAAGTGTCATAAATCAACAGGATCTAAACCTAAGTGCACCTTTGAAGAAGTTAGCTGCAAAGCCAGCTTTGTTGACGGTCCCGTCAGAGACGAACTTCATCCAGAGAGTGTGTGAGGTGGAGCGCAGATCCTCAGGCTTGTCGTAGCCACAGAATCGACCAATCAGAGGGCTGGTCTCCAGGGGGCCATCACGGACCTCCAGGTAGTCGTACGCACAGCTGTCATGCCTCTCAATCTGAAGACACAAACAGCCTTGTTAATACCTTCATCATCACCGTCAACGTCACCACCATCATCATCATCATCACCATCAACATCATTACCATCATCACCATCACCATCATCACCATCATCATCACCATCATCATCACCATCATCACCATCATCACTATCATCACCAGCTATTAGTTGCTGTGATTCTTGTGTGTTGTGTGATGAGATCTACCTCATGAGCCTGCATGATGATACACTGGTCTGAAGTCCAGCGGTCACCAAGAGTTCAACAACATTAAATACAGCATTCATACAAAACCTTATCTGACTAGTACTACACACACACACACACACACACACACACAGATCCCTATCTCTGCCAACAGATATTCCTGACACGTGGTCACGAGAAACTTCATACAGAGAGAGAAAGAGAGAATGAAGGGAGACATGGAGAGAGAGGGAGAGAGAAGAAGAGAGAAAAACAGGGTTTCTGGTCTTTGTTGTTTTGGCCCTTCACTGTGGACTGCTTTGGCAACATTGTTTAGCTTGAATAATCATAGTAATGAAGGATATTGAATAGAATTAAACTGATTTGAGAGGGAGAGCGTAAGAGAGAGGGAGAGGGTCCCACACCTCGAAGGCTTGGAAGCTGAGGCCCACATTATAGCCCTCAGACACGATGATCCTCCACACACACTCCTTGGATGGCCTGTAGTCGTCAGGGTAGTTAGGGGACTGGATCTGTCCTGATTCCTTGGTGATCTCCCCTCCACAGATGGCTGGAAACACAGAGAGGGGATCAACCAAAACAAAGCTAATACAAACGTACTGGATCAGGGATGTCATGACCACCAGGCCCCCTGCTTAACTCCCCCAGTCCCTCTTTCCCTCCTCTAGACCTCCTCTCACCCCTCCTCCCTCCCCTCCTCTCACCCCAGCCCTCCCCTCCCTTCACCCCTTCTCTCACCCCACAGATGGGTATTACCTTCGTAAACTGCAGCAAATCCCTTGCCCACCCAGTTGCTGCTGCTGCGAAATTCAATCCACATTCTGCTGTCCGTAGAGACGAGCACCTCGGGAACTTTATCTCCACAGAACCGCCCTGCAGATCCCCCCCCCCCCACACACACACACACACACACACACACACACACACAGACACACACACACAAACACACACGTGTGTAAGCTGGAGTGGAATAATGTGTTTACTGTGGGGTATTTGGAGTCATATACACACTTGTTTACTGTGGGGTATTTGGAGTCATACACACACACCTAAGAGCGGTGCCTTCCTCCAGTAACCATCCCGGACCTCGATGTAGTCATACCAACACAGGCTGCTCTTATAAAGGTCCATGGTGGTGAAGTTCAGAACAATCTGATGGAAAGGAAAAAAAGGTACAGAGAGGAAGTGGGAGAAAGAGAAGAAGAGAGAGAAGGAGAGAGAAGGAGAGAGAGGGAGAGTGAAAGAGAGAAGAAGAGAGAGAGGGAGAAGGCGAACAAAATGAAACATGAATCACTTCATATGCTACTAAGGGTTAGTATGTTACTCTTACTAACAGGAGAGTGAGGGGGCTGGGGGAAGTAGGGGCAGGGTGGAGGGTTTGGGGGGTGGGGCAGGTTGGAGGGTTTGGGGTGGGGCAGGGTGGAGGGTTTGGGGTGGGGCAGGGTGGAGTGTTTGGGTGGGGCAGGGTGGAGGGTTTGGGGTGGGGCAGGGTGGAGTGTTTGGGTGGGGCAGGGTGGAGGGTTTGGGGGGTGGGGCAGGGTGGAGGGTTTGGGGTGGGGCAGGGTGGAGTGTTTGGGTGGGGCAGGGTGGAGGGTTTGGGGGGTGGGGCAGGGTGGAGGGTTTGGGGGGTGGGGCAGGGTGGAGGGTTTGCTCAGCAGAACGGGGACCTTTCTCTCCCCTGGGAAGACGGAGGGAGGAGGGGAGGAGGGGAGGAGGGGGATAGAGGAACGAGGAGGGATGAGGTTAGGGGGAGAGGGAGGGGGGGGGATGAGGCTGGGGGGGAAGGGGGAGATCGATGGCCATGTGTCAGCAGTTATCTTTCTTTATTGACCATGTTGGCTAATTCACCACACTGGCATTATTCTGCGTGTGTGTTTGTGTGGCGCAAAGACAATGTGTGTGTGTGTGTGTGTGTACCTTCTCTCCAGGCGTTACAGATATCCTCCAGACACAGTGTGTGTATGAAGGATAACCGTTAGGATAACCTGGAGACGAAAAGTTTCCTGTCGACTCCTGCAGTGTCTCTCCACATGCTGCAACACACACAAACACACACACACACACACACACGCAAACACACACTGATGAGGTCACTTTCTTCCAGTCAGTCTTTGCATTGGTGATTTATTCAGATCAAAAGTCATATCACTGCAGTCCTACTTAGTTGAATCCCCTCCAGGGTTTCTAACAGCTGAGTTCTGTTCTGTTGTTTGAATATCAGAAGGAAAACAAACACACACATGCTCAGTTTGTCCGTCTCTGCAGAGAGACTTTATGGGCCCTATTAACACAATCTGAAACACAAGTGTCAGGAGTGAAACACAAGTAGCTTTGTGGGCGGGACTCGGGCGCTGTTGCTATGATACCAGCAGGATAAATAACTCTTCCTCCCAACGTAAAGCTAACATGGGTTGGTCTGAAGTGGATAGATTAGTCACAGGTGTGGTTTGGGCGTAACGTGCAATAAACCAATCAGAGCGTCAGCTCACATTCCCTTTAAAAGCAGGAGTGCTTGTTCCATGGCAGGTTACTCACAGCCGAGGAGATCGAAAAGAAAGAGAAGTCACACTGTACAGGTTAGCTTCGGATTAAATGTATGAATCTAGCGTACACATTTAATCTAATTATAGGTAAGATTTATATCATATCAAATATCACAATGATTCCCCCCATTTGATCATATTTTTCTCTGCAATTTCCCGACTGTAGGATGAATAATCTATCTAATCTTATCTTAATTATGTTTGCAAGAATGGGAACTGCTGCGTCTGTGTAGATGAGAGAAGCAGAGAGCCTGGTCCATATGGAGGTAGTTATGTGTCTGATTAAGATGGGAAACACTATAAGCATTAAATTACAGGCGGTAAATTAAGAGCAGCCTTGGTTTGGAAAGAGACTGAGGGGAACTGGTGTTGCACGTTTGCGAGCTCCTCTGCCAACCACATCCATGTCAGAGCCAACCAGCCAATAAGAATGCACGATAATCTCTATGTGATTTCATGCTTTTGGAAGTCACGGGTAAACAATCTTTTAAATATGTCTTCCATCGTCATCTCTCTCTCTCTGTCTCAAAAGATGCCAAATGTGCCTCTCCTATCCCATAATGCATGCTGTTGTCCTCCCACAATGCCTCTCCTATCCCATGATGCATGTTGTTGTCCTCCCACAATGCCTCTCCTATCCCATGATGCATGTTGTTGTCCTCCCACAATGCCCCAGGGCACAGTTAATCTGTTCCTGAATATGGCATCTTTCACATGTGACTTCATGAGGTTAGAAATCTGGCTTTGTCCAGCTGGGGCCACACACACACGCACACACACACACACACACACACACACGCACACACACACACACACACACTCTCACTCTCACTCGCACATTTACTGTCATCCATGAGTCCTCGCAGAGGTGGATGAGCTGGATTACCAGTGTTCTAGACCATAAACCTTGATGACATCACTGTGGATGAACTGTAGAACACTCCAGAACTTCACAAGGCTTCCACAGGGAGGAGGGACGGACTGGAGCAGAACAACCTGTACATGATGTTGAAAACTGTGTGTGTGTGTGTGGTGTCTGTGTGTGTGTGTGTGTGTGGGGGGGGGGGTCTGTGTGTGTGTGTGTGTGTGGGGGGGGTGGTGTCTGTGTGTGTGTGTGTGTGTGTGTGTGGGGGGGGGGTCTGTGTGTGTGTGTGGAAGGGATGTGAGTGTCCATGTGTGTGTGTGTGTGTGTGGGGGGGGGGGTGTGTGTGTGTGGTCTGGTCCCTCCACCCTGAAAGGCACTGAAGCGATAGTGATGTCATGTGTTTTTCCCTTTCTATGTGATGAATTGGTTTAGTTCCCTCTGTCTGCGTTTCACACACACACACACACACACGCACACACACACACACACACAGCGTGGTAGCGGTGTGCTGGACGTACCTGGACACCTGTACAGCTTCCTGGCCTGTGCTATGTCTCCTTTACTGAGCCGGGTCCTCTGACCGATGGCTGGCCGGATGCCATTCTCATCCCTGGATGGTAGGATGGTGTCTAGAAACATTCCCCTGATGAGGAGAGGAGGAGGAGAGGAGGAGAGGAGGAGGAGGAGAGGAGGAGGAGGAGGAGATGAGGAGAGGAGGAGGAGAGGAGGAGGAGGAGAGGAAGAGAGGAAGAGAAGAGGATGAGTACATCGCTCAATACAGGTTTGACATCAGACGACATTGTGTTGTAGTGTAGAAGGGTAGAGTGTCAGGTGTAGTGTGTGTAGGGTGTCAGGTGTAGTGTGTGTAGAGTGTCAGGTGTAGTGTGTGTAGGGTGTCAGGTGTAGTGTGTGTAGAGTGTCAGGTGTAGTGTGTGTAGGGTGTCAGGTGTAGTGTGTGTAGGGTGTCAGGTGTAGTGTGTGTAGGGTGTCAGGTGTAGTGTGTGTAGGGTGTCAGGTGTAGTGTGTGTAGGATGTCAGGTGTAGTGTGTGTAGGGTGGGGGTAGTGTGTGTAGGGTGGGGGTAGTGTGTGTAGGGTGTCAGGTGTAGTGTGTGTAGGGTGTCAGGTGTAGTGTGTGTAGGGTGTCAGGTGTAGTGTGTGTAGGGTGTCAGGTGTAGGGTGTGTAGGGTGTCAGGTGTGTGTGTGTGTGGTAGTGTAGTGTATTGTGTGGTAATACAGTGTAGTGTGTGGTAGTATAGTGTGTGGTGTTGTAGTGTAGTGTGTGGTGTTGTAGTGTAGTGTGTGGTAGTGTAGTGCAGTGTGTGGTAGTGTAGTGTGTGGTGTTGTAGTGTAGTGTGTGGTGTTGTAGTGTAGTGTGTGGTAGTGTAGTGCAGTGTGTGGTAGTGTAGTGTGGTGTGTGGTAGTGTAGTGTAGTGTGTGGTAGTGTAGTGTATTGTGTGGTGTTTTAGTGTAGTGTGTGGTAGTGTAGTGTATTGTGTGGTAATGCAGTGTAGTGTGTGGTAGTGTAGTGTAGTGTGTGGTGTTGTAGTGTAGTGTGTGCTGTTGTAGTGTAGTGTGTGGTAGTGTAGTGCAGTGTGTGGTAGTGTAGTGTGTGGTAGTGTAGTGTGGTGTGTGGTAGTGTAGTGTGGTGTTGTAGTGTGCGGTGTTGTAGTGTAGTGTAGTGTGTGGTAGTGCAGTGTAGTGTGTGGTAGTGTAGTGTAGTGTGTGGTAGTGTAGTGTGGTAGTGCAGTGTAGTGCAGTGTGTGGTAGTGTAGTGTAGTGTGTGGTAGTGTAGTGTGTGGTAGTGTAGTGTGTGGTAGTGCAGTGTAGTGTAGTGTGTGGTAGTGCAGTGTAGTGTGTGGAAGTGTAGTGTGTGGTAGTGTAGTGTGGTAGTGCAGTGTAGTGCAGTGTGTGGTAGTGTAGTGTGTGGTGTTGTAGTGTAGTGTGTTAGTGTAGTGTGTGGTAGTGTAGTGTGTGGTAGTGCAGTGTAGTGTAGTGTGTGGTAGTGCAGTGTAGTGTAGTGTGTGGTAGTGCAGTGTAGTGTGTGGTAGTGTAGTGTAGTGTGTGGTAGTGTAGTGTGGTAGTGCAGTGTAGTGCAGTGTGTGGTAGTGTAGTGTGTGGTGTTGTAGTGTAGTGTGTTAGTGTAGTGTGTGGTAGTGTAGTGTGTGGTAGTGTAGTGTGTGGTAGTGTGTGGTAGTGCAGTGTAGTGTGTGGTAGTGCAGTGTAGTGTGTGGTAGTGTAGTGTGGTAGTGTAGTGTGTGGTAGTGTAGTGCAGTGCAGTGCATGTGTACTGGTTGTACCTGGAGAAGGTGTTCCTGGCATAGTGCATAATGCTGTCAAAGTCATACGGCTCTCCAAGTGAGTTCACCTCTCCTGGTTCCATCTTCAGAAAGTTATACTCCTGACCTGGAAACCATTCAACACACACACACACACACACACACATACACACACACACGCAGACACACACACACACACACACACACACAGACACACAGATGTATTCAGACAGCACAGCTAAAACTCTTTTCAGGTGTGGCTGCTTTGTGACAGTAGAGATACTCCTACAGTCTAGTGACAGTAGAGATACTCCTACAGTCTAGTGACAGTAGAGAGATACTCCTTCAGTCTAGTGACAGTAGAGAGATACTCCTACAGTCTAGTGACAGTAGAGAGATACTCCTACAGTCTAGTGACAGTAGAGATACTCCTACAGTCTAGTGACAGTAGAGAGATACTCCTTCAGTCTAGTGACAGTACAGAGATACTCCTACAGTCTAGTGACAGTACAGAGATACTCCTACAGTCTAGTGACAGTAGAGAGATACTCCTTCAGTCTAGTGACAGTAGAGAGATACTCCTACAGTCTAGTGACAGTACAGAGATACTCCTACAGTCTAGTGACAGTACAGAGATACTCCTACAGTCTAGTGACAGTAGAGATACTCCTACAATCTAGTGACAGTAGAGAGATACTCCTACAGTCTAGTGACAGTAGAGATACTCCTTCAGTCTAGTGACAGTAGAGATACTCCTACAGTCTAGTGACAGTAGAGAGATACTCCACTGAATTCTCTGATTCTGATTCTGATACTGTGGGTTTCAGCCTGCAGGTGGCGGCCATGTTGGGGCAGTAGGAGACAGTACTGTGGGTTTCAGCCTACAGGTGGCGGCCATGTTGGGGCAGTAGGAGACAGTACTGTGGGTTTCAGCCTACAGGTGGCGGCCATGTTGGGGCAGTAGGAGACAGTACTGTGGGTTTCAGCCTACAGGTGGCGGCCATGTTGGGGCAGTAGGAGACAGTACTGTGGGTTTCAGCCTACAGGTGGCGGCCATGTTGGGGCAGTAGGAGACAGTACTGTGGGTTTCAGCCTACAGGTGGCGGCCATGTTGGGGCAGTAGGAGACAGTTTCAGCAGACACGGAGGAGGAGACACCCCGCAGTTCAGGTGTGGGGGGCTTTACCACCTGGCTGGACACCTAGCCACTCCTCCCCCATCTCACCTCTGTCTCACCCCTGTCTCACCTCTGTCTCACCACTGTCTCACCCCTGTCTCACCCCTGTCTCACCACTGTCTCACCCCTGTCTCACCCCTGTCTCACCTCTGTCTCACCCCTGTCTCACCACTGTCTCACCCCTGTCTCACCTCTGTCTCACCCCTGTCTCACCTCTGTCTCACCCCTGTCTCACCTCTGTCTCACCACTGTCTCACCCCTGTCTCACCACTGTCTCACCCCTGTCTCACCTCTGTCTCACCCCTGTCTCACCTCTGTCTCACCCCTGTCTCACCTCTGTCTCACCCCTGTCTCACCCCTGTCTCACCCCTGTCTCACCTCTGTCTCACCACTGTCTCACCCCTGTCTCACCACTGTCTCACCTCTGTCTCACCCCTGTCTCACCCCTGTCTCACCCCTGTCTCACCCCTGTCTCACCCCTGTCTCACCACTGCTCACCTCTGTCTCACCCCTGTCTCACCCCTGTCTCACCCCTCTGTCTCACCTCTGTCTCACCCCTGTCTCACCCCTGTCTCACCCCTGTCTCACCCCTCTGTCTCACCTCTGTCTCACCCCTGTCTCACCCGTCTCACCCCTGCTCACCTCTATCTCACCACTGCTCACCTCTGTCTCACCCCTTTCTCACCCCTGTCTCACCCCTCTGTCTCACCTCTGTCTCACCCCTGTCTCACCCCTGTCTCACCCCTGTCTCACCCCTCTGTCTCACCCCTGTCTCACCCGTCTCACCCCTGCTCACCTCTATCTCACCCCTGTCTCACCCCCGTCTCACCCCTGTCTCACCCCCGTCTCACCCCTGTCTCACCCCTGTCCCTGGGGTTAAATGTTCCAATGAATCATCCCTCTCTCAGATCAGCTGTGTTGCATTGTGGGAGAGCCGGGTCAGACCAGTTGTGCTGGGAGAGTGTTGCATTGTGGGAGAGCATGGGCTCACGCAGGCGGTCTCACCTGGTTGGATGTTGTCTCGGATGATGGTCACATGATCGTCCCGGTCTGGCCGCGTGTGCTCGTGCCAGAAGCCGATCACATGACCAAGCTCATGGACCACAATGCCAAACTTATCACAGTTCTTCCCTATGGAGATGGCCTGGGGTCCGTTGCCACGGCGACCCACGTAGGAGCAACACCTGGTAGGAACGAGGGGGGGAGGGAGGGGGGGAGGGAGGGGGGGAGGGAGGGGGAGAAAGCCATTAATAAGGGAGGCAAGAGGAATGGAGTGTGATTCTGCAGGATATTAAGATCTGAACACACATTCACCACGTCAAGAGAAAAGGTTCCTGAAACTACAAAAAAATTATGAAGCTGATAAATAAACCGCTAATCCCATCCACACAACACTGGATCTACATTCCAGCTAGCCTTGCCATCCTCAGCTGTGTTTACATCCACACAGGCTGATCATTGCTTCATAACTCAACCTAAATACACTCTGAGATCATCAAGCAGTACTTAAAGCATGTTAATTGGCTTCTGTAATACCCCACACTCTGTAATACCCCACACTCCCATTCTAAGAAGCAGAGATGTTAGTGCCAGGATCAACAATCTGATTAAAGTTCTCCTGCTAATGGACTGGATTTATAGATTTCTAGAAGTCACAACATAGCAGTACAGCACATGGTACCACAGTGTACTGAGGTCTGTTCAGTACTAACATCCTGTCCTGCAGCACAGCTCCAGCAGCCCTTCTGCCCCCGACACTCACCAGCATAGTCTGGTACTTCTACCTCTGCCATCACTGAACACTCTGATTACACTGACAAAACACACGTGTGTGCATGTATACAAAAACACACATACATACAGAAAGCATGTTCACACACAGAAACACACACATACGTGTACATGTGCACACAAACACATACAGAAGCACCATGTGCATCTAAAGCTATTTATAGCTCAGATTAAAGCACCTAATTACTGATTCTACAAGCCAATCAGTTGCTATAGCGCAGCATCCTGATATCACCTCAACACAAGTTCACCATCCTTAGATCCCTGCAACTCAGACAGACATTAACCAAACACACCCAGTGAAGTATCCCCACACTGACCTGCAGCACTATCAGACCAAACACACCCAGTGAAGTATCCCCACACTGACCTGCAGCACTATCAGACCAAACACACCCAGTGAAGTATCCCCACACTGACCTGCAGCACTATCAGACCAAACACACCCAGTGAAGTATCCCCACAGTGACCTGCAGCACTATCAGATCAGAACTGGGGGAAAGCTGCAGGATCTGGTACCTCATGCCTACATAGTGCTGTTACCCAAGAACAACAACCCCTAACCTAACACACACACATGCACACACAACCACACACACACAAGCAGCATGCACACACACACCGAGGGGGGGGGGGAGCTGAGTAGACCAGGAAGGAAAGGAGATCCATTGTTGACTGACTGTGTCGTCTTTCACTGTGACCAGGTCAATGCTGAGCCTCCTGCACACACACACACGCACACACACACACACACACACACACACACACACACACACACACTCCCAGCACACACACACACTCCCAGCACACACACACACACACACACTCCCAGCACACACACACACACTCCCAGCACGCACACACACACACACACTCCCAGCACACACACACACTCCCAGCACACACACACACTCCCAGCACACATCCTCTCACCCGCAGGGTCTGTAGGTGAACACTATGTAACTCTCCTCATCTGTCTTCTCCATGAACGTAACGCAGGTCTGCTTCTCCCAGTGACGCATGGCCTGCTTAAACATGGCTCTCTGGCTTCCTGAAACACACACACACACACACATCGTCATCGTCATGCCGATAACCACCATCACCCTCCCTTCTTCATGATCAACATGATCAGCTCGCTGATGGTTCACATCAGGAGTGTAAACATCAGGGCTGGAGCCCCAGAGAGAGCAGCTGCTGTTTCCTCACCAGTGAAGTTCCCCCCGATGATGTAAGGGATCACCCCCCCAGGCCAGATCCTCTCTGCCCGGGATGTAGCGGCCCTGGGGAGGCGACTCTTCACGCCGTCTCTCACAGCCCCCCCACCCTTCAGCACTCTGGCAGGCTTGGTCCTGGGGGGGTCGGAGGTCACCTGGCTCAGGTTCTTGGGTAGAAACTCTGGAGGAGAGAGAGGGAGACAGGTTCTAAGGTTCTAAAGTATTAAGGAAACTAACTATGGGTATGTGTGTGTGTATGTGTGTATGTGTGTGTGTATGTGTGTGTGTGTGTGTATGTGTGTATGTGTGTGTGTATGTGTGTGTGTATGTGTGTGTGTGTGTATGTGTGTGTGTGTGTGTGTGTATGTGTGTATGTGTGTGTGTGTGTGTATGTGTGTGTGTATGTGTGTGTGTGTACAAATTGGATCCCATTGTAGCAACATGTACTGTAAGTATGGTTCCATACCAATGCCAAACTTCTGTATCCTCTCCAACAAGAGGTATAACGAATTCTTCTTCTTGGCAATCTCATGCTCCTCCTGACCACCTGTGAGGCACACACACACACACACACACACACACACACACACACACAGGAGAGGGTTGAATAGTTCAGTATAAAGCAGACAAGCTTCTTCCCACTCAGAAGCCCCTCTGGCTGTGGCCCTCTCTCCTCACTGAGATGGATGGACAGATGAGAAGCGTGTGTGAGAGGAGGACAGAGGTGTGTGTGTGAGAGGAGGACAGAGGTGTGTGTGTGAGAGGAGGACAGAGGTGTGTGTGTGAGAGGAGGACAGAGGTGTGTGTGTGAGAGGAGGACAGAGGTGTGTGTGTGAGAGGAGGACAGAGGTGTGTGTGTGAGAGGAGGACAGAGGTGTGTGTGTGTGAGAGGAGGACAGAGGTGTGTGTGAGAGGAGGACAGAGGTGTGTGTGAGAGGAGGACAGAGGTGTGTGTGTGTGAGAGGAGGACAGAGGTGTGTGTGTGTGAGAGGAGGACAGAGGTGTGTGTGTGAGAGGAGGACAGAGGTGTGTGTGTGAGAGGAGGACAGAGGTGTGTGTGTGAGAGGAGGACAGAGGTGTGTGTGTGAGAGGAGGACAGAGGTGTGTGTGTGAGAGGAGGACAGAGGTGTGTGTGTGAGAGGAGGACAGAGGTGTGTGTGTGAGAGGAGGACAGAGGTGTGTGTGTGTGAGAGGAGGACAGAGGTGTGTGTGAGAGGAGGACAGAGGTGTGTGTGAGAGGAGGACAGAGGTGTGTGTGTGTGAGAGGAGGACAGAGGTGTGTGTGTGTGAGAGGAGGACAGAGGTGTGTGTGTGAGAGGAGGACAGAGGTGTGTGTGTGTGTGTGTGTGTGTGTGTGAGAGGAGGACAGAGGTGTGTGTGTGTGAGAGGAGGACAGAGGTGTGTGTGTGAGAGGAGGACAGAGGTGTGTGTGTGTGTGTGTGTGTGTGTGTGAGAGGAGGACAGAGGTGTGTGTGTGTGAGAGGAGGACAGAGGTGTGTGTGTGAGAGGACAGAGGTGTGTGTGTGTGTGTGTGTGTGTGTGTGTGTGTGTGTGTGTGTGTGTGTGAGAGGAGGACAGAGGTGTGTGTGTGAGAGAGGAGGACAGAGGTGTGTGTGAGAGGAGGACAGAGGTGTGTGTGTGAGAGGACAGAGGTGTGTGTGTGTGTGTGTGTGTGTGTGTGTGTGTGTGTGAGAGGAGGACAGAGGTGTGTGTGTGAGAGAGGAGGACAGAGGTGTGTGTGAGAGGAGGACAGAGGTGTGTGTGTGAGAGGAGGACAGAGGTGTGTGTGTGTGTGTGAGAGGAGGACAGAGGTGTGTGTGTGAGAGGAGGACAGAGGTGTGTGTCTGTGAGAGGAGGACAGAGGTGTGTGTGTGAGAGGAGGACAGAGGTGTGTGTGTGAGAGGAGGACAGAGGTGTGTGTGTGAGAGGAGGACAGAGGTGTGTGTGAGAGGAGGACAGAGGTGTGTGTGTGTGAGAGGAGGACAGAGGTGTGTGTGTGAGAGGAGGACAGAGGTGTGTGTGTGGAAGCCTTGTATGATGATACTGTGTGGTCAGAGGGGGAGGGACTGAAGTTGACTGACAGCTGTGTGGTGGGCCCTGATTGGTTTAATAAGTACTGACAACTGTGTCATGGGCCCTGATTGGTTTATTAAGTCCCTCCTCCCATCACCAGTCTGCCCCCCCCCTCCTCTCTTCCCTCCCTCCTCCCATCACCAGTCTGCCCCCCCCCCTCATTCCTCCCTCCTCCCATTGCCTGTCCTTCCGTTCTAAAGAGAGACAGACACAGAGAAAGAGAGATATAGAGTACATAGATGTATATTCCTATAGATATTGCCCTTGTGTCCAGTGCCTGTAGCACTCACCAGAGGTGTGTCCCTGTCTGGACTGTGTGTGTCTGTGCTGTGTCAGGTCTATGGTTCGGTCAACCTGAAACATGCGGAGGTCCTCTTCATCCAGTGCTATGTCTCCCCAGAAGGCAGCTGGAAAACACACACATCAAGATCACCATCATCTTCATCACTATCATCACCACCATCATCATGATCATCATCATCATCATCATCACCATCATCATCATCATCGTCATCGTCGTCATCGTCGTCATCACCATCATCATCACCATCATCATCATCATCATCATCATCATCATCATCATCATCATCATCATCATCATCATCACCATCATCATCATCACCATCATCATCACCATCATCGCCATCATCACCATCATCATCATCACCATCATCATCCTCATCATCATCACCATCATCACCATCATCATCCTCATCTTCATCATCACCATCACCATCACCATCACCATAACCATCACCATCATCATCATCATCATCACCATCATCATCACCATCATCGCCCTCATCACCATCATCATCATCATCACCACCATCATCTTCACCATCATCATCATCATCATCATCATCATCATCATCATCATCGTCGTCATCGTCGTCATCGTCGTCATCGTCGTCATCATCATCATCGTCATCATCGCCACCATCATCATCACCATCATCATCATCATCTTCATCATCACCATCATCGCCATCATCACCATCATCATCATCACCATCATCATCACCACCATCATCACCATCATCATCCTCATCTTCATCATCACCATCACCATCACCATCACCATCACCATAACCATCACCATCACCATCATCATCATCATCACCATCATCATCACCATCATCGCCATCATCACCATCATCATCATCATCACCACCATCATCTTCACCATCATCATCATCTTCACCATCACCATCACCATCACCATCACCATCACCATCACCATAACCATCACCATCATCACCATCATCACCATCATCATCATCATCATCACCATCATCACCATCATCATCCTCATCTTCATCATCCCCATCACCATCATCATCACCATCATCATCACCATCATCGCCATCATCACCATCATCATCATCACCATCATCGCCATCATCACCATCATCATCATCACCATCATCATCATCACCATCATCACCATCATCATCCTCATCTTCATCATCACCATCACCATCACCATCACCATCACCATAACCATAACCATCACCATCACCATCATCATCATCATCATCACCATCATCATCACCATCATCGCCATCATCACCATCATCATCATCATCACCACCATCATCTTCACCATCATCATCATCTTCACCATCATCAGCCTTGCTCCTCCCTTCATGCAGGCATCATCTCCAGTCTGTGCTGAACTAGCCACAGTAGATGAGGTGAGGGTGGGTCCACATGATCAACACAGCACTACTGACAAATCACTACTGTTACTGTTCCACTTTAGTAGGAACCCCCCCCACACACACAACCCCCCCACACACAAACACACAACCCCCCCACACACACAACCCCCCCACACACAAACACACAACCCCCCCAGCACACAACCCCCTCACACACAGACACCCCCCCCCCACACACACACACACACACACACACACACACACACACACACACCCTGCTGTCATCTTAAGACTTGCTAAAGACTTCAGCAAACCACAAGTTCTCACACTCTCCCTCCTCTCCCCCTCTCCCTTCCTCCCCCACTCTTTCCCCACCTCTCTGTCTCTCCCTCCGCTCCCCCTCTCCCTTCCTCCCCCACTCTTTCCCCACCTCTCTGTCTCTCGCTCTCTCCCCCTGTCCTCCTCCTCCCCCCCCTCTGTCTCCTACCAGTCCTCCTAACTCTGCCCCCTCCCATTTTCTCATTCTTCCCTGACCTCTCACACGGTCATTTGCAGTGATAACCATCACCAGGATCATTAGCGTAGCTCTGCTATGGCCCCCTGTGGACCTTTCAACCCACTGCTAATGCTAAAGCTAGTGAGACACGTTGGGGGGGGGGGGGGGGGGTCTCTAGTCATTCAGTTTACTCTTAGTGTTCAACTCAGTGTTCATGAAGCCAGAATATACTTTTTTTAATTCCATGGTAGTTTAACTGTGAGTTTTCCTTTCCAGTGACCCAGTAAAAGGCCTTTCTCAAAATCAGGATCCAGGCATTTTATGGTTCTTACACAGATAGCATCCATACTGAACCCTGTCCTGTTTACCTTGGCTGAAACCACTGAGTCTAAGAGGAGAAATTCCTTTCTTACTCTAGCTTGTTTTCTTCCTTTGTAGTCACAAGTTACTTTGTTGTCAGCATGCAACCCTCCCAGCTGTTTATAACCAGAAAGTCCTGTCTTTTATGGTACCTCTTACCGGTTCACAGAATCTTTCCTGATTTCAAAACAGAGGCGAGTATTCACAATAAAACAGAGTAACAGTATTGTGTGAAAGCGATAGTTCTGATTTGGAGAGGGAGACAAGGGTGGATGTACAAAACTAGGCTCAGACATGCACAGTAACAGACAGTTAAGCTGGCAGCAAATAGACAGGTGGACATACATGCAGAGTAAAAGTCTCAATCACCCCCTTGAAAAAGGACCTATTCTCATTTGAGCTCTTCCAACCCTCCACCTCCCCCTACCTTGGACATTTTCCATGCCCCCCAGCTGTCTGTCTGACAGAAAAATGCCATAGTTTGGTGACACTGACATATTTTCCCATCCCCACTATTGTTAGATATGGCAGGTTAGACAGCCATATTCAGAGTTGTGGGTGGATAGTTGTTCTCCCTGTTCCAACCACGTGACCTGACCTTCCTTCTCAACCCAATAACCTAAGAGAGGTTATTGGATGGAAAGATACTGAAAGCTGATCTGTTTCATTATTGACAGACATTCACTTGCACATACTCCCATGTCATTCTATTTTTCGCCGTCTCCCCATTCTTCTCCTTATTCCTATGTTTCTCGCCTTGTACGCAGTTATTCACTCAAAGCCTTACCAGAGATGTCACCAACATCGTTGCGTAGATGTTTGTTGAACATGGGAAAGAGAGGGGGAGTTAGCGAGGGACGAGAGAAGAATGAGGGAGGCAAAAGAGAGACAGACTTATGAAGCTTCTGTCTGCCCTGAGTCTGACATCATGTCTCCACGTCCCGGGCTATCAAGGTCCCCAGTCTCGGATGCTTCTCTAAAGACTGCCTCACATTATAAGTCAATGACGTATCAATAATTTACCGCAGCCTTTTCACAGGGAGGTGAGACTCCCACGCTGAGACAATGAACTAACCCAGCTTCCCCAGACGGTCATTTTCCACTCTGTCCATAAAGAAACACGAGAAAGAGAGTAAGAGAGAACGCTAAAGCCCACAGATGGCAGGAAGAAAGGTAACACTGTCCACCCCCCCACCCCTCCTGTAAATACATGGCCACTGGCTATTAGCCTTTTCAATGGGGACCCCAGTCCCTCCCCAATTAACCATAGGCAGGCTGTTTGTCTTGAGCTGCTGAGGACTGGGGCCCTGTCGGGTCTCTGCCAGGGCCCTTTTTCTCTCTCCTCCCTCTGCTGTGAGTGTGTTCAGGCTGCAGATGAGGTGTAATTCAGTAACTCTGGACTCCGTCAACACTGGCTGCATCCTCACCAAATTGCAAATATACACACACATACAGTCACACACACACGTTCATGCTCGTAGTAGATATTCTGGTCAATGTAAATGTAAAAAGCATGAATTATCATCACACAGACACATCAAACTCAACCTATGCCTGAAGATTAGATTAAATAACATTGAAAACATAGTTGTCAACAATTGCCTGTCTCTGTACACCTGTTGTAAACAAATCCCTGTCTCTGTACACCTGTACATCATCAATCACTACTCTAATATTTCTATGCCCACAACACCACCCACTGCCACATAGCCACACAGCCGTCGTTGGATGTGTTTCTGAGGGGAACGACCTGCAGTACAGGACGGTCATCAGGGACTTTGTCAACTGGAGTGAGCTAAACCAGCTTCAGCTCAACACCAGCAAGACGAAGGAGATGATCGCCAACTTCCGGAGGAAAACACCTCACCTCTCACCGGTGAACATCCAGGGATCGGACATGTGGAGAGCTACAAATTCTTGGGGTTCACCTCAACAATAAACTGGACTGGACTGATAACACCCACACACTTTACAAGAAGGGCCAGAGTCGTCTCCATCTGCTGAGGAGACGGGTCCTTCGGAGTGTGCAGTGCTCTCCTCAGGACCTTCTATGACTCTGTGGTGGCCTCGGCCATCTTTTATGCTGTGGTCTGCTGGAGAGTGGGCAGCACTGACAGAGACAGGAGCAGGCTCAATAGACTTATTAGAAGAGCGAGCTCTGTCCTGGACTTTCCTCTGGACTCCATAGAGGAAGTGGGTGAGAGGAGGATGTTAGTAAAGCCGACATCCATCATGGCCAACAGCTCTCACCCCCTACACGACACTGTGAGGTCCCTGAGCAGCTCCTTCAGCAGCAGACTGTTACATCCACGGTGTAGGACGGAGAGGTTCCGCAGGTCCTTCATCCCGGCTGCAGTCAGACTCATAACACCTGCACCATCTGATCATGTTGTAGTCGCTGTTCATGCATATTGTATTTTAATTTATTATATTTATTATCTGTATTTTTTGCCTTTTCTACTTTTTATTCTGCTGCTGTAGCAAGTAAATTTCCCCGTTGTGGGATTAATAAAGTATATCTAATCTAATTTATTTATTTCACACAAGTTGAGTTCATCATATTTTCGGCATGATCAAACTCAGGATGATCAGATACTCAGTTTCTTTTAGATGCACACTCTTGCACCCACCCACACACAATACACACGGAGGGTGTGTCAGTCCCACTTCAAGGTCTCATCACTCCCATTCACTCCTTTCCCCTTATTTAGTCTTAAAGACTCAAGCAGCTCTGTAACTTGTTTTCACATCAGGCCCATGGGGGAGTGGCCCTGGGTCTCATGCTCCTTGCCAGAACTCAGCCATACAGCAAGTGGAGGATGTTTTTTGGCTGCTTTTAGGAGAAACTCAGCCATGTCTTTGAAAATATAATCAATGTAGACATTTAGTCATTTAGCAGATGCTCTTATCCAGAGCGACTTACAGCAAGTACAGGGACATTCCCCCTGAGGCAAGTAGGGTGAAGTGCCTTATCCAAGCACACAATGTCATGTAGCCACAGCCGGGAATCAAACTCTCAACCTTCCGATCACCAGCCCCACACCCTAACCGCTGAGCCACGTGACTCTTCCCGTAGTCCCACGTAGAACTAAATGTACAGACCTAAATTGAGTCTCCTGGGATGGAGGAACCACATCACACAGTTGACTGAACAGCCTTTGTATCCTTCCCCAACTCTCAACTTCCCTTATCTGCTGTAACATCACTGGTGTGTAAAGTCAGCAGTGTGCTCCGTAGTGTCCTTTGCCCCCGGGGAAGACAGATGGAGAGTGTACGGTTGTGTGACAGCTCAGCTTTCACCCACGTGTGAAACGTTAATCTCTCTTAGTTGGAAAAGGTGTGTGTTGAGCAGACAAGTGACACTGATAAGGCAGTGCTGTTCACCCAGTTATTGGCCACCTTGATAAGTCCTAGGAAAACAATGGAGGATGCAGCCCAGAGCCTGTCGAACACAACCACCAGTTTCTCCACTCTTTATTTCCCGTTGACACCCATTCTCTTCTATCCCCTCCCTCCCACTCTCTCACTTTGGGATAGATGTACAGCAACACTGAATACCGCTTCCGGACATTCATGTTTTGTATTCTACTTCCCCTCAACAGATACACACTCAAATGTTTGACCAGGGCAAATTTTCCATTAGATACACAACACACAGCCTTGCTAGTGGTGTGTGTATGGTTTGCCCTGGCCTTGGCCATCCATATATTAGCCACATATGTCACATAGGCCTGTTGGCATAGCCAGTCATACGTTATATTACAGCCATCAGTGTGGATTTCCGGGGATAGGTGAGCAGCAGCATTCATGAGGACATTACATAATGACGAGTAAAGGTAACGCAATATCTGTGTGGGTGTGCATGTGGGGTTAGGGGGTACAGGGTGGAGGGTGGCGAGGTGGATGAGAGGCTACACATGGTAGGTTTGGTGTCAACCTGGGTCTGCTCTGAACAGAACGTCACACTTCGGCTCATCTATGCATTCATAGTATGTCTGGGATGTGATATGGACCATGCACCTGTAGATATTACTCTGTGACCCGGCAAACCTGGAGCAGCCTCAGACCATTACCTCAGCGGTAACACTATCTGCATCATGCTGAATTTTGTATGGTCACATTGACCTGCTTACTCTTTCATTATTCATGGAAAGAGGAGAAAAGCTCTAAAATGAATACACACACAAACTCACTCACAAACATAGAGAAATAGAGAAGGAACGTTTTGGATAAACATTTGGAGTTTTGGGGCCCAGAGAGGGATGGTGTGATTGTCTTTCGGCATAACTGGGAGTAATACAATCGGCTTTCTGTCCATCTGGTGCTGCTGGGCAAGTGTGTGTGCGTGTTCGGTTGATCAGTCCCTGGGTGGAGGGTGTGGGACCAGTCCCCAGAAGACACAACACCCGGCCCATTAGCTGACTGGCTCATATAACCCGAGCGCTGGCGGCAGACAGACACGTGTAAACATAGAGCCCTGCATCTCAATATTCAGCGTTCTCTCAGCGTTCAGAATCCCTGCCCACCCCCCTTGCTTTTCCTCTCCAGCTCCCTCAGTTCTGTCCATACTTCTTGTGGGGCAATGACACCCTCACCCCTACAAAGCTTCACCTCCCATCTGGAGCTGCTGTCTGCGGATCCATGACTGACTGGTGGTCCGTGACCGGGAGGGGGAGGGTGACAAGCTCCCTGAACTCTGAAGGGGAAGTGGCTGTATGCCCTGCTTCACCCGAGTGAGCTGTAGTGGGTCACATGTAGCACCCAAGTGGGTAGTCATAGACATCTTTTGATAGGATTGAGATGAGTAAACCATGTCATTCTGCCAAACTCCTCAGCCAGTTGAACAATCGTATTTGTTTCCTGTAGATTGCTGAAAAGAATTTGTGGACTAGGTAAGCATGTGCTATGACAGAAAACTAACACACAGTTATCACAGTGTTATTAGGCAGACTCTGTAAGCTAAATGTTTTCCTCAGATTCTCACGATTGTCTCCATAGATACCACTTTTGATTGAACTTTTGATTGTGTGCACTTGAATGAGCTTGTTGTCCACACCCCGTTAACTCCCATATTTGACCTTACATTCTTGTTGAAATGCCCATTCTGTCAGGTTTCTCAAACTTCTCAGTTTACCCATTGTGAACAATTAGTTATTCTTAACAAAAGAAATCTTGTGAAACATGTATTTTAATTATTAAAAAAGGAGGTGAATGTTATTTGGTCGCTTTAGGCTAGCAGTTATAGACGAACTATACGTTTGTAAACATTTGGGACGTGCAGCATTTGCAAAAAAAAAAAGAGAAAATTACCCTTCATAATGGCGAGTAGTTTACGGATACAGTAAGTTTTTTTTTTACAGTTAAAATGTTTATATTCATTAGATGTTATTTTAAAAATGTTCTCTACATATTACAACAGCAGAAATGCACAGTTGAACCTCTGGGATGTAGGGGGATAATTGGTGTATTTGAATTTGATCAAATATTAATAAAAATTGTTGTTCTTTTTACACGTAGGCTACATGTGTCTGCACCCATTTTTATACATACGCATCTTCCTACTTTTGGCCTCCGGAGAGAAATAGTGATGTAAACCGGGAAACCAGCACTGGGAACCGGTTCAAAGGCTGTTTGTTAACTTTGCTGTTCACAAAGATTATGTTAATGCATGATGTTCCCATGATGGTCTGATGTGTGAAGGAAAAGGCTTTCATGAATTTGGCCTGGACAGGTATCGATGCCAAGCTGTACTTCTCTGTTGTTACAGTTAATGTGTCTGATACCGTTGGTGTGCTCAGCCCACTTGTTTACTAATCACTACTGTATTTAATGATGCTGTTTGTTCCATCTGCCGGAGGGACAGACCCAGCTCATGCCTGCGTGTGTGTGTGTGTGTTATTTCATACAGGCCCATTGACGAGAGGCACCCTACGGTGACGGCTGATGGCTACGCCGACAATTTAGCGGCTGTTGTGGACATGATCCTGACACAGAGGAGACACTTAGATCCAAGAAGTAGAAGCACTGTGATAACTTGTTGAGAAGGTTCAATTAACCATGACAGGGATGTGTAGTGGGTTTGTTTATGTCATGTAGACTTAAGTTGCTGTTTACTCAATTGGTCTACCAAATGACTAAAATACCAGTCAATAACACACCTGGTTATCACTGAGCCTTTTGTCAGAAGTGTTAAATTGTAACAACAATGTAACATACTAACAAAGACTTACCTCCCCAAACTTCTTGCAACTGATTGTGACAGATCGGGTGCTTGCTTACTGTCTGTCTTGTCAACTTTCTAATACTGTTTACAAATGACTGTTTTCACATAGACAATAACTAAAGTGCAGCTAATATGTCTTTGGGACAGTATGTAATACTTAATTTGTGACTTTGTGGGAGCCATGTAGCACAGTTGGTTAGGGAGTTGGGCTAGTAATCAGAAGGTACCCGGTTTGAATCCTGGCTGTATCAACAAGACGTTGTGTCCGGGAAGGCACTTCACCCTACTTGCCTCAGGGGGACTGTCCCTGTACTTGCTGTAAGTAGCTCTGGATAAGAGCGTCTGCTAAATTACTCAATTTAAATGTAATTTATTCAATTTAAGTAGCATGACTGAGATTGTTAAAGTTTCACAAACCCTTACACTAATCAATCACACTGAGCATTGTGGTAGGTATGGACCGGTGTAGAATTAATCCTGGAATTAATATTAATAAATAGTCTGATGTCAAAAGATAATGGTTTAATAATTTACATACATTTTACATGTATTTACTGCATGGTTTATGGATGCAAGGATACACTTAAAAATTATTTAATATTTGACCTGCATAAGTTAAAAACATCTTCTAAATCTGTGTTATAGTCATTTTTTTGTTCCTTTCCCCAATTTACTTCTATAATGATAGAGACATTCAAAGAGAGACACAAGAGAATGTAGGAATTGTCACTTCTCAGAATCGTACCCAGACCCCTGGGGTAAAGCCTTGACCCATGTGGAATGCAATCTCCCCGGTGAGCCACACTTTTCACACTTTTGCCCCAACATGCGAATATATAGCTATGAATCAGTCGTATTAAAGAGAAGCTTTTGATTTACAATGTGAGAAATTTGTTTTGGTCTATTATTATGCAACTGGCCCAGAGGTCGCTGTTCCTGGCTTGCCATTCTGTTCTATGGCAATGTTCTAACCCCAACATTGGAAAGCCATTAGAACAGTGACCTTAGGTCACAATTTTTGATAGGTCATCCATTTCTGTACAAGACCAGCCCTGCGACAGCAGCATATATGTTAACTCAGATCCTTGACAGTATTGTTATAGATAGGCCAAACGTACCAGACATTGATTTCATATTGTTTGCCAGAAGTAATTGACCTTCTTATATAATGTCACAAACACTCCATGCACAGTTTAATCATAATGACTTCAGGAAGATATTTAGGTTACATTCTTTGTTACATACAGAACAGGATAATGCTTGTGCCTGAGGGAGATGTCCCCACCCTCTCTTTCCAGTGAGTTAAAACCTTGTGTCACGAAAGCCTGATGATCTCATTTGCATATTAGGTTGATTGACTGGTTGTGGAAACACAGCCCAATAATACTTTTACAAAGTACTACTAGTTTGTATCTACTGGCCTCATAACTCCCTAACCACACCAACACATTGTTCTATCCAAGAGTCATTAAATGTTCATGGTGTACATAAGTACACAGTGATCTCCATAGGTATAGGGTTCTATGTCATGTTTGCATAAGACTCTCCTTTTACACAGAGCACACACAGCGCTGCTCTTGTACGCACCTGCGTTTTACCATCTATTCAACTGCCAGCTTTGTTACCTTGAGCTTTCATCTGCACTCGTTAAACTCTTCCTGTTTAACAGGAAATGGTAGGTCAGCTGACCAGACGGTGCTTGTACACCTGCATCTCAGATTCCGCTGTAACCTGTGGAAAAATTATTTGTTTTGATACCAGCTCGTTATTGTACCCACCCAATACTACTTAATCTCTTTAGCGTGCAGAGATATGGTCCACGGGAAGCTTGACAAATCCTGCTTGTTTAAACCTGCTTGTTTTCTCCTCATTTCATCACTGTCTCAACCCCAGGCGCAGCTATGCCAATAGTACTTTGACTTTATAGCGTGGGAGGGCCCATGGATTAGAGTCCAGAACTCCCACCATTCCTCTCTCTTTCCCTCCCTTTCCCTGTGTGTGTGTGTAGTGTGTGTGTATCCCAAGCAATCTGAGAGGAGTCTGGGTTCATACAGAGAAGGTTCTGTGCTGTGCTGCCATGGACACTGGCGTCACATGCCTCTCCAGGGGACACAAGGTCGCAACCCCATGATGTCATTGCCGGGTGTGTATGGAATGGTGCTGGTGGTTGTGTGTGTGTTTGTGGGGGGGGGGAGTTATTGGGTGATCACATGTCTCTGTAGCCAGCAGGTTGGATGGTTTATCCCCACGAGCAGAGCTGGCTGGAGATCTGAGGCTGTATTTACTCCAGCACAGCTGGGCTAGGCCGGGCTGTATCACTGGAGGTGTCCAATTGCCTTTTGTAAACGGTCAGCCATAGACAAAGGGCACACACACCCCAGCACTGATGGGACCCCTCCAGGACTCAACCTGACTCCTCATAAAAACGTAGCTGCGTGTCTCTTAACACGCTTTGACGTGAGCAGGCTTGTATGAACTTTACATGTGTCTCGCCCTAAGTGAGAGGTTAGGGTGTTCAGCAATTACAAGGATGCTTTAGTAATGGATGCATGGTTGACTGAATACATGTTCTGAAATAACATAACTTTTATATAACAACACTGAAGAAAGCATCGATCAATATTATCTTGATGAACCTCAAACGTACATAAGCACAGCATTTCCGATGTGTTATGTCACTCCACATCACCTCCTGTGATATACCCAGTTCTTTGTAGGATGTCTGGGTTTAGACCAGGTAGTTTGTGTGCCATATCCTAGTAACCTAGGAAACGTAGCAAAACACACCCGAGTATTGTTCCACTTGATAAAAAAGCAGAAAGCCCTGAAATGTCACATACAGAGCTGCTAAAGTTCTGTGGCTGCGTGAGCAGCACACTTACTGTTACTGTGACCACATGAAGAATTGGCTCAGCCGCGACCAAGGCAGACAAGAGAACGAAACAAAGAATCTAACCAGGGACATAAGCGCACACAAGAAATGCTGCATGCTGGGTAATTTATGTTTTTGTTTCTTTGCCGTGAGACTTCAAGTGAAATGTGCAGAACATTTAAGCACAGCAACACATGGCTGCCAACTAGAATGAACAGGTCCACAGACAGGGTCAGATGTCAATGCAGGTTGTGGGGGTTCATGACAGGCTAAGAACCTTTTCCCTCTTGCTCGTAGCTCCAGTGCAAAATACATACGGCTCTCATTTCTGCTGCTGACTGAAGGGTGGAGGTGGACTGTCTGTCTCTTTCCAGTGTGTTTGCATTTACAACGTCCTGTTTAACCACATCCTTCAGCACTACCTAACCCTAATTTAAAGTTCCCCAGCAAAGACGTTGTCTTCCTCATACCACCAAAAGACATGTGCATTGGTCCTAAACTATCTGGATGAAAATAGAATCCAAATAATAAAAACATAATTGTTTTTACATAAAGAGCAAGCCAACAGTTGTTCTGTGTGACTTGAAGCCTAAAGTAACAGAGCATATCAGCCCCTCTTTAAAAATGTCTCATCAGTTTCAGCGAGACGGAGATGTACTGTAGCTCATGTATTTGAGGAATGACTGACATTATGGCAAGTCTGAACTACGAAGCCAAGGAGGCCCCTTAAGCCCTGGCGACATGCAGCTGTCGAGGAGAGAGGAAGAGAGGGCTGAGAAACAAGAAAGCGGAGATGACAAATATAGAAGACTGAGCCGAACGCTTCACAAAGGGAGGGGATGCAAAGAGAGCAGCAGAAAGCAGCGGCACTAGCCCTGACACATGGCCCACATTCACAGCCACCTCTCACGTCACGGTGCTCCTCGGAGAAAAAGCCCCTTTGTTTCCCAGCAGAGGGAGGGAGGAGGCTGTGAGAGAGGTCTCTGGGGTGAACGACCGCTCTACCACCTCACCCCAACCGCCATTTAACAGGGAGAAAACTTCCTAACCCATGCTGTTGTCCCTAGGCCTGGCTGCTGACTCCCCCACTGTCTCGGCATACAAACACAGGGTCATCAAAGTGTTTCCACCAAGGCTCCTCTGGTATACTCCTGCTTCCTGCTACTGAACAGGGTCACACTGCAGCACTGTCTTAACTACTAGTCAAACAATAACTTTCGAGAGAACATTGGGTTTGTTATCTTAAGCCCTCCAAGGGCAATACTGTATCTGTTCATAAACATCTATGACTTGCAGAGACAACGTAATTTCCTAATCGGAACCAGAAACAAAAATGACAGGATCTGACGAATGGCACACTTAAAGCTGTGTTTATTTGTAAAGAAATATGTTCATGTTTTACATAGCTTTGCAGTTACAAACTGTAAAAAGAAAGAATATAAACGCTATTAGCATCACTAGGGTTCTCTCAAATGGAGAGGAGAAAGATGTTGGTAGCCCAAATGTTATAGTCTGTTGATGTTAAGCCCCAGTGGTATACTTCAGGCTAGGTTGACTGCGTATGCGTTTACCATTAGACAAAGGAATCTACAGCGTTTCTCAAAGTCGTCTCCATGCACATCTTCATGTACCTACAGTGAACTATTGAAGACTGTCACCAGAAACCTCTGCGATCCCTAGTGTAGAGAGCTTGTACAAGCCTGCTGTGTATCCTCTCCATATTGGGTCGAACAGACAAAAGCTATATAAGAAGTCAAACCAACAGAGAGCTTCCTCAGCTCTTATGTATCCCATCCCCACCCCTCCAGAGCGCATGTGTGTGTGTGTCCACCTTGTGCTCTTGATATACAGAGATATATTTGACACAGGTGGGTAGGAGGGCCACACTGAGCTCCTTCTCAATGCTCTCCATCTTCTCCCCAGTGTACAGTCAAAGCAGGTGTCTAGGCGACAGCTATTCCACTTGCTTCGTGCTTTTAAGACTATTTCCGTGTTGTTTTTCTTCCTATACCACCTACAGGTCAGCCACCATCTTACCCCCTCCTCTAGGTAGGGGTTCAGTTCCTCTCAATCTGCTCAATGTCAAGCTCGCCCCCCAACTGATCTCTTCTGGTGCCGCATAAGCCCGTCCATACTGGCTCGCGTTCCTTACCATTGGTCGTTCCTACTGTCAAGTCATGGTGGCCTGTGGGGTTCGGGTCCAGGTCCTCGATGGTGGGGTGTGACTTGGTGCCCAGGGTGACACCATCCACTTTGGTGTCTGGAGGTAGGTCTGACCCATGGTGGCTGGGAAGCTGGGAGTCTGTCTGGTATTGGGTGGAGCTTCTGGCGATGGGTGTGTCTTGGCTTGACTGGCAGCAGTCTTCCCCCCGTGATCCCAGGGCAGCTAAGGCTATGGAAGTTCCGGAGTTTCTGTGGATCAATGTAAATAGATCGGTTTTAGACTGCGGTACTTTTCAAGTACCAAACAGAAACACAAGCCAGACATAAGTCAGCATAATCGCTGGAGTTGAATACAGGAATGGAAACCTAACAAATATTGTAGTACTGACAGCTTCTGCCAATCGATCTTCATGGTGATAGAATATTTGGACATCGATTCTCTCCCTGTCAGAACCCCGAGTTGAACACAGGCCCTCTAACCACATATTCTGCAAATACATCAGGCCACAAAGTTTTGTGAATGGTATGGAAGACCAACTGTGTTACAGTACACTGCTGGCTATGCGATCAGAACCACACAAACCTGACAAAGTGGCAAACATAGGAGAGCAACTGGTGGGGCAAAAAGGGAAAGGGAGGGAGAAATAACAAGAAAGAAGATAAATATGAATACAGCCAGTGAGAGAGAGACACATAAGAGTGAGTGGGGTATGGGGGCCATCTTTCATGTCACACTGGCCCATGGACTGCACAACTCTGGGTGCACAATGAGTGCATCCATCTGGGGAGCCAAGTAAATTCTTCTGGTAAATCCACATGTGCCAGCGGCACAGCAGGCATGTCGGGCCCCTCAACAGTTGGTGCCGTACGCTGGAGCCAGGATCACTAAGCGCCCTCTGCTTTCTGGACAGGTGGCCAGGAGGCCCAGGAGGTGAGGGCAGCTGTCCCTGATGTTTGACCTCTGGAGGGGAACCAGAAGTTCTTTCCAGAACAGGGGGCTCCTCCATATCTCACCCCCACCCTCAACCTCACCTGTGCTACCATGGGGTTACAAGCACACTGTGTCTGCATCTTGAGCAGACGGAAAAGCAAGCCCAGGATACAACTGAGCTGGGAATACTGGTCAGAAGATGGATACAGTCTGGAAGATAAAAAAAGATGGTGACTGGAAGCCGATGGTCTCTCTTGTAGTCCCCGGCAGCAGAGGCAGGCCCATGTTGGAGCTGCTAGAAATCAAAGCAGATGTGTTTGGTGTTCCTCAGCTTCCAGTCACCAGGCCCACTCCTCAAAAAACAGTATGACCTGTGCCCCAGTACTCTCCAGCCCAGTCTGGCTGTATCGTTACTACTTCACTCTAGGTACAGGCCCGAGGCAAAGCCTGTGTAACAAAATACAAATCCTGGCTGGTTTTGCTCTAATCCAAAACTTTGTGTCGGCACAAAATGAATTGGTTGACAATTAGGATACTGACTGTTTGAACTGAGTCTTAGAGGTTGAAAAAAGGATTGTTCTTTACTGCCGCGGGATCCAGGGAGGTGACAAGGAGTGAAATGGAGGCCAAGCGCAAAGGCCCAGATCTCATATAGAATGACCTTGCGTCCCCTGGGTCGATGGTGGATTATCGATAGCTCGCGAGCAGAATTTACAGAGATCAATAACTCTTCACTCAACACCCAGCCCCCCTACCCCCCATCACACCTCCCGATCTATAATCTCTGCTCCATCTGCTCCACTTCCTGACACCCCCTCTTCCTCCTACCCATCCCACTATGTGTGAGAGTTCTGGAAGAGATTTTCAGTCATTTTAATGCTGTTAAAGTGCATTATTTCTTGTGCACCATGTCAACCTTGTCCAGGAGAAGGAAAGGGTTAAGGTTTGACTTGAATCCCAGAAGGATGACAAAAGAAACTATGGGCCCCTGCACGATGAACAGCAGGAAATATGAGTTCTTAATGAAGTTAGATCGAGTACATCTGCAATGTTTTGTTTCCCTGTGTGGAATACTCCTTTCTTCTTGCTAACCAGGGCGGAGTGTAAGTGTGTGGGTGTCGTGGTGGTGTGTGGGTCGGCACTGTTGGCGTCAAAGAAGCCCTGTTGTTCAGACTCAGATGAACTGAGTGACTCTCACTCAGAGATATGGCGTCTCGGGGCAGACTCATCGTCTTAGTAATAGAAGCTAAAGAGTCTCAAAATGTTGGCACTTCTGACAGATCCACACCTAGATTCAGAGTCCTTCAGGCTAGTTTAGGGTCAGAGTCCACTCACCCTCTTATATATAGGTGCTTACCTGTGTCTCTGCTAAGTCACTTGCCTTGGCCTCATTAGACCGTCTAGCCAAGTACTGTCATTAGTACTTGTATTATAGTACTCTTATCTTAGTATCCTTCAGTAAAAGGAAACTGTTGCTGAGAAAGGCATGACCCTGGAATTTATGTGAACAGAATTGTCGTTATATCGCCAGCAGAACCACTTTCAAATGAAGTGGATTGAGACTTGCAGGCCCACATTCACTGGCTTGAGCTTTTATATCATTTAACACCAAAGTGCCCTACAACTTCTGAGTGTCCCTCCTAACAGCTGATTGGCCATGCCAGCAGAATGTTTCCCTGGACGCTGTTGGTCCTAACACTGTGACCTCATCAAGGCCCAGGGACTGACTGTGAGGAACATCTCAACCTTGACGGGACAATCTGAAGGCGACTTTACACACGGTGTACATCATCTGTATACTCGCTGACTCAAATGCAACGCTTTGGGAAATAATGAGTTGTTGAATGGATAACTTTCTCCCATGACTAAATTGGAGAACTTGAGAACAAAAGGCTTTACTGTCTGCGTTTCCTGAAAATGCAAGGGTTTATCAGATCCTTTGTAATCGAAACATGACTAAGAGGCTCATGTTTCTTAGAACCATAATCTTTGACCCTGGTGCTAATCTCCAACCCTGCCACACTGACCTGGGTCATCTTGGCCAGATCCAGGGAAGGCCTCTGCTTGTGTGTGTCTGCCGGTCTCCGCCGCTTCATGCCAATCTTTTTGTGGTTGAGGACGCAAGGCTGTGAGCGGCTCCGCGCTAGTCCCCCCTGCCCTGCGCGGCGCTCCAGCTCAGGGGTGGAGTCTGGGGAGCTGGACGGTGAGGGCCCGGGAAGCTCTTGGGCGAAGATCTGTTCATGGGAGAGGTAAAGGGCCTGGGTTTGGGGTTCTGAGGAGGACGGGGAGAAGGGGGAAGAGGGTCCAAAACCGATGAAGGAGGATGAGGAGGAAGAGGGGCAGCCAGCCTGGGCGAAGCAGGGCAGCTCCAGGGTGTTGGAGCGGGCGGGCAGGCTGAAGCTGGAGCTCCGCTGCATGGCTGGGAAGATGGCCTGGTGTGCCCCCCGGCCAGGCCACGCTGGACGCTGCCCCCGCTGTGGCAGCGCCTCTTCTCCACCGCTGTCCACACCCGCGAGCCCTGAGGACGCCAGCTGGAACGCCAGCCCCCAGCTCGTCTGAGCAGGACAGGGAGCGGCACTGGCGTTTGCTGGGTGGAGCCGTGGTGATGGAGGAGGAGGAGGCGGCCTCGGTCAAGCTCAGATCCTGTAGGAGGCTGCTGATGGCACCCGAGGTGGCCCCCACTTCTAAACCCCAGTGAGTATTGCTCTGGTGGGCCTCGGGCAGCACGTCCCATAGGCTCTCCAGGCTGGACCCTACGGCTTTCTGCTGCATGGCGCAGCCCCCGCTCACGTCTCGCCACCTTCCCGTCTCTGCAAACACCACCAGTAGATTGCCATTAGAAAAAAGTGTGACGAACAGGGCCCACCTATCTATGTATTTTATCAGCAAAATCTCAGAACCCTTCAGGCATGAAGTTCCAGCAGTCGTACCCTGAGAACTATGCTCTTCTGAAATTAGAGAGGCTGAGAACCAGACATCAGCCCGAGGAACAGCAGCTCCTGGTGAATGGCTCTCTGCCATGCCCTGGGGAGGCCCTACTGCACTCCAGCTCTCCACAATATGTGGAGGCCATGGTGTGGAAACATCTAGCCCACACAGCTCTAAGAAATACAGTAATACAAAGACACTGAGGGCTGCTTTCCGACAACAACCGCTTTTTTCTGAAGTCTTGAAGCACTTCTTGGAGAAGAGGAGGGATCTGTCAGCAGATGGGGGAACACAGCTCAATGTCTGACCTTCCCAAGTTGTTCCAAACAACCAATGACATACTTGGCCTCTTGACAATCGCCCTTGAAAAACATTCCTGGAAAGACCCTTTATCTAGGCTGGGGAGGGTGAGGATAACAGACAGCCCGCAGGCTTTATATCTGAGAAAACCGGCACCGTTTCAATTAGGTAACCTGGCTGCAAGCTGCCACACACAACTCTTAACTTTGAAATGGCAGAGGTTCATCTTTCATCCAGCTCCCTCCCCCTCATTTCCATCCAGTTCCTCTGCTGTGCTACAGGTGCTGTGGTTACACTAGAATGGATCGCGTTCTCTTTTAGACTAGAGTCACAGAAGGATGACGCAGACCTGTTTATACAAATAGCACATTCCAGGTTGAGTAAGGGTGACTCCTGGTACGAAGGAGGAGAAATTAATCTTCCTGTTGGAGTTCAGAAAACAGAAAGTCCTCAAAATACCTTGCTGAGGGGTGAACAAAAGCCACTGTGCAAGAGAGCTAGAATGCTGCGGTGGGCAAGCTCTGCCAGGCATGGGCACCTCATGCACCAAGCACCAGGCCAAGGCTGGCACAAACTCCCTATTGATCTAAGAATTGGCCCAGGAAATGGGCACTGGGTTTAAAGGGGATACTAAGAAAGATTGGGTTTTGCTCTGTTTTCCCAGTACAGAAGACAGGCACGAGCCTAAAGATTTTTCTCCTTCTCTTTGAAATCCATTTGACCCCTCTCTAGTACATTTTACGAAGTAAAAGGGCTGTTCAACTCGGCAGATTCTCAAAGGGCCCCAGGCGTATGGTGCAGTGTCCAACGTGGCAAGAAAACAAAGCCTTTAACAAAATGTTCCCGTAAATGAATTGCCATCACGAATGAAACCTGCTAAGCATAGCAGCATCAACCATTGGACCATGTTCCCTTACTGTGAAGAGACAATTCCCTCACCTCCCACCTCCCACCACCGCCTGTCACCAAATGTAGCCCTCCTAAAAAGCTGCCGATAGGTGCCATAAGCACATATTTCTAGTTTGTCTCTGTGTTTGCAATGTTGAGTGAAGCCCAAAGAGTGACAACAATGTGCCCATAAGAACATAAGGAGTGAGGCTGTGGTAAGTCACTGGGTAGGGACTGCTGATCACCACAGGGAGGTCACAAGAAGTTCTGGCCGCACCAACTCACCCATGAGTCCGCGAGAGAAAAGCGTTGTTCCCTGGCTCATGGTCTGCGCCTGACACTATGGAGGGAGAAAACACAAACACGTTAGACAGATCTTTGAAAGCTGACTGTCAGACAAGTACCAAAAAATCCCCTCAACACAGAAGCTCAAAAGAGTAACAGAAGATCTCATTAAAATATTGTAAAAAAATTTAATACATTGAGGAAATTGTGAGTATCCCCTCCCTCCAGCCCTTTTCGAAGGCAAAGCAGTCAACAGAGATGGGTCTGTAAAAGCATGCAGGACAAGGAGTGTATGTGCGGTATGGAAATGTGTGGCAGCCACAGATGAAGCCCCATGTAGACGGACTTTCCCATCGCCGGAGACAGTATACAGCACACAGCCTTGCTCTCTCCACCTTAACCGAGAGGGGGATTCTTTTCACATGGTGGATGCGCGAGGTGCTGACTGTCTCCGCATTTCAAGGGGGGAAGGGGAGTGAGGGGGGTGGGGGTGGGGGTTGTGCTGCGTAAAAGCACAAACGTCCACTTGTGTTTTGTGCACGTGTGTGAAGGAGAATATGTAAGAGCGTATTTCCTTCCGTGTCAGCACATGGGGAAGCTCCTGTTGACTTAGACAATGAACGGGAGGGGAAAAGATTCAAACCAGATGATGCCCCCTTGCAGGAATCATTGAAGCTTTCATTATTATGCAATCAGTGCTAATAGGAGGAGGGTGTAATTCAATGTTTCCCACTCAAATTACTAAGGTTGAAATAATGCCAAGGCTTTTACCAACATTCTTTGGGATTTTCTAAACCAATGCTTGAAGTTTTTCAGCAAACTCAACTTTGAGAAAAGTAAGTTGATTAATGAAGGATTACACCATCAAATTCTCAAACTTTAATCACTGGTTGATTTGACCGATGGTACTATTGCTGAGAGATCTTACCAGCCCCAAATCTGACTCTTTGGACCTTACATCATCAGCGCTCTTCTTTTCCAGTGTTTTCTTGTAAATGATCACCATGGCAACACACATCTGTACCACAACTGGATCCAGTGCTTGCAAACAGGTCCGGAGGCCGTCTTGGTGGGCATGGTGAGAGTCAGCCGCATCCTCATTTGTAGAACCACCTCAGGTTCATCCAGGAATGCATGTCTTTACAGCTCAAACCAATCCTGTGTGAATGCCAACACGGAAATATTAGAATTTGATACATATATTAAAGTCATCTCATTGACCTGACCAACGCTGGTGAGGTGTCTGGCAGTTCAAAAAGAGAACCCTGAGTTCTGGAGGTGGTTAAGCTTCACAGTCAACACCATGCTAAAGTATCTAGCAACTAGCTACAAGAGTTGGGGGAAAGCACAGTGGGAAATCAGTGTGGTTTAACGCTTTCCTTTCATTCTGATGTCAGAAAGTATCTCAGTACTTCTTGTACTCAATGCATTCTAGGCAGCATCGACTTTAGGCATGTACAGGATTGTTTTCACAGTTGAGACTTTCGAGTTTGCCCTCCCTGACAAACTTTCTATGCAATTTCCTCGACATGCCATCACAGTTGGTAATCTGAACCATGTTATTGTACCGAATGTCCATTAGTGATCATTGGTTATATGAGAAAGCAAGGCAGTGCAAGTCTCTCACGAGTGTTCCACGGGAATAGAGGATTGTAGCAGAGCAAAGTCAGAGTTGTGTAATTGAATCCTCAGGGGCTCGGAATAGCATCGCTGTGACCTTGTGGTTATCAAAACAACCCCCTGCACATTAGCGCTGCATCAATGGCTGCAAACCAGATGATTAGTGCCAGATGTGGATCTATGGAGTGTAATCATTCTGATTAAAGCAACACTTCAGAGATAGAATTAGGTGGATGTATAAATGTAGAGGAGAGATTTTGGGCTGAGAGTCAAATCAGAATCAGAAATACTTTATTGATTCCCATGGGGAAACTCTTTTGTTACAGCGGCTCACAATCACGTCAATGTACACAGGAATGAAAGTACTAAAGTACACTATAATACAGATCTGGAAATACAAAGTAAAAAAGTAAGTATACAGTGGTATAAGCCTTAATGTACTCCTTCGTTTAATCTGCACATCATGGAGGGGGTGGGAGACACTGTCTAAGATGGCATGTAATTTGGCCAGATCAGTTTGTTGAGTCTATTATCGTCCGCTACCCTCAACCTGCTGTCCCAGCATGCAACAGCAAACAGGATAGCACTGGCCACCACAGACTCATAAAACATCTTCAGCATTGCCTGGCAGATGTTGATGGACCTCAGCCTCCTCAGAAAACAGAGGCAGTTCTGGCCAGCCTGTTTACAGCCTGTGTGTTACTCTTAGTTACTTGTAATCCTTTACAATGTCCACACTGACCACTTGAAGGGAAACTGGGTCACTGGTGCCTTGGCCCTTCGTAAGTCTATAACCAGTTCCTTACGCTTTATCGCTGATGGTTCAGCTCACACCATGAGGTAAATAAATGACCCAACAGAGAGAGCAGAGAGACATATAAATGGAAAGGAGAAAGAGAGAGTAAGAGAGAGAGAAAGCGAGAGAGAGAGAGAGAGAGAGAGAGAGAGAGAGAGAGAGAGAGAGAGAGAGATGGTGTTGTCCGTAAGACAAAAGCGTGTTGTCCCCCGACGATAAACGTGGGGAAACAAAGCAATGACATCAGACATTCAGGGACTGAAAAAAGGAGGGAAAATGGAATCACAAGACACTGTGGCTGGCTGTGTTTAGCTGTGTTTGCATGCAGCATATGATTTCCATTGTCAAACAATGTATAACATCACAACATCAGCTTAAACTTTTTCTTTTAACCCTAGAAAAATGCATTAAAGGCATGCAATGTATTTTGTGAATATGCTTGGTTAAACCAAGTTAAAATCCTATCCCCTGAATATCCAGTTACTCAAAACACACTTGTCATTGACCAAATAAAAGGTCTACAGAAAGAGCAGAAGGCAATACAACATATTTGAATACTTATTTGGCATTTAAAAAGTCGTTTATTGGAATTAAAATGCCTTCAGAAGGTGAAAACAACGTACCTTGAGAAATGTTCTCCTTGACTAGGAGAGTTTCTCATGCAAGAACGAAAAGGTAAAACAAGCTTGTGCGGCACACCTCGAAACCCTCTCCGATGAGCTGTTTCAATAACTCAGAGACATCCTGTCCTGTCCTGTTTCCTCCGATATTCGCACGACTTCTCAAGAACTGGAGATGCTGACCAACCGCAAATCACCTACTGTCCTTCAATGGGCTTTTATTCATCGACCACAAAAAAGGGGTGGTTACCATCGTAGACAACCCAGTGCCACTCCTCACTCCGTCATCCTTTATCTGTAATCTGTGAAAACTTTCTGACGACCAAGAATCCTTTATCAGGGTTGGGGCATCAGCAATAATGACAGCTGAGAGGCCTGATCTCTCAGGGAGGGACATGGGAGAGGGGGATGCAAAGCAGCACTCCTCCTCTCTGGATGGCTGTGTTATGCTGTGGCTGACTGACAACGACAGAGGCGGTGACCATTTATTAAGGGTTGCCACACAAACATTTTGGGGTTAATTTCTTGAGCTGCACACTGAGCTCAAGAAAAGGCCTTAAATAATGGAAATACATTTTTTGTTTTGACTTGGGGATGGGGGAGGTGTCAACTAGTGTCAGCGCTGTATAAGCTGTGCTTACGTTTCCTTTTGGGTTGTGCAGTGAGAAGCACAAACATGAAAACAGAAGCCATGTACACATAAGGAATGGATATGGTTAAATTCACAATTGGGGCATTCTTTCTTTGACATACAGGGTTGAACTAAGATGTACGTGAGAACAAAGCTTGTAGGCCTATACTTGTCAATGCCCCGCCCTAGATGAAGGGCCTTTCATGGTGAATTTAGTATTAGTCATCAACTGGTCCATTGCTAATTGGCCTAGTACCATGTGGAGTACTGAAAATACGAATACAAGGCTGCATTTGTATAATTTGGGGGAAATAAGTGGCTTGCATTCCCTGGAGCTATTTTGCAGCTTCAGAAAACCATTCTGCCACTGACCAGAAACAAGGTGGTTAAAAGTCAGTGGCAAGTTATTCAAATTATATTTTAAGGGTGCAGGCTTTGCAATTATATAATTATCTGGCATGAAACGAGCGCTCCTGATTTTAAAGGGAATGTGAATTGACGCTCTGATTGGTTTACTGCACGTTACACTCAAACCACACACCTAAGAGTAATGAAGCTACTTCAGACCAACCCACTTTAGCTTTGCACCGGGCGAAAGAGTCATTTATCTCACTGGTATAATAGTAATAGCGCCCAAGTCCTGCCCACAAAGTTCCTTACGTTTTTTGCTTGACACTTGCGTTTCAGATCATGTAAAAAGGGCCCTTAAACTTAAAAGTACCCGCCTTCAAGACAAAATACTGACGTTTCTCACTGTCCACATATGCCCTAATAAATGCGTTGAATAGGGTTTGCTTCCCTTGCTAAGCAGCCTGCTTGCGCAGGTATCTCACACTGTTGCGTGACTTGCCTTGAAAATAAATGAGACGACATTTTGGTCTACCGGCTCTACAGAAAGAGTAAAAAACACGGCTGACTATGGTTGGATCTGTGGGGTCACAGAGTGAGCAAGTATGGGATTGAGGTCGTCTAAATGATCCTTGTGTCTGCTTGCCACCGAAGACAGTAGCTCCACATGCGATTAAATCCCACTTAGGGATTTGACCTTTTCTGCCGGTGATCACTAATGCCTGAAAAGACAGCATCAGCTCACCTCCCGATGGGAAAAATATGCTATACAAACAGTAGAGAAGGTTTCAGAGGTGGTCACCTGGAAACGGACACTGTTTCCATGCATGAAAACAATGTCCTGATGATCAACTCTGAAATCTTTTCTACTATGGAACACTCCTGGATGAATGAGGGTCTACACCGACATGCTTTATACATGTACCTCAAGTGGAACTATCCCAGAGCCATGGGCTGTGCTGAGCAATAGACCAACCTAAATGTCTTTCATATGTCTCAGCTTGATGCACATTTGGTGTCATCATTTATGATCATGATGGCTAGTGTCAGTCTCACAAAATAGGGGTGATTTTGCTCCGATCCTGGATGTGATCTAATCAACATCAAGCTGAGTAAATAGAGTGCAAAGAAGAGAGGCTTCTGGAGGTTTTGGAATTGAGGGTCTGGGGCACAGAGATGGTTTCACAAGTATTGCAGCTGCCCACTTATCATAAACAGAGGCCCGGCCAGGCCATGCACAGCAGCAAAGGAGGCCAGCTTTTTAAAGAAGGCCTGCTGTTTAAGTATCTCATCACATAATCACTTGCACTGTATACATTTGTTCAGAACAAGAGGTTAGTTGATGTCTGTAAACATGCCTTTGAGCCAAACTGTCCCAGCTCTGGAGAAATGTTGTCTGCATGAATATGCGTGTCTGATTTGTCTCTTAACAACAATGGGGCTAAGTTCAAATGTGACATGTCTCTACTGCCACTTCTATACATTACCATAGCAACGCATGGAAAGTAATATTAAATAATAATTGTCTCTTAACATGGCCATCCTTTGGATTTAATGAGGATTCTGGGCCACACTTTGCGTCAACTTCCTAGTAACTTCACAGCTATACCGTCAAAACATTATAAATACGAAATAATTGCTTGTGTATTTGTATGGTATCAAGTGTAACTGGTGTAAGTTATCACAAAAGTGTAGGAAGGGAAAGAAGACGAAAGGTAGAAAGAAGAAAGGTAGAAAGAAGGTAGGGGCACTTGGGTGTTGTCAAGGGGCAGTTGAGGACTGTTATCTAATCAAGATCATCAGTATCATCCATTTACCCCTGAATAACCCAACCTCCCTAACACCCCGTTTAATACATTATACAGCGAAACCGTAATGTAGCATAGATTGCAATTCTGTAACTACAATGTTGTTAAAGACAGCTTGCTATGCATGGTAGTTAATGTACCCTTAATGCAAAGTATTGCTGAAATATGCATTGTAAATTAGCATTGAGAGAAATAGGGGTCACTACTGAGATACACCCCAGTAACTAACACAACCATCTGTAAGAGTGTGTTCCAAAATCCCTTATGAAAGGGAAAGGGGTTTGGCAGGCAAACTGATGTGTCAGGAGCTTACAGAATTTTACACACAGGCTACACAGCAAACAGGATTTCAAACACAAGGAGAAGACTAACATGCTATTAATAAATTGTATATAATGCTTAATGCATTGTTCATGTCTATCTGTGCCACCATAAAGAGAAGCTGGTAAGTTTAACAAGTGTTAAAATACCAGTGCAATCACGCAGTGAAAATATGATCAGTCCAGTTTAACTGAACCCAAGCAAGTTCAAATTTCACAGGGCTCTTCACTACAGAGATTTGTGGAATAGAGTGACAGTCTAACCTGAGTGGTAGGTGATACTGATAAGACTGTCAACATTCTAGTGAATGTTGCATAACTGAAACTGAAACTGCATAGTAACATAAAAGGCACTAACTAGTCTAACCAATTGCTCATCTCAACCTACCAAACCATGAATGAAATGCAAAGGAAAAGGCCTGTGACGTCATATCAGTACAACCACTTGCCCACTTACCCAACTCTGACACTGTTTGGATAGCAAGGACCACAATGGACTGGCTGGGACTGCATTCGACATAGACTGGCTGGGACATCAATGGACTAGATTGACTAGAACTGCAAAGGACTAAGACTGGCTAGGACTGCAATGCAGCAGCCTGGGTAAAGCCAACTCCAGACCCAATTGGCTTAGTTGCAAATCCAAGCTTGTGGGTTGGGTTGAATAGGATCGAACAAAGCAAAACAACTAATTTTGTAATAACTAAGTGGATAGCCAACTATGGCCTCCTAGTAAACTGTCTGGCACTGCTATCCTACTTAGTTGTCATGCGCAGCCAATAGCGCTGCACACGCGCAGCCATGCTTACAGCTCAATGTTCGAGCTTTGTTCTTTAACTCATTAGTTAACTATTTATATAGATGACAAATTGATGTTGAATACTCAAGTGTTCCTGTATATCGGTAATGTCTTAACTATAAACTTGGGAGGATATGTTAGTTTGGATAAAGTTATTTTAGCTCATAAAACGAAGAAACCATTTCCTTAATCTAACTATATAAAGTGTAAACTCGTTATCCATCATTACTGTAGGCCACATGATGAGTTTAGTTCTGTCAATTAGCGAAGTTACAGTCCGGAATAGTATTTTCCAGCGTTAACGTTCCTCTGTCGGTCACACAAAGAAATGAGGTTTAAGAAAAACTTTTCCAAATCACCACTTTTATGTTTCAAGGCAGAAGCTAAGCCAAACTAAAGAGCAGCATCGTAATACTCACATGTGATCGAACATGAAATAACTTCGTTTGTACATGGCAATGAACTCTGTGAACTAACGATCAAGTCATCATTATAAGCCAGCAAAAAAGACAGTGGCTAACTGGGGAACTCACAATGATCAGTCTTTGCATCTCATAAGTCCAATGCCTCAATGACTCCCACAACTGATGATGAAGCCTGCCAGACCATTTTCAGGTTTAAAGATGACAAAAACAAGTCATGGAGTCCCTGAAGTTCAGGCTGAACGGTCCAGCTGAACCCAGTTCCCACATCTACTCCAAGGGACTGAAGGAGAAGTTTGCACTTTGTGACAGCGCGAGCTCAAGGGAAAAACCATTGTGATAGGGGTGCTTATTTATTAGCTGTAATTATGAGCATGTTGTTTCTCGATATCAGGCAATTTTTGGGACAGCATATATGAAATATAAAAGTATTACAAAAATAATATGAAGGTTTTATAACGCGTACTTATTGTATTAGAGTTGTAGATAGCCAAAGAGCCTTTCTCTCCCCAAGTCATGGTCTAGTCTGCTCCGCAGTAATCGAAAGCAACAATTTGTTGTGTTTTTTTTTCCTGCTACAGGCAGTAACAAAACCATGCTTGGAGGGTGTAGTGGTATTTAAGTAGTCGTACTTATACAACCATGTGCGACTGAGTTTTAATATCTAGATGTATACATTTATAATATAATATTCATAATTTATAATTGGTATTTCATCAATTCCAAAAGCAAATTGCTGACATGTGTCTGTTCCAGTAGCATTACAGTAGTGGGCTAAATAATAAGTCATTTTTAATAGTATATAAGCCTATAATACATTTGTTCTCGAATCATAAAATGTGTGAGGTGCATGACTCAAAAATGAAGTTAGGGGTTATGCATTGTATCCTAAACGTTTACTCCTTCCCCTATGTTTTGAGGGAGACAAATCCTCGAAGCCCTTTAACTCAAGGAGCAGACAGTCTGAACCTTGTAGGCGGACAGTCTGCCCTGCTAAAAGAGATTAGTGGCACACAGCAGATGTTACCCTCTGATTAACAATGGTGTCTGCCAGGGGTGAGCTCAATACCCCACCCCTAGAAGGCCTCAATATTAACTTCTATCCATTACAGTGAATTGTACCTTATGTGATGTGACAGCCAGAGCAGCAATACTGTTTGGTCATACAGTGCCTCTTTGTTGCTCTCTAGGATGCAAGATTTCTCATTTTGAAGCAAAAGTTAAACGCAAAGTGAGTGTGTGTGTCTGCATGCTTCCGATGCTGATATTATATTAGAAACATCGTGCTGTGTTTTTGTTCATTTGTTCATATAGTGTCACACATTTTTCCTCTGTGTTGTGTTTCATGAGACCATAGGGGGCAGTATTAATCAATTATACATGCATACCGTACTGAACTGAATAAGCCTCTGGTGCGATTAGGGGGCTTTATGACCACAGGGCAGATGGCTAGAGGCCTGGAAGTGCCAAATAGTCCTAAATGCCAAAAGGTTTTAATAAACCGGCCACCCTGGCCCACAAAGGACTAACAGTGTTAACTGGTTGATAGAGCTTGTGTTTTGAATTAGTGTAATTTTCTGAATTAACTTTTTAATAATTGTCATTGACTTTTTATGTAAATTCCTCTTTCACATTGATAACCGACTACTGCTCAGTTAACGTGACACTCAAATAACTACCGGTAGTTGCTTCTACTTATATTAAAAATATTTAACTAATTAATGTTGATACATTAATCTAGGCTTTGTAACACAACCTGTACAATGACCAAACTGAGAGACTGAATATCAAGTCCTTTATTTCTGGAAGTGACGAATTAAAAATTATATCTAGAATAAATCATAAAAGGGACATCTGGCACCTACAGACATGATGACAAAGCCGCAGTCAGTTTTGCACTTACATCCACGCTAGCTAAGATTCAAAGTCTACAGTAATTCATATCAGACTCTGGTCCAAAGCACCAGTATGTGACATACAACAATATATATGTACATCAAAGTACAGTACAGTGCAGTACACAACAGTATTTACCACCTCTAACTCTTCATGAATTTCCAATAAGTGCAGCCATAGAAGTGTGTCTACATTTTACCATGGAAGCTCAGGATCATAGATGTCTACCATTAGGAGTAAATGATTACACAAATAGAAGTTTAGTGTTGAAAATATTTTCACGTCCTACAACACCAAGATGCGTGTCAAGATGTTCTAAAACTAAAACAGATGTCTTTAAGAGGCAATGGTATGGTAACGTAGTAGTCATTGTATATTATTTAAATAATTATAGAAAGCACTGAGACATTTTGGATGACTTCTGGCAATTTATTTGGTGTGACAAACTCTCACTGGTCAAGGCAAGCCACCAATATATTTGTACCGTCAATATAATTGACACATTTACAGTGCATGTAAGGTTTTTAACAGTATACTTTTATAAAAGCATTTCTCATATTTAGAATAAAATGGCTCTCAATGTTGACCAGGTTGCACAGTTATGTTATGAGTTTTTTCTCTTTGTGGCATTGCACTCTCATTCTCCATATAGGCCTGCACTGACCTCCACAGAGCCCGAATGTTACCCTCCCCAAATCCAGATGCCCCTCTTCTCTCAATAAGCTCTAGGAAGAAGGTGTCTTCTTTAAATATTGGCTTGGTAAAAACCTGGAGAAGGTACCTGTTTGGACAGAATCAAACACAAAAGAGACAAACTGATAAGCCTTGATTAGTTATATATATAGTATATATATAGTATATAGTTATATAGTATATATATAGTCTAGTATATATATAGTTAGTTATATATAGTTATAGTAGTTAGTAGTTATAGTTATATATAGTTAGTTATATAGTATATTAACTGCAGGTGTACATTGAAACACCTCATTAATCTCTCACCGTTTGTTCTGATTAGTTGTTGTGTGAGAGGGGAGGAGTCTTGGCGGAGGTCTGTGTCCAGGAGGATACCATGCTGGGACAGCATCTGGGGGTCATAACCTGCATCCTCTATCTCCTGCTGTTTGCCCACCTGCCAGAGGATAGAGATACAGTGCCTTCTGACCCCAGGAGCAGGAACAATTATCAGGGTGGTAGAAAGTCTATTTATTAGAAAAGGAGGCCAACCTCAGTATAGTAGGCAGGAGGAGGGGAGAAGAAATGCACGCCAGCTGTGGCCATTATCTGTGTCGTGGAGAGTATGTCTTGTGTGTACAGGCCAATGTGCTGAATCCCAGGACCTTTGTGTTGCTCCAAGAAAGTGTCCACCTGGTTGCTGCCTGACAAACACAAACCAATAATAATGTTCAGTTCAGTTCAGTTCAAGTTTATTGTCCCCCAAGGAGGAAACTTGTCTTGCAGCAGGTAATCTAGTATGTACACATTTGTAGGTGTGAATGTACAATGGCATATAATAGTGGCACAATTTTATCCATTCGCAATGCTGTGGTAACGACTAGACTATGGCCCCCCCAAAATCATATACATTAAGGACCTATATAATTACTTTGTTCAGGTAGGGACTCTGCAATTACAAACTTGCAATCGGGTTCTGTCACATCCTTAAAAGGAAGCTCAATTCCTTCTTCACTGCATTTCCAAAACTCCATTGCAGTAAGACGTAGTCCGATGCCATCCTGATTAAGCACATAACCATCATCCACATCCTCTTTGCTAAGGGGAAAAAACACAACAACAAAAAACATGGACATTGTTACAGAATGAGCATGTGACTAGTCAATACCTACAGTAGATTCAGTAGTCGTGTATTACCTATCGATGTAGAATCTCTGAAAAGCGAAGTGCCTCTCATACCACCGCATAACTTCGGCTGTACTTTTTCTTGGGCATGCATAAGTTATATGATCAAAATGGGTAATTGGACAATATGGAATTTGGTCCAAGTCACTACTCGTCACATTACCGACGTCGTGAAACCCCGGCAGAAATATCCCTTCGTATTTAGTCCTGTCAATGAGCGTATGGCACACATTTCCCACGATCGACTTAACAACCGAGAAAGTTACAACCCTCTATCGTCATGGACCACAGTGGGGGCACCAGAAATTCACAACCTTGATCGCGGAGAGAAATGAATGACCTTTCCACATCTTCGACTTCGAAACACACATTGCACGCAGTATCCACGGCGTACTGAGGATGGACATCATAAAGACATTTATCAACTAGTTTATTTTTGTTGTTTTTTATCGCGTCGTTCCCTATTTTGCTTGAAGAACTGCTTGTCGTGGGAGACGTTCCTTCATTCAAAGTGTGAAGTGTCTGATTCGATCTCTCGTTTACTACAAAAACCGCCGCTCCTTTCTTAAAGGCAAGCTGTCTTGTCTTGTCTGTTAGTCTCTCTGCAAATAATTTAAATTGAAACTTTGAAACGAGATCATAAGCTATTTTATCCACGCTTGTGACATGGAGTGAAATGTGGTGCAACCGACTCAAGTATGCTGCCATTTTGTCGTTGACGTCAGATGAAGTGTTTCCTAACATGTTCTACTAAAACAATTATATTCATCATCAAATGTTCAGTCATATGTCATTCGATTTTACTTAATGCCAAGTGTTTTGATTGACATTGAGAGACATAAACATGAAACAATAACAGGCGTTATTGACTTTAATATTCCATGTCATAGGCTGAGAGTTGTGTTGAGTTGTGTAGAATACATTTACAATAATAAGTTCGTTTAATTTTTTAAATATAATAAATCACCCAATCAACATTTTGCATATACCATATTTTATTTCGAATTCACAAACAAATTATTCAGTTAACAGATTTCGTGAATATGTAAACATATGTAAATATGTAAATGTGAAAAAATAAAAATACTAAGGTGACAGACTTACAAGCATCCTTAAAGATATTGACAGCAACCAATCTGAAGTATATCGTTTGTAGTAGATGTTAGTGATTGATACACCTTGCTTAATTTGTATTACCCAATCCTCATTCTGTTCACTACCAGATGGTTCATGACGTTTGCCTGCCTTTTCTATCTGCAGGTTTATTTTGACTCAGCCACAATAATGTCTCTGTCGCCGCCATTAACAACCGAGGCCATGTAAACCATGGAGCAACTCATAACATGACTCTGATAAAAAGGTGGATATCATTATTACGGGGGTGATCGAATCGTATGCAAAAACCGGAAAACATGTGAAAGCTAAAAGGATCGACAAAAAGCACAGTTTTATCCGGAGAGATTGGATAGAAGGCGGAGGAAGTGGACGGGACTGACAGTCCTGTTTGTTGTGGTTTCAGCTCTCGGAAAACAAGCACTAACGAACGGTAAGACTCCAATAATCATAAATGAAAGAAACATTTAGCTAATGTATCGGCATGGGTCAAGACTGCTAAAAAAACAACAGGACCATTCCTGTTACTTTTCTATTTCTGATCGTTAGCTAGCAACATCTAACTAGCAAAAGCTCAGTCTGTTAGCTGGAATAGAGCATTATCCTTTACCAGGGATACTAGTATAATACATGTCCTACACTTATAGTTCTTGCCAAATTATACTATCTGAATTGAATTGGATGTCATTAATAGGTTCATTAAAGTGTTAACGCAGACTACATTCGACCCTGACAACAAGTCACTATGTTGTCTTGTTGTAACGTTGTATTTATCTTTTTTTCAGGGAATAGTCTGAGCCATGCTCAATGTTCACAGAAACTTCTGATCTGCTTACCTTTTAAATGTGTTGACTAGAAGTTAAAGCTGCTCGGCTTGTATTTCTACATGAAGTCAGACAGGGTCGGACATAGGGATACTGGACGTGGTTATTTATTCAAATGGAAACGTTTGTAGGATACATTTATTTAGTCCTAAACCTAGTGGTGTATGGTAGTATGACAGTGGCCAAAGGGCATTGTTTATTTGTCGTAAACTCAAGTTCATTGGGCCCAACACTTTATTAATTTTACAGATGACCAATCCTAATTAACTTTCCCAGTCATATATGCTATACAGTTTGGAGCACTGACATTTGTCTCTTTATTTCAACAGCCTGTTAGCCAGCGCAGCCTCCTCCATGATGACTGAACAAGGTGTAAAATGGGCCTGTGACTACTGCACCTTTGAGAACTGGCCGTCTGCCCTCAAGTGCACCATGTGCCGTGCCCAGAAACCCAGTGGCCCCATCATCACAGAGGAGCCCTACAAGAGCAGCTCTACTCTAGAAACCGGTCCAGAGTGGGACCCCTCCCGGACGGAGGGTAGCAACGTCCTCCTGATCTGCCCAGACTCCAGTGCCAGACCTCGCGTTAGGCCAGTCACCACTGCTGAAACCAGCAGCAAGTGGTCATGTCAGATTTGCACTTACCTGAATTGGCCCCGTGCCATCCGTTGCACGCAGTGCCTATGTCAGCGCCAGAGGGCCCGTAGGGCTGCAGAGCCACCTCAGACTTCAGGCTCCAATGGCGGCTGCCGTCCTGCACCCTCCTCCCCCGTAGACCCTTGCGAGGAATACAACGACAGGAACAGACTCAACACCCGCACGCAGCACTGGACATGCTCAGCCTGCACTTATCAGAACTGGCCTAAGACCAAGAAGTGTGTGGTGTGCGACCACCCAAAGCCCAGCAACTTAGAGGCTATAGAACTGGCTGAATCTGAGAATCCCTCTTCCATCACCTCTATTATCAATGAACAGGACCGGTCCAGGTGGCGGGGAGGCTGTAGTGGGGGCCAGGGCCAGGGAAGGTCCCCCCTATCTCCAAAAGGGAATCAGATGTGAAAATGGACTTCCAGAGGATTGAGCTGGCTGCTGGAGCCATGAGCAGCAGAGAAGATCAGGAGGTGGATTTCAAAAAGATGAAGCAGATTAAAAACTGCATGAGGAAAACGGATTGGCTGTTCCTCAATGCTTGTGCTGGTGAGTAGGTTTTTGGAGATCAGGAGGGACGCTTACATGTTTCGCTCTGCCACCAAAAAAAAACTCTCAAGCTGTTAGTTCATAACACTGACTCATACAGATACTGACTGCCAATACAGATATTCTCCATTAGTACATGTTGGAGTATGAGATGTTGAATACTTATTACCCCTCTCTGTTAGCCCTCCACCTAAACAGTTGTACTGTAGTTAGAGCCCACAGTCCTTGTTCTTTCCTGAACGTAACAACAACACTGGTATTGTAACGCTGCCTTCTCTGGCTCTCTGTGATGTCATGCTGACGGAGAAGAGATGCTCCAAAGGCAATGATTTCTATGGTCATTGTCCGGACAACACTGGGTTCAATTTCCCCTCAGTGCCTTTGTTACATAGAGGATGACCTCACTCCTGTCAGTGGCCCTGGCCTTACTGTAGCCTGGCTTTTCTAAGCCATGTTTTGGTATTGAAAGAGAGCATTGCTGTGCCCTGCCAGTGTTTTCCAGTTCTCTTTGCGGTGGCTGAATGCACAAACTGAATAGTGAGCTTCATCTGTAAGCCAAATAAATGGGGCCGAGATTGTGTGATAGTCTGGGCAATGGAGCATTCTCGAGAAATGTGTTATGTGCACAGTTTATTCAATGACTAGAGTGCTCTAACGCATTGATATTTATTTTAACACGATAGACAAATTGCAATATTAAGACAAATCAGTGAGATGGAATTTGTGGTGTGTGTGTGTGTGTGTGTGTGTGTGTGTGTGTGTGTGTGTGTGTGTGTGTGTGTGTGTGTGTGTGTGTGTGTGTGTGTGTGTGTGTGTGTGTGTGTGTGTGTGTGTGTGTGTGTGTGTGTGTGTGTGTGTGTGTGTGTGTGTGTGTGTGTGTGTGTGTGTGTGTGTGTGTGTGTGTGTGTGTGTGTGAAAAGCTTTGCCAAGTAGATAGGAGTAATGGGAGTTCATCATAGACCTTCACTATGAATGGGCCTGGCAAGAGTTAGTAGATAGGGGGACAGATGTGCAAAAAAACCCCTGGCTGGCTGGCCAGTCAAAAGGGCTTGTAACACGGCTGCTTAAAGTCCATAGAAGCCAGGCAGCACTAAGCTGTAAAAATAGACTTGACTACTCATGGAAGCAACAGGCAAAACATAACAACACATGACCACAAACCTGACCTTTGTACGGACTGTTCTTCCAGTCTCTGGTGTGTCTAACTGACCGTGGAGAGTGTGTATGGCGGTTGAGTAACAGGATAGGCCTTGTGACACCAGCAGCGAGTGTAACTTGATGCTACAGTTTGAATTGCTATTGCCGGTGTGTTAGCTTAGCTAACAATTCAACCCTTCAACGACTGTTGGAACACTTGACTTGCAGCATAGAGTACCTTCTTTCAACTGAATTCCAATATAGGGTCATGGGATCCTGTTGGTTGTGTGATAAGCAACCCATTGGAGTCCACCTTAATGACTTACCGTACTTTCCGCACTATAAGGCGCACTTAAAAGCCTTTAATTTTCTCAAAAAACGACAGTGCGCCTTATAATACGGAGCGCCTTATGTATGGATCGATTGGTTACCGTACTTTCCGGACTATAAGCCCCTACTTTTTCCCCACGTTTTGAACCATGCGGGTAAATACAGAGATGCAGCTTTTTTATACATTTTTCTTCAGTCCTCAGGAAGATGAATAAGTGACTTGTGGCTTCAGCGCAAGGGAGAATGAACCGACTTTAACAGTTGCGCAGTTGCGCATTACATTTACATTTATTCATTTAGCAGACGCTTGTATCCAAAGCGCCTTACAAGAGAGAGCATTACAAAAGAGCATCGGTCACTGATCATAGCAGGGTTACACTTACAGTCCCCAAGCATAGTGGGTTTACAGATTATGAAACATATATCGTGAGAAACCAATAAGAGAAAGAAAAAGTGACAGTGGTTTTGTGTTCAGTGGTTTCAGTACGCAGAAGGAAGGAAAATAAAGCAACTTGGCTGTAGTGCACAGGAGGAAGATGAATAAAACCATCGAAAAACTTTTCTGTTTTGTTCGATCAGCACTTATACTGCCGCGTTAAAGGCACTGTTCAGAAACAATCAGTTCAGGTATATGAATAAACACTTATAGTACAAAATCTTTCTATGTAAATATCTTATTTCTCAACCAGGATATCTGCGTCTTATAGTCCAGTGCGACTTATATGTGACAAAATATATATTTATTTTCAATTTTAGGTTGTGCGGCTTATATAGGTGCGCTTAGGTCCGGAAAATACGGTAAGTGTTTGTCCATGGAGTATAAGAATACGATTATCCCTTTGTCCCACAGTGGGGAAATTGCAGGCTCACTGACATTGAAAGCCTTGGCTAGGGAACGAACCCAGGCCCCGTACATGGTAGGTTAGAATCCTACCACTATACCACTGGTGCTGCCCTAGATATGTGAGCCAAGCAGCCTGTTCAAGCCTTAAACCAGCACTCTCATTCTAATCTGGTATTTCCCTAATTTATTATCTGATATTGTAGTCCACAGAAGAAACTTATAGTGGTTTAAATGTGAGTTTAATGTTCTTATTTTGTTTCTCAGAGTCTTTCTGCTGTACCAAAATGAGTTGTTAGATTGCGTGGGATACTTATCAATGACAAGGATGGTTTATGATGGGCTGTCCTAAATTTTTCGTTCATTACTAAATTAAACAATTGGTAACCGCCTAAAAAGCCAAACATTTAAGGAAGCCTACTTCTACTGATCTTAATACTGAGAGAGGTTGAGACGGTTTGCTATCGCATTGCCTTAGTTGAGGGCATGGCAGGATAAAAAGGTAACTTATGGCTTCTTCCCTTCCCTGTTCTACCTCTGTCATGGGGTCAACCTGTTAACCCTTGTGCTCTGCTCAGGTTCTGCAGCTCCCCCTGTCCTAGGGATCAAAAAGGCCCCACCTTCATTTACATTTAGTAATTTAGCAGACGCTCTTATCCTGAGCAATTTACAGCAAGCACAGGGACATTCCCCTTGAGGAAAGTAGGGTTAGGTGCCTTTCCCAAGGACACAACGTCAAATCGAATTGGCAACCTTCTGATTACTAGCCCGATTCCCTAACCGCTCAGCCTGTTGGGGCACTGAAATGTGAAGCCTTGCTGCACATGAATCAGAAAGATCTACGTTTGTCTCAAGCACATACAATTTGAATATCTTATTGTGGATGTGTGCAGGTTTATGCCAAAAAAAGGGGTTGAAATGTTCCCAACTTTTCTGGTGGTCGCCAAAGTACTGTCTCCCGTTGGCTCTCATTTCCACGACAACAGATAATGAGACTGTTTAACGGCAGGGGTTAGCTCCTAAACCGGAGCCTCTGCAATGCCTCTCACCCGATCATGTTATGCAGTGTAGAAGAAGCTAAGCAGGAAGCAAACCGGCTTCAAAGTTCTTAATAGGGGCTGTGTGGACCAGGGGTCATATTTGAATGACTCTTTGACGTCACAGGCCTTAAGAGAATCCACTGGCTTCATGCACCTGCTATGTTTAGATCTATTACTCTGCCTCTCTAAGACTCACCTCAGTTATCGGCACCAGAATGAAGTCGCCAGATTCAGATGAATTGAGAGCGACACGGAGCAGCGTGAGGCACATTCAAACTTGATGGACGGTGTTATGTGGCTTTAATGAACATGACAGGCTGTCAATTATATCCTGCATTTAATTACTGACTAGGACTTTTCTCTGGAGCTTTTCCAAGCACTAAGGTTCTAATCCAAACTCGCTGGCAATTGCTTGCAAGGTTACAGTTATGATAAAAAATAAAATAAAAAAACTTGTCTTATTATGATAGACATTTTATCATTTGCAGACCTATGTATTGCTAGGAACTGTTTGCCATCAGTGGTTGTTATTGGACTTGTCTAGCCTGCTTATATTAACATAATGTAACCATCATGTTTTAATTACTTTGGAGAGACAGCTGACATCTGTCACCTGTGTTCTATGCATACAAGAACGTCTTTGAAGCAGGTCACCCACTATCCCTCTAATCTCTGCCATCACTGGCTCGCTCTCTGTCTCTCTATGTCTATCTCCCTCTCTTTCTCTCGTTCTCTTTCTCTGTCTCTATCTTTCCCTCTCTTTCTGCCCTCCAGGTGTGGTGGATGGAGACCTGGCAGCGGTGGAGGCCTACAAGTCATCCGGCGGCGACATCGCCCGCCAGCTCAGCGCTGACGAGGTGCGCCTCCTCAACCGTCCCTCGGCCTTCGACGACAGCTTCACCCTGGTTCATTTGGCCATCCGCTTCCAGAGACAGGACATCCTGGCCATTTTGCTGACAGAGGCACGTGTTCTCCGTCAAGGAGGGTAGGGGAGAGGGAGAGAGAGGGAGAGGGAATGGAGCAGAGTAGGGCTCTCAGCACTAGACTGAGAGGGGATTAAGGGGAGTCAAATCGCAAATGCACAGTGCCCCATATAATATGTGGTAATACCATCTCCTCTGAGGTACCGAAGCCCCATGAATATAATACTGAGCAGATTAATGGGCCAGTCCATTCATGGAAGCAACCCAACCTAAACCTGAAACATAACGTTTATATCAGCAGGACAATGCTATTAGGAAATGAATACCCACCACCAGACTCACAGAGAAAGTTGACTAATGTTTGTTCGGTAGAGAAACAATTGCAATCTCTCACGTTATCCATGTCACTGAATGAGGACTAAATTCAGGAGAAATGCTCCTTCAGGATTAGTTGGAGGATTAGCCCAAAATGCTGCCCTATCATTGGTCCGCTTGTGCCACAGAGCTATCAGGTGGTGCCACGCAGAGCCCTTATTAGTTGACACCCAGACACGCCTCACACCAAATGACAGGAGTGAAGCCGGTAGAAGGAGGTGTCGAAGGAGGATGGTAAACGTGGTGTTACGCTGACGTATCAGCCAAAGACATCCTTAGCTGGACTTCTTTTTAAGGGATATTGGATGATAAAGGCCTTTTGTATGCACAAGTTCCACAAGAAACGCGATTCCGAATGTGTTTTTTTTTTGTCAGACGCATCTCACAGGGTGGGAGTGAAGGCCCAGTTGTTGGGCTATGGCCCAGCTAAGGCTTGCTGCTAGCGAGTGCTCCCAGGGTAACCTGGTTGTCTCTTTCCCCAGGTGAGCCAGCAGGCACCCAAGTGCATCCCAGCCATGGCATGTCCTGAGCTGACGGAGCAAATTCGTAGGGAAATCGCAGCCTCGCTGCACCAGCGCAAGGGAGATTTCACCTGCTACTTCCTCACTGACCTAGTCACCTTCACCCTGCCTGCCGGTCTGTACGCAACCCCCCAAAACACACATACACGCTCACACAGACAGGTACAACAGCCATCATATTTCAGGAGGCAAAACTTAGACCATGAGACCATGTCAATGAATTCACTGTCGATTCAGGAAAAAAGGCTCCTAGTAAATGTTGTTTGTCTGACCGCTTGCTGAGTTAGTTTTTTTGTTTTGTAGACATCGAAGACCTTCCCCCAGCTGTCCAGGAGAAGCTGTTTGATGACGTTTTGGACCGCGATGTACAGAAAGGTAAAGATTTTTCATGCAATCCTAGAATGGGCTGGTGAGGACAAGTTGTGTAAGTCTGTCACTGGCCAGCTCCCAACCTCTCCAGCCCCTCCCATCTCCTCAGCCCCCCCCCCCCCCCCCCTGTAATTAATTACACTAATTGGGCCTTGTTTCTCCTTACATGCACTTACCCAATGGTACATCCTTGAACGCTATATACACGGGGGAGGAGATATAAGACCCCCCCCCACCCCGCATACACTCATGCATACACTCCTTACTCCCCCTCTCCCTTTATTCTTTTCCTCCCCTTGTCCTCTCTCCTCCTAAATTGGTGTCCTCATTCGTCCAGGAATGTTCCATTGTTGAAAAAGTTTCAGAAGTAGTCATCTGGACACTGTTTTCAAAATCAAGATGTTTCGATCCCCGCTGGGAAGTGATTCTCAATCCGAGGAAATGGTCTGAGAACTCAGATATTTATGCTACTCTGTGCTGCATAAGCCCTGTTTTCTGGGAGGAATCTACCTAAAGTGTCTCTCCTCTTCTCCGTCTGTGTTCTCGGTGTGAGCAGAGCTGGAGGAGGAGTCCCCGGTCATTAACTGGTCCCTGGAGCTGGGAACCCGTCTAGACAGCCGGCTCTACGCGCTGTGGAACCGCACGGCTGGGGACTGCCTTCTGGACTCGGTTCTCCAGGCCACATGGGGGATCTACGACAAGGATTCGGTCCTCCGCAAGACGCTCCACGACAGCCTGCACGACTGTTCCCACTGGTGAGCTGTCTTACGGAAGATTCTGGCGTTCAGTGGAGACTAGGGTTGGGGATCATTTGGGTTTTTACAATACAGGTGCCACATACTTTTATGCAGTTATAATGCTTATTACATCCTAATATTTCAATAGACGGCTAAGGCATTTAACCCTTGTATTCTCTTCATATTCTGCCTATGTTTTCATACCTCCTCCTGTCCTAAGGGTCAAAAAGGCCCCACCTTCAACCCTAAAACCTTGTACCCTGTTGGGCACTGACATATGCACATGCTGCACCCATGAATCAGAAATATTTCGTCATGTTTGAGTTAAATCAAGCACATACAGTTTAAGGCCCCTATCTTGCACCCAGCGCAATTTACTTTGTACATCGATGCACAGATTTTGCACAGCTGATTTTTCCATCCACAGATGCACATCTATATATTAGGGAATTAATTTGTGCTCCAAGGGGGTGTGTTCGGGTGCAAATGTTCCCTGTTGCTATTTTTCAGTTTCAGAAAACCATTCCGCCATTGACCCGGAAAAAGGTAGTTAAAAGTTAGTAATTCAAAAAGGGCCCCAAATTTCTCATTGTGGGTGTGCGTGGGTCATTCTGACCCCCAAAAAGTGTTAAGTTGCAGTAGCACATAAATGAGGCATCTGGTTTCTGATTTGGTCCGGTACATACCGGTCATATAGCAACAGGTGCTGCATTAGCACCAGCTTTCCCTACCCAACCCTATTGATGACCCCCACAGCCAACCCAGCTCAACTCTCTGTGCATGCGTGTGGCTGTGCGTGTTGGCAGGTTCTACTCTCGTTGGAAGGAGTGGGAATCATGGTACTCCCAAAGCTTCGGTCTACACTTCTCCCTGAGGGAGGAGCAGTGGCAGGAGGACTGGGCCTTCATCCTCTCACTGGCCAGCCAGGTACACACACACAGTCATCTTCTCACTGGCAAGCCAGGTACTACACACACACACACACACACACACACACACACACACACACACACACACACACTCATCCTCTCACTGGCCAGCCAGGTACAAACACACCCTCATCCTGTCACTGACCAGTCAGCATACACAGAATCCTCTTTTGAACACGCTATTTGCTTCTTTGTGGATCTGATTGGGGTAAGGTGTGTTTTTCTGTTGACCTGTTTTCTATTGCTGTTCCTGGCTACCTCCCCTTCCCCTCCCGTCCCCCCACCAGCCAGGAGCCAGCCTGGAGCAGACCCACATATTCGTCCTCACGCACATCCTCCGCAGACCAATCATCGTCTACGGCGTAAAATACTACAAGAGTTTCCGGGGGAAACGTTAGGCTACACTCGTTTTCAAGGTAAGCTCCATTCAGAAATACCACCTAGAGGAAGGGTTATAGTTTGACACCAGCGGGCTGTGAATATGGACGACTGGATAGATTGGACATATGCCAAGGCTTTGTACTTGGAGCAATTAGATATTTTTGATGGCTTAGCAACGTTGCACCCAGACCTGTAAATCTATTGTTGCAAGTTCAAAACACCCAGGATACATGATCTTCTTTCGCAAAGCCTTTGTGGACTCCTACAAACATGTTTGTAAAACTAAGAATTCTGCAGCAGAATATTTTTGGAGACTATTTGCTGTACAGTATTTGTAAGCTCTATTTTTGTATATTTAATTGCTATTTTTGAGGAGATAAAAAATGAGATGCTTTTTTGTTGCTAATTTCATGTTTATTCATTTTAAAAGAAATTGTTGCATGTGACTGACTTGAACTGTAAATAAAATGACCAAGTTTTGGACATGATACAGTATGAGCCGTGTTTTTTACTATAAACTTTGCTTAGTATGGGGTAGACAACCCTAGTCCTAGGGAGCTGCTGTCCTGAAGGTTTTAGATGTTTCCCTGCTCCAGCACACCTGATTCTAATGAAGGGTCATTATCAAGCTCTGTGGAAGCCTCATAATGACCCTTCATTAGAATCAGGTGTGCTGGAGCAGGGAAACATCTCAAACCTTCAGGACATTGGCTCCCTTGGACCAGGGTTGCCTACCCCTGGCTTTGTAGAATCTGGTTATTTTCTTCAAACTGTTCTTATATGAGTGTCTCTGCAGTGTTAAGAGTTACGTGTGGAGCAGAGATATGATAACATGACACGATACTGAAGAACATAACCTCGTGTGATGACAGCATCGCTCATAGAGATGCTCATCTCAGCTCCATGTCTGCTGTACTGGAGACTCCTGCCCCCTGCTGGTTATGGAACATTTAATGTCTTTCTCATATGGCCTGTCAGAGACTTCAGCTTCACCACCTGAGCTAAAAGCCTATTTTTAGGATTCCTCCGTCAGTATGAAACCTTTTGATATTGTAGGAATTCAGAATCTTGTAGCATGAAGTCAATGGCAGCCCTTGGATCACAGCAGTAAAAATAGATTTTTGGCATGGTGAAACAGTACAACATTATGAACTACCACACCCATTTTGGTCCACTTGTTACCAAAGGGGGCGCTACAGGCCACGCCCCAATTTGACCATTTGTGTCCTTTTTAAAAGTGATGCCATTTGTACTCCTTTTGTCCTAGAATTCTGAAATTCATTACTGAGTGATGCCTTATTTGTCACGATGAACAAAAAAGTCTCAACAACTTATAATGGCAAGGCCTGTGATTTTTCTGTATAATATAGATTTAGGAAACATTGTTCTTCGCTACTCCCAATCTTCCCCAGGATTGGCAGTTATCATCGTCAGATGATCAACCCTTACAAAAATTATCAATACGATTTTTGATGTTTACAATCCTTTGTCCGTTACAGCACAGGGGGCACTACAGTCTTGGATGTATTCACACCAAACATGCAGATTGCATTTTGAATTACATATTAATTTCATAAATTGTTCTAGGAGGAATCCACCATTATTTTCTTACCTGTAAATGTAGGATATTTTTGGCCAGGTATAACAAACACTTCTTAATCTGCTCCACAAAGGAGTTCCCTTTTTTATCCTACTTACACAGCGTCATTGAACCGAACAACTAAATAGTTAGCCTAGCACTAGCGTTGTTTGCTAGCTCTGATTGCTAACTAAGGACAGTTTAATGAGTTCTAATGACTGCCATTAGTGAACCTTTTTGGAATTAGCATTTTCCAGTTACCAGATGGTATTGTATCAGTAGTACTGTAGTAGTACTGTAGTTATCAGATGATACTGTACTAGTAGTCCCGTAGTAGTACTGTAGTTATCAGATGATACTGTACTAGTAGTCCCGTAGTAGTACTGTAGTTATCAGATGATACTGTACTAGTAGTCCCATAGTAGTACTGTAGTTATCAGATGATACTGTACAAGTAGTCCTGTAGTAGTACTGTAGTTATCAGATGATACTGTACTATTAGTCCTGTAGTAGTACTGTAGTTATCAGATGATACTGTACTAGTAGTCCTGTAGTAGTACTGTAGTTATCAGATGATACTGTACTATTAGTCCTGTAGTAGTACTGTAGCAGATATATGTGATCTAGAGCTTCTGTTACCAGCTGCAGCCTCTTAACTGCCAGCAAATTCTAGGATGTTTTGACCAAATGACCGCCACCTAGTGTCCTTTGAATAGACTGCAAACAGCTGCAGCACAAAGAAACAAGCAATTACATGAAAGTAATCCACTTTATTATTATGAGAAAAAATGACTTGAATGACAGTAAAGTGTTTTCATCTATTGCGATGCCTGGAGTCAAGATTCAAACAGGTGTATGGATTCAAACACTACTGCAGGTGTAGGGATTCAAACACTACTGCAGGTGTAAGGATTCAAACACTATTGCAGGTGTAAAGATTCAAACACTATTGCAGGTGTAAAGATTCAAACACTATTGCAGGTGTAAGGATTCAAACACTACTGCTGGTGTAAGGATTCAAACACTACTGCAGGTGTAAAGATTCAAACACTACTGCAGGTGTAAGGATTCAAACACTACTGCAGGTGTAAAGATTCAAACACTATACTGCAGGTCACACGATACTCCTTAAGAAATAACAACAATAAGAAAGTGACTCCAGTTCATGTCTGAATTCTGAATGAGTATCATGTTCAATACTGATAAAATAATGTGCGCACTTAGTTGCCCAGGTAAGTGTTGAGGTAATGCATGAAAATACTATTCAGACAAATGGGCAAAGAGTACAATCATTCATACAGGGCATAATATGTGCATAAGAAGTACATGAGAGAGACACATACTGTATACTGCAGTAAATGAAAGCCTTGGTACCCATCTGGTTAGAACGTTACCACTCACAGTAGAATAGCACAATTTACAGATAGCATACACATGTAGAATGCATACACACTTAGAATGCACACACTTAAATACAAAAAAAAATGCTGCAGCCTTTAAAAATCACAAATTATAATATCCCTCAAAAATATCAAATGAGCACTTATGGGTAATTTCAGGTAGCAAATCAATGAATCCAAAAAGAAAAAGACCCTCCAGTTCTTGGTATTCAAAGAGTTCAGTGCAACATGGGGGTCATGTGCTGCAGTGGGCCTAGGCTCTTCTGCTATGAAGTGTTGGAATAAAACATCTGAATGCTGAGCATGAACTTAACAGTGATTATACCTAGAAACTGCCTGATTACAACACACAGAAAAGGAAAGTGTACTGGAAGGTCATGACTGGAAAAAGTTTGGATGCTGTTGATGCCAGTAAGACCAGGTTCAACCATACATGTTCAACAACCAACCAGGTTCAACCAGACATGTTCACCAACCAACCAGGTTCAACCAGACATGTTCAACAACCAATCAGGTTCAACCAGACATGTTCAACAACCAACCAGGTTCAACCAGACAAGTTCAACAACCAACCAGGTTCAACCAGACAAGTTCAACAACCAACCCGGAGATGCGACACAAAGTAGAATCTTGGCCAAGAGACACACAGGATCTCCTGAGGGCCACACAAGTACTTTACATGTCGCACTTTCATAGACAGGAATTTACTGGAATTAACCATGTTTCCATCCTATGAGAACATTAAGGATGTCATATTTTTGTATTTTTGGCACAAAACGAGGAAACCTTGGAAACCAATGCATCACGTCGACTGACAGAAATGTGTGATTTACTTTTTTACTTTTTTATAGAACCAACAACAACTGATGCCTAAAAGCGCTCTAGAAAAAGTGCATCATAATATGCCAAATACTGACAAAGAGCTGAAGATTAAAAAACAGCACTCTAATATTAATATGGATTATATATTTTTTTCCACTAGTGCAACAACAGACTTAATAAAATAATAAAACAGCATAAACTTTTGCAAGCAAATGTAAGTTCTTAAACACCTAATTATGCTATATCCAGGCTAGCAGAGCAGTTTAGAAGGCAACCTCATGATTGAAATATGCTTGAACACAAACATGCCAATATTATAGACATTTCTCTTCTTTATATAAATAAATAGTTCAACTGTATTCATCCTCTCATTAAATAATTTCCATCTCTATATGACTCTGACGCCCATTAAATATAAAGGATTTAAAATACACAACTGCAATTTCAACACTACCATTATACATCATATATGTTTTGTGTGGCGATCTACCATTAACCCCTTGAAGAGAGAACTCTGACCACACCAGGGACCTTTCTTCAACTCTTTTCACTGTGAAGATCCACATTCCTATGACCTTAATGTACAGAACATCAAACAGTACCACCCCCTGCCACCCCCACTAGCAACAACATTATATACAGGGTTTTAGAGTCTTACAGAAGACAAGATTGTCTGGAACTAAAAAAACTATGACTTTGAGATCGAAGCAGGTTTGGGGGTTGGTGCTTGGTACGCCAGTTTTCAAACATTGACAATAAATGTGAGGTTTTCATATATTTTTGGGGGAAGATGGATTGGTGACCCTCTGACTGGGGCCATGACTTAAGTCACAGGTGAGCGAAGAAGTTGCAAATGACTATGAGTCACCTGGTGAAGAAACCTGCGATCACATTCCTCCATCCATGTTACTCCGTCTACTCTGAGAGCTGCTCTAGTTTGACACCCAGACACACTGCAGTGTATTAGCTGGTGTTCTGACACACACACAGACATGCCTGGACTCAGAGATCAGGGAACAGTCTGATGAGGTGGGACTGACCTGGACAGATGCTGCTACACTGAGATGATGCCACAGACAGCTGAGCTGATGACATCAGAGGACAGGAACACAAAGACCTTTGCTGTGGTTGTAGTGCAAAGCTGTTCATCTGAATCCAATACATATTTATATATCTTTACACTACTGGACATGTATACTGTATGTATACATATATACTGCTGTAACACATCATATACATAAGCACCTGGAAAACTAATGCATTCCACAGGTTGCAACAGTTTTTTGTTTCGACAGATGAGATTTTCTTGCAGTTTCAGTCAATTGTTTGTGTTTTTAGAAGCTAGCAGACTTCTGTCGGATGTTACACGGCTCCTTAACATTAATGGCACGTTGGATGAGAAAAACACAAACCAGACACCGACTGGCACCAGCTTCTGAAAGGATGAAGGCAACATGAGTGACTGAAGACAACCTGAAGGGAACTAGACACGTCAAAACTCAGTTGACTTGTAAGGCTGCAAGGGAAGTAACCCTGACAGACATAACAGCAGAGCTCCGAGTGTAAGGATAGAAGGATGTTGAATCTGTACCTGGCTCGTCTTCCTTGAGGAGGGGAGAGACATGGCGCAGACAGAGACATTTGACTGTACATGTTTTACATGACGACACATCATGCAGTGGCTAGAATAATGAAAGTACAGAGAGAGTCTGGGGGAGTCTGGAGGACATGTTCTTTGTCAGGTTTCTTAAAAGGTTGTAAGTAGCATTTTGTGTTTTTTTAAACTGGGTCTTGTGTTAAGGTTTTGTTGATGTCATTTGAGAGCAATGTTGTTCTTCCCAAAGGGGCAGGAGGCACCTTGAAGCAGTCATTTCCCAAAGAGGCAGGAAAGACCGTTCAATACTGACCAATCTGGGGGGCAAGCTGTCTAGCTGCTCAAGGGCCACACGCACACACACACACACATGCACACACTCACACTCCTGCACACATGCACACACGCCCACACACACACCTCGGTCTCGCCTATTTGCTCTGAGCATGGCCAAATTCTTCAAACATCCAACACAGCTTCCTCTCTTTTAGAGCGTGTTCTCTCATCAAATCCTCTTCTGGGATCTGCTCTCCCCCAGAGCACGCTTTCTGATGACATCATCCAGCAGTCTGCCACCCCCAAAGCACGCTTTCTGATGACATCATCCAGCAGTCTGCCACCCCCAGAGCACGCTTTCTGATGACATCATCCAGCAGTCTGCAGTCTCCCTTTCTGATGACCTCCTCTTGATGACGTCATCCTCACACGTCTTTCTTTGCGATGAGAACATGAAAAAAATGGCTTCCAGAATGTCTGGTTGTAACTGCTAGTGTTTCTGCTCCTGTGACCAGTGTCAGGCAGGTTACCGAGTCACAACTTGATCTGTTTCAGTCTAGCAGAGTGTTTCTTTCTTTCTTCGGGAACCTTCTGGGATCTTCAAGGGTTCAGCCCAGGTTGTGGCTGTTTGTGCAGACTACTCTTCTGTGTTAAGTATCAGAGTGTTGATGGTGACTGAACATTGTCTGGATGGCTTCACCCCCCTGGTCCCTGCTGTGGTGCTATATGACCAGGGTGTCAGTCATACTGAGGCTTTTGAAATGACTTGGTCTGTTTGAGTTACTGGATTCCAAATGGTTTGGGTGTCCTTTGCATCCTTCCGGCACATGGAGGCTGTTAGCAGAGGCTGTCAGCTTTGACATGGAGGATCTTGGAGAAACCTGGTCGCTTTTTCAAGGCCTAATTCACAAGACAGAGAGACAGAGAGACAGAGACAGAGACAGAGTGAGAGAAAGAAATTGTAAAAAAGCAGAGACCAAAAAAGAAATATTCTTGCCATACTTATTAGTCTTGGTCAGAGAACAGTAAATCCATTAATCTATATTTGATGGAGTGTGAGCCCTAGTCCATAGCACTGCACTACATGACTGATCATGGAGCTGGGAATAGCTTCAGAGTTCCAGTCACACAGAAGATCGTCCTCCAGCGAATGCTCACATTCAGGGTGAGGAACTGTTTGCTCTGCTGTTTCCTCACTGCTACCCAGGATTACTCACACAGTTCCTCCACTGTGGGGACTTATCTAAGAGCCGTGTGCGCTTCATCAAGCTGACTAACACACAGAAAACACCAGAAGGGCCCCTAGGAGAACGGCACTCGCTCTCTCTCTTCCATCTTTCCTTCTCGCTAGAAGCCGCTGAACTTCCTGTCCTGAGTCATGGCGCTCCTGTTCTAAGTATAGAGCCCTCCCACCCAGCTGTCAGACAGGGGGAGAGGATCAAGCCTCTGTGAGTCAGGGAGGAACAGGAGGAACCCTGACCCTTCCACAGGACACACACACTGACTCACCTGAAGCTTGATCACCATCTCATCAAACAGCTTCCTGGCCTCAGGGCTGCTGGGGTCCTCGAAGTAGTCCTCGATCCCGATCTGCACTACGATGGACTTCAGGTTACGACACACACCTGAGGAGACAGAGCCAGGCCTGAGCGGACTGAAACCACAGGTGTGTGCGGTTACCTGTGTGTATCGTCAGCCCTCACCTCTCTGGAGGGGAGGCTGGGGTCTACTCACTGTTGAAGTGGAGCAGAGCTTTGGGGGTGACAGGGGTGGAGGTGAGGACCAGCATCTCCAGCCCCTTCAGACCCTCCCTGCACACATCTGCTGCCACCTCCTGGTTCACCTCGCTCACATGGTCCAGCTCCAGAACCTGCAGACGCATGCAGTTCCTCGCTGGGGAGGAGGACACACACACACACATACATACACACACGTACACACAAACACACACACACACACACACACACACACACACAGTCTGTCTTAATGGGCATTTTGTTTCCTTGTCAGTCCTTTGAACATGGAGTTCTAAACTGAACGCATCACCATGGTAACAACAAACTCTTAAGAACACATACCCAACGAAGCAAGGCCCTGTACACCACAGCCAGCCCCGCCCACTCCTAGGGCACGGAGGTGTGGCCAGCATCGACCAATGGTCTGCAAGCACCTGTTGCTGAAGCGTGCCGGCTGTTGGCTGAGAATGAGAGATGGACACTGATTGGTCAACAGCCTCACAACACTGTGAGTGAGATACTTCCTCCGTTTCAAAAGTATGAATGTGATGTAAAGATTGTGTTTAATCCCAGACTGAGTTGTTGAGTGCTCAGAAATCTCCAGGTCCCAGGTGTGTCTCACCAGGGGTGCAGCGGTGCCACCTGGAGGGAGATGATGTCCCTGCAGCCTGCGCCCAGAGCCCAGATCACCTCCTGACCCACTGGGTCTGTAGCACTCCTGAGGAAACACATGCACAGCATGACGCTGTGAACACAGCACAGCACAACACAGGACTGCCACAAGACACTGAACACTCCATGAATAAAGACAGATACCTAACATACATCATCTACTGATTACAATATGCCAGTGGTTCTCAACCCTGGTCCTCAGGGCTCCACTGTCCTGCATGTTTTAGATGTTTCCCCCTTCCAACACACCTGATTCAAATGAATTGTCATTATCAGGCTTCTGCTGAACTTCATAATGACTCATTCGTTTGAATCAGGTATGTTGGAGCAGGGAAACATCGAAAACATACAGGACAGTGAAGCCCTAAGGACCAGGGTTGAGAACCACTGACAAAATGCTACACTTTCAGTATAACCACTACCCACAGTACTGAGTCTCAGATTACATTAGATAACTAACAACATAGTTTACATTAGATACAGCATATGAGATATCCAGACCCCTTTATCCCTGTGTGCACTTTTCTAATCTTTTACCTCACACCCTTATCCCTGTGTGCTTTTGCGAGACTGTGTGCTGTTGCTGCTAAGGAGTTCCCCCCGGGATTAATAAAGTATTCTGAATCTGAATGTGAACAGAGAGGTGTGCAGAGGGTGAGAGAGCACCTGTAGGTGACCGCCTGCAGGGCACGGCAGTAACAGCTGGCCAGCCACAGAGAGCGGTCGGTTAGCAGGTTCGGACAGTGGGAGACCTTCAGGATGAGCAGGTGGCTGCCTGCAGCCTTCAGGAGGGACTCGAACCCTTCCTCCAGACAGCCACTAAGACAAGGAGGGAGCGCAGGGGGAGGGAGAGAAGGGGAGAAAGAGAGAGAGAGGTGGAGAGAGAAAAGGGGAGGGGGGAGAGAGAGAAGGAGTGAGGTGGAGAGAGAAAAGGGGAGAGAGAGAAGGAGTGAGGTGGAGAGAGAAAAGGGGAGGGGGGAGAGAAAGAAGGAGTGAGGTGGAGAGAGAAAAGGGGAGGGGGAAGAGAGAGAAGGAGTGAGGTGGAGAGAGAAATATGGAGTGAAAAAGTGGTGGATGTGAGCCAATCACAAACAGGATAGAAACTCTATGCAGTCTGCTGAGAGAAAAGAGAAAAGATTAGCATGTTTGTTAGTGTGTGGGTAGTCCTGAGCGGTGATGGCGTCGGGCTGGTAATTAGGAGGTACCTGGTTCGAACCCTGGCTGTGCCAGCATGACGTTGTGTGTGTGTGTGTGTGTGTGTGTGTGTGTGTGTGTGTGTGTTACCGTGTGCTCTTCAGGTGCTCCTCCTTGGTCTCTTTCTTCCCTCTCTGACGTGGTTTGAGGTTCTGCAGGATGAGGGAGTGTGTCTGGGTACACCACTGGGACAGGGTACACAGGAACTAGCATAGACACACAAAACAGTGTGTCAACACACTCAACACTGGGTTAGGTCACTCAACACACTCAACACTGGGTTAGGTCACTCAACACACTCAACACTGGGTTAGGTCACTCAACACACTCAACACTGGGTTAGGTCACTCAACAAACTCAACACTGGGTTAGGTCACTCAACACACTCAACACTGGGTTAGTTCACTCAACACACTCAACACTGGGTTAGATCACTCAACACACTCAACACTGGGTTAGGTCACTCAACACAACACTAGGTTAGGTCACTCAACACACTCAACACTGGGTTAGGTCACTCAACACACTCAACACTGGGTTAGATCACTCAACACACTCAACACTGGGTTAGGTCACTCAACACACTCAACACTGGGTTAGGTCACTCAACACACTCAACACTGGGTTAGGTCACTCAACACACTCAACACTGGGTTAGGTCACTCAACAAACTCAACACTGGGTTAGGTCACTCAACACACTCAACACTGGGTTAGTTCACTCAACACACTCAACACTGGGTTAGATCACTCAACACACTCAACACTGGGTTAGGTCACTCAACACAACACTAGGTTAGGTCACTCAACACACTCAACACTGGGTTAGGTCACTCAACACACTCAACACTGGGTTAGATCACTCAACACACTCAACACTGGGTTAGGTCACTCAACACACTCAACACTGGGTTAGATCACTCAACACACTCAACACTGGGTTAGTTCACTCAACACACTCAACACTGGGTTATGTTGAGTGTGTGTGTGTATGTGTGTGTGTGTGTGTGGAGCCCACCTTGGAGGATATGCGAGCGTTCTCCAGCAGCACCCTGGTCCACACGGCAGGATGGCGTGACACAAACCTCCAGTCCTGGGACACCTCAGCCACCCTCAGCAGGGTCTTGGTGTCCAGGTAGGTGAAGATGCAGAACAGAGCCGCCCGCATCTTCAGCACCTCCGGACTGATGACCTCGTTAGACCTGCTGCTCTTCTCATGGTGGCACGGCTTAGAGTGACCCCCCTCCGACCGTCCTGCACAACACACGCCTGCTTTGAGAGATCACGCTTCGGTGTTTTACATGCCTGTTTAGTTTCCATACAGAGTACAGCAGTAGGATTTGATTTTGATTCATCAAATTTTGATTGATTCATCTGGCATCAGATAGCTCAATGGTTAAGGCGTTGGCCTCATAATGGAAGGTTGTGAGATCGAGCCCCGGCTGTGGCTATGTGATGTTGTGTCCTTGGGCAAGGCACTTCACCCTACTTACCTCAGGGAAAATGTCCCTGTACTTACAATAAGTCGCTTTGGATAAAAGCGTCTGCTAAATGAATAAATGTAAAAATGTAAATGTAAGAATGTAAAAGGATGTTAAAAGTGCCATTCAGTTTCAATCCACATGAGGGCAGCAACAGTCAACATGTCACCATGAGAAATCAGTGCATTGTGTTGTAGATGTGCTGTTGGGTTAGATCCCTGATATGGCTCCAACATCCTGGGATGAGTCACCATGGCTTCCTGGCTTCTGATCCAGCGACAGGGGGAGAAGCGGCGCCTACACAGCACTCTCACATGCTGGGATATATGTGCTTCAGCACACTGGGGGTGTGGTGGTGTGTTCCTGCTCACAGCACACACTCTGACAGGCCAATATGGAGGTCCACGTCAAGGCATGACGTGATGTCACTCACACTGCAGTCATGTGACCGTCAAGGCATGACGTGATCCCTGTGACCCCCCCCCCCCCCCCCCTCTCAGTCATGTAGCCATCTAAAGAAGCTGCTTGTTAATCAAATGAAACGTGTGGGCCAGCAGACAAGACACTAGCAGTAGGTTAGAAACATCGTCTCCATGATTCCAAAGCTGAAGGGCTTCAGGTGTGTGGTTGGTCATCTTCAGTCAGCCATGGGTCACTGAGGCCCTGCTGTGTGGTCCTCCCTCAGCCCTGGGTCCCTGAGACCCTGCAGTGTGGTCCTCCCTCAGCCCTGGGTCCCTGAGACCCTGCAGCGTGGTCCTCCCTCAGCCCTTCATCACAGCTCCCTCTTGGCTGACCTGGAGTCAGACTCTGGGGCAGTCTGTTTATTAGTCATGTTGAAGTGACACAGTCTCTGACTGCTCCTTGGTCAGTCCTGCCCCAGATCTGCTGTGATTCACCCTGACCCAGTTCTGTACAGGCTGTCTGCACTCCTCCTGGGTCTGGTCTGCTCTTGGACACACAGTCAAATGATGATGTGTGCCTTCGTATGTGGTGATGTGCACCTGTGTGTGTGTGTTTGGGAATGAAGGTTGCGTGTGTGTGTGTACAGGCTCATGGATGTTGTGTGTGTGTGTACAGGGTCACGGAGGCTGTGTGTGTGTGTGTGTGTGTGTGTGTGTGTGTGTGTGTGTGTGTGTGTGTGTGTGTGTGTGTGCGGGGTCATGGAGGCTGTGTGTGTGTGTGTGTGTGTACAGGGTCATGGAGGTGTGTGTTGTCCAGCCTCCGCCTACCTGCTCCTGAACGATATCCCCCTCCTCGTCTGTGCTGTGCTGCAGACTGCTGCACCTCTGCCACAGCCCTCCTCTCCTGCTCCCACACCTCCGCCTCGGACTCCGTGGTTCTGGAGCCCACATCCGACACGTCCCCCTCCTCTCCCTCTGTGCTGTTCCTGTACGGCCGCCGCTGCCAGTTCTGGATGGCCTGTTTACGGAGACCCCAGCTCCGAGAGCAGCCGCCCCCACCTGCTGGGAGGCGCTCGTACGCCTCCCCGCCCTCGCCCAGCCGACACTGGACGTGGTAGTACAGGGCCTCCGGACACTCCTCCATGGGGTGCACATCCACACTGTCACTGTCATAGCCGCCTGAGCCCTGGGACATGGAGTGAACATGACCCAGCCCCCTGACCGAGGGAGGGGAGATGTGGGGGAGGAGAGAGGGGGTGAGACAGGGAAGGAGGAGGGGAGGGGAAAAGGGGTGATGGACAGAGAGAGGAGGGATAATGGAAGTGAAGATAAGAAGAGGTTGAAATCTTTCTGGACTTTAGAGGAAGCTGTTTCCAGTCCAAGGTCACTGCAACAGAACATTTCTCAGTCAGGTGATATTAGATCTGTTGAGTTTCCTTCTCCACAGTAATATTAGACCCAGAAGCTGAGGAGGTTGTGAATATGAATGAACGGCTGCAAAGGGGCCGTTGGCATTTAAAACATTGAAGTAGCAAATATTGCATTTTCACTGCATTTTAGGAGTTAAAGAGGACAAACATTGATGTCCTTTTAACGAGCAATGTCTCTAAACGTTAACTCTAAACTAGCCAATAGCACACTGACTTAGTGACTGCTGCAGAGTAGAAACAGGTTCTTCAGATTGGGAGCTTTCATCTTAGAAAGAGCAGCTTTTCATCAGCAGACAGTAAAGAGATGGAGAAACAGTCTTTGTGCTGCATTACAGCTCTTCAGCCTCTCCCTCCTCCAGACAAATAATGAGCAGTTTAGAATCTGTCTGACAGAAGTAGGTCACCTTCTCTTTGCCATTCCACCTCCATCTTCCTCTATGGCAGGGGTCACCAACCCTGGTCCTCGAGGACTACTGTCCTGACAGTTTTACCCTATGTGTACACGTAGCCGGGTATTTTGAGAAACGAATATTTCCCTCCCTCCGTTTCTCAAAAAGTTTTATTTATCAACCCGGATAAATACGCCATCTAGCGTCATCATAACTACGCCAAGCCTGGGCGGTCTGGTCTAGGCGCTCTGCAAGCCAATCAGAATCCTCATTTGGGGGGAATCAGCTGCCTAAAACTCTGTTTTCTCAGTTTACACGCAAACGCAAATCTGTAGTTTTTAGAAAGATTCGTTTTCAGAGGCGAATTCTCCATTTGCGTGTAAAAGATAGGTACAAACGAAGGAAAAGGTCTCAGTTTCTAAAAATACCCCTGTACATGTAAACAGGGGGTTAGATGTTTCCCTGCTCCAGCACACCTGATTCTAATGAATGGATCGTTATCAAGCTCTGTGGAAGCTTCATAATGACCCTTCATTAGAATCAGGTGTGCTGGAGCAGGGAAACATCTCAAACCTTCAGCGGCTCTCCAGGACCAGGACTGGTGACACCTGCTCTATGGTGTCATCTATGCACACCCTGCAGCCAATCAGCTTTCAAACCAGGCTTGACATCACACTCTTTACAGTAACGGCTGTTCCTAAGGATATTATCAGAGATAACCAGCATGTTAGATGTTCCCTGTCATGCCTGCTGGGACTGTGATGTCCTGGTTTGGATCGATGTTCTTTCTGGAAGGATCCCTGAGGTAACCTTGGTGACCATCCTGTGACACCGCTCATGGGACCACACATGTCCTGTGGTGACTTAAACTGGACCACAGGTTGGATCAATGTCAGGTGATCAATAGGGGAGCTTGCTAATTGGCTGAAGATCATTATTAGCATGTGAAAGCGGGATGTTGAGGCAGTATTATTGTTGGCTAATGCACTGCTAGGCTGACAGCAGAAGGGAGAGACCTTCTGATGCTAGGAGGAACCTGTTGTGTAAAAATACAGACAAAATCAATAAAGAAACTAATGAGATTCTGTTCAAACACCAACACAGAAACCAGCTTCACTCCTCTCATAAGTCATATTCTATTAATAGCATCTTGTGGAGGAAGTCATATTTCTGAACAGAGTAATGAAAGTGCTAAATACCATCTCAGTAAACACACACAGATGGTAGCTGAGGTCCTACTGCAAGCTTATACGCAGATGCAAGGAGACCACATGTAGTGTGTTGTGAACCAGCCCCCAGCCCCCCAGGCGCCATCCCCCAGCCCCCCAGGCCTCTGTCCCCCAGCCCCCCAGGCCTCTGTCCCCCAGCCCCCAGGTTCCCAGCCCCCCAGGCCCCAGGCCTCTGTCCCCCAGCCCCCAGGCCTCTGTCCCCCAGCCCCCCAGGCCTCTGTCCCCCAGCCCCCAGGCCTCTGTCCCCCAGCCCCCCAGGCCTCTGTCCCCCAGCCCCCAGGCCTCTGTCCCCCAGCCCCCAGCTTCCCAGCCCCCCAGCCCCCCAGGCGCCATCCCCCAGCCCCCCAGGCCTCTGTCCCCCAGCCCCCAGGCCTCTGTCCCCCAGCCCCCAGGTTCCCAGCCCCCCAGCCCCCCAGGCCCCAGCCCCCCAGGCCTCTGTCCCCCAGCCCCCAGGTTCCCAGCCCCCCAGCCCCCAGGCCTCTGTCCCCCAGCCCCCAGGCCTCTGTCCCCCAGCCCCCAGGTTCCCAGCCCCCCAGCCCCCCAGGCCTCTGTCCCCCAGCCCCCAGGCCTCTGTCCCCCAGCCCCCAGGTTCCCAGCCCCCAGTCCTGCCTGGGCAGAGAGGACATCCTTACCCTGTGCTGGGAGACGATCTCTGCTCAGACACCTGGTACATCCCTCTGTTGGATCCTGAGTTACTGGAGGTTCTCTGGGGAAGAGGAGGAGGAAGAGGGGGGGGAGGAGGAAGAGGAGGAGGAGAGGGAGGAGGAGGAGCAGGAAAAGGAGGAGGAGAAGAAGGAGAGGGAGGAGGAGGCGGGGGAGGAGGAGCAGGAAAAGGAGGAGGAGGAGAGGGAGGAGGAGCAGGAAAAAGAGGAGAAGGAGGAGGAGCAGGAAAAGGAGGAGGAGGAGAGGGAGGAGGAGGAGCAGGAAAAAGAGGAGAAGGAGAGGGAGGAGGAGGAGGAAAAGGAGAAGGAGGAGGAGGAGACAGAAAACACAGATCACACACTGACAGTGCTTCTATGGGAATAACAAACCTAAATATGTTAGTTGGAGAACACATGACAGCTAATTGGCTGGAGTTGGATCAGTGTGAGCAGAGCAGGTTCAGGAGGGAGACTCAGAGGGGGGGCTTGTACATGAGGAAGATGCCTGTGCTCAGTGTCTGGAGGAATGATGGACCAGAAGCACACAGCCAGGTGGCTGTACAGTCACCTCAGGATCAAATACTCCTCCAGTCTGCAGTCTGATCCAAACAAACACACACTGGTGAAGCCTCTATTACTGGAACACCAGAAAAAAAGGAATGTACAGCTGTGTGTGTGTGTGTGTGTGTGTGTGTGTGTGTGTGTGTGTGTGTGTGTGCGTGTGTGTGTGTGTGTTGTGGAGGTAGGGGTTTGGGCGTGGGCCTGTCTGGCACAGTTCCCTATCCCCTTCTCTTCCCTTCCTGTTGTTTGTCTGGAAATGAGGAAGGGAGTGGAGAGAGAGAGAGAGAGAGAGAGAGAGAGAGAGAGAGAGAGAGAGAGAGAGAGAGAGACAGAGAGAGAGAGAGAGAGAGAGAGAGAGAGAGAGAGAGAGAGAGAGAGACAGAGAGAGAGACAGAGAGAGAGAGAGAGAGAGAGAGAGAGAGAGACAGAGAGAGAGAGAGAGAGAGAGAGAGACAGAGAGAGAGAGAGAGAGAGAGAGAGAGAGAGAGAGAGAGAGAGAGCTAGGCTAAGATGAGAGAAAGAAGTTAGACTTGATTTGAGAAAGGGTGAGGGCCTGTCTGCCTGTTTGTCTCTGTCTGTCTGTCTGTCTGTCTGTCTGTTTCTGTCTGTCTGTCTGTCTGTCTGTTTCTGTCTGTCTGTCTGTCTGTCTGTCTGTCTCTGTCTGTCTGTCTGTCTGTCTGTCTGACTGTCTGTCTGTCTGTCTGAGCTTTCCGCAGCCACATGAGCAGATTCTGCTGTAAGGCTCCAGAGGCCCTGGAGGAAACGATCTAAATATAGCAGGCAGGACTTGGCCAGTCCCAGCAGTGTTAGTGTCGAGCCCCATGACAACACTGTCCTGTGTGACTGCAGCCTGGACTTACTAACAGAGTCTGGAACAGCAGAAGAAAATGATCAACTAAACGCTGTTACATAAAAACAAGGTGGAGATGTATAGACAGCATGTTCCAGTTCTAGTGTGAGAACAGAGATCACTGAAGACCTCCCTGAGACAGAGGTCAGAGGTCACACCCATGGCTGCTTTCCCTCCCAGATGGAGGCAGCAACAGCACAGACACTGTCTCCATGGAGACTCCTCAGACAGAACGCCAGCTAACACGCTCAAAAAACAGCAGATCACATTCAGAGAAATCAGACCTTTTTCCTTGTTATGAAAATAGTGCTCCAAGGCTCCAATCAACATCCGCTGATACTGACTGATCTTACACCCAGTGAAACTGACTTAGTACAGCCACGCATGTATCAGTCAACTGACTTAGTACAGCCACACATGTATCAGTCAACTGACTTAGTACAGCCAAGCATGTATCAGTCAACTGACTTAGTACAGCCAAGCATGTATCAGTCAACTGACGTAGTACAGCCACGCATGTATCAGTCAACTGACTTAGTACAGGTACACATGTATCAGTCAACTGACTTAGTACAGCCAAGCATGTATCAGTCAACTGACTTAGTACAGCCAAGCATGTATCAGTCAACTGACTTAGTACAGCCAAGCATGTATCAGTCAACTGACGTAGTACAGCCACGCATGTATCAGTCCTCTTCTGCACCTGACGCACAGCGTATTTTTCTGTCCACAGGCGCACATCAGTAAATTAGGGAGGCGTGTTCCACAGTAAATGTTCCCTGGTGCTTTTTTTCTGCCACTGACCAGTAAAAAGGCTGTTAAAAGTCAGTGATGCATTATTCAGATGGTGTTTTAAGAGCGCAGGCTTGACCATAATGTAGCCTGTGCACGACACACATGCTCTTTACTCTCGTCTACACAGACGCAGCAGGTAAATATTACCAAACGGGGGAAATCACTGTGATATTTGATATGTTATAAACCTTACCTATAATTTGAGTAAATGTGTACGCTAGACTTATATATTTATCATAACTTCACAGTGCATTAATCTAGCGTACACATGTACATATATTATCCAGACTATCGTGGCAGCAAAAATTGGGTTACCAAGAGTGGAAACAATTGTGCCAAGTTCCTCCCACGCCTGTTTAACCGAAGCTAACTTGGGTGGATTTCTCCCATCCCTGTACAGTGTGACTACTTTTTCTTTTACGGCTCAAACAAGGATGTCGATCTCCTCGGCTGTGAAGCGTTCTGGATGTGCGCCTGGAAAATCACCATGATAATAGTAACCTGCCATGGAACAAGCACTCCTGCTTTTAAAGGGAATGTGAGCTGACGCTCTGATTGGTTTATTGCACGTTACGCCCAAACCACACCTGTGACTAATCTAGCCACTTCAGACCAACCCATGTTAGCTTTACGTTGGGAGGAAGAGTTATTTATCCTGCTGGTATCATAGCAACAGCGCCCGAGTCCCGCCCACAAAGCTACTTGTGCTTTGCGCTTGTGTTTCAGATCAGGTAAACAGGGCCCAATGTGTTTCACTGAGTTCCCATTCTGTGAGAGCCACTGTTTACATGACCCATCCCACTGTAAGACGCTGCCTCTATAAACAGATCAATATAATCAATACCTCTACATCATGCATGGGTGGATATCCTGCTGTGGAGTCCCTGGTCAGCTGTGGGTTCACGTGTGTCCATGTCCAGCTGTCCGAGGTCAGCATGCTGCCTCTGCTTAGACACCTCCCAGCTGCCCTGTGTTGTTCCCACCATGACACAGCAAGCAGGTGCACCCCAAAACCAAGAGGCCCCACGGGAGCACCCACCCACCCCCACCCTACATGAGCTCCGCCCCCTCCTCACCTGGCACCCGTTGCCCTTTGACCCCTGCAGGCTGCAGCGTCCCAGGCTGCCGTTGGGCGTGGTGCCGCAGCTGCTGATGATCTGCAGCTGCTTCTCTGCACGATCCGCTCGATCCAGAAGCTCCTCGATGAACTGCTGCAGGCGCACCTTAGCGTTAGCCTCTCGCGCTGCCGTCTCCTGCAGGAACTGGTCAATCTGAGCGACCTCCCTGAGGGGCAGAGAGGCAGGGTCACACACACACACACTGTGCACACACACACTATGATGTAATATCCTACAACTGTCGGGGACTGCGGGTGGGGAATACTCCGGCTGACAAGGTTCGGCGGCTGAATGTGGACAAACTAATGGAGGAGTGTGACATCATCTGTCTACAAGAAACTTTCTTGTCTAAACAGGACTTGGGCAATTTAAACTCCATGAATGATAACTTCCATGGGGCTGGGGAGTCCACTGTGGACCTTACTATGAATATTGTAAGAGGTCGAATTGCAGGGGGTGTGGCCATTTTATGGCACAAAAAGCTGGACTCTGTATTGAGTGTTGTCAGAACAGATGTAGATTGGTGCATTGCTGTTCAGTTAAAAATGGGAAGTAAAATCATAACTATCCTCAATGTGTATACCCCATATGAATGCTCACAGAACGAGGACTTGTACTTGAGTAGGCTTGCTTATATAAGCTCATTTCTGCATGAACACCAGTCTACATCGGTGTGTGTGGTAGGTGATATGAATGCTGACCTGTCGGATAGGCAGTCTGTATTTGCAAAGCATATGCTACAGTTCTGTGAGGACAATAATTTAATATTATCCAGCCAGCTATTGCTGCCATCAAATAGCTATACGCATATAAGTGAAGCATGGCACACAACATCATGGCTAGACCATTGCATCACCACGTCAGATGCACATGCTACTCTGAAAACTATGGAAATACTCTATGAATATTCAGTGGCGGATCATGTGCCGCTATTAATAGAGTTGGACACAGCTTGTCTCCCAGAGCTAACACACACAAAGCATGAGGGCAGACTTAAATTAGACTGGTGTAAGCTTTCAAAAGAAGACTTCATGACCTATTACCTAAGAACTGATGAAGCTTTGGGTAAAATTGATCTTCCTAGACATGCTATTATGTGCACAAATGGTGACTGTAATGATGCTTCCCATCGCAAGGACCTGTGTGCGTTGTATGATGGTGTTATTGATGCAATTTATAAGAGCAGCCAGTCATTCCTTACATGTATGAGGTCAAAAAACATCAAGCCTGGCTGGAACAGGCATGTAGCAGCACATCATGCTGAGGCCAAACATGCCTATAAAGCATGGGTGAAAGCAGGTAGGCCCAGAGCTGGGGCAGTCCTTGACTACAAGAAGCTCACTAATGCAAGGTACAAATATGCCATTCGCTACGTTGTTAAAGGTGAACACAATATGAGGGCTGACTCGATGGCTGAACATCTGTCTTCTAATAATGTTATGGACTTTTGGAAGGAAGTACGAGCTCTAAACAGAGTCAATACCATCTTGCCCAGTGTTGTGGACGGAGTGTCTGGGATGGACAACATAGCAGAGATGTGGGGCCAACATTACTCTGCCCTTTTTAACAGTGTTAAAAGTGACCCATTTAAAGTGGAGAGTACTGGCAATAATGTCATGATCACCCCTATTGATATTCATCAAGCCATAGCCCACCTGGCTGACAATAAGTCTACTGGTTCTGACCGTATCTCAGCTGAACATCTCAAGTATGCGAGTCCGAAAACAGCAGTACTACTTGCTATGTGTCTCTCAGGATTCATGGCACATGGTTTTTTGCCAGACTCTCTCCTTTCTGTTACCCTGGTGCCTGTCATAAAAGACAAAGCAGGTGGAATTGGGAGCCGGGACAACTATAGGCCTATTGCCTTGGCTAGTGTAGTGTCTAAAGTCTTGGAGAGGGTTCTACTTGATCGCCTAGGTCCCTTTCTTTGCACAACTGAAAACCAATTCGGCTTCAAATCCAAATTAGGAACTGATATTTGTATCTATGGCCTGAAGGAGACTACACAGATGTATTTAGGAAAAAATTCCTCAATACTAATCGGCTTTCTTGATGCATCCAAAGCATTTGACAGAGTGAACCATTTTAAGCTTTTTGATAAGTTGAGTCATAGAGGTGCCCCGGGAACTATTGTAAGACTTCTGGTATATTGGTACTCCAATCAAAGGATGCAGGTGCAGTGGGGAAATGCAACCTCAGCCTCTTTTGGAGTGAGTAATGGAGTGCGACAGGGTGGGCTTTTGTCACCTGCTCTGTTTAATCTCTATATGGATGAGTTGTCTGTTCAACTGAACATGAGGAAAACTGGGTGTGTTGTTGGCAATATGCTGATTAATCATTTTATGTATGCTGATGATTTAGCTATATTGTCTCCCAGCAGTGCTGGATTTCAACAACTGCTAAATGTATGCTCGGATTATGGGTTACAATACGATGTAAATTTCAACCCAAAAAAGAGTGCTGTCTTAATATGTCGTACTACAGAGGATAAGCATTTGTGCTTTCCTGATTTTTATCTGTCTGGCCAGAAGTTAAATGCAAGTTGTAAAACCAAATATCTGGGGCATTTTATCACAGATCAGCTGAGGGATGATGATGATATTTATCGCCAGCGTCGCATGCTCTATGCCCAAGCAAATACCCTGGCTAGAAAATTTCATATGTGCTCTGATGTTGTTAAAATCAAACTGTTTAAAACCTATTGTACTCCCTTGTATACCGCTTCATTGTGGTGTACGTACAAGAGAGCAAGTTTACAGAAACTTCGAGTGGCCTATAATGATGCCATAAGGATCCTGTTGAAAAAGCCCAGATATACTAGTGCCAGTCAATTGTTCTGCAGTATCAATGTTTACACCTTTGAAGCTCTCTTGAGACACATAATGTACAGATTTAGTCTCCGCCTAAATGATTGCAAGAACAGGCTTGTGCAGATGCTGGTGAATCCCGCATGTAGTTGTGTGCGATACCAGTCTTCCTTATGGAAGTTCTGGTACAAATCTTTAATGTGATGTCCCTTTTTTCTTTTTCTTTTTTGTATATTCTTGTGTTTATGTATATATTCATTGTGTGTGTTGTATATGGACCATGAGTCTGCCAATAAAGATGATGATGATGATGATGTGCATGGACACACACACACAGGTCCAGACAGGTGCCCTGGGCTCTGTAGAGGAGCAGGAACATTGAACAAACACTGGCCTTAAAAGTCATTCCTAAAGAGATGATGGTTTAGATGATGTACAGATGTACTGTTGCACAATTTACGATCAAACGCACACAAACTCACTCACACCATCTCACAAACATGTTGGGATTAGAACACACTGCAGACTCCTTAATCATGCATTCCAATCACACCTGAAGTTATGTTTCCTCTTTCCTCCTAACCTCCCTCCCTCCCTCCCTCCCTCCCTTCCTTTCATCCTTCCCTCCTTATCTCCCTCCCTCCCTCCCTTCCTTCCTTTCATCCTTCCCTCCTTATCTCCCTCCGCTTGTTGTCAGTCTTGTTTATGCACATCTGCATTCTGTAATTCCCAGAGCGGCTCTGTAAGTTAGGCCTGGAGCAGAGACACGATCTCCCTTCCTGCATATCAACACTAACTACCTAACTGACAAGGCCAAGGAGGAGAGGGAGAGGAAAGGAACTGACAGTATTGAGATCCACCCAGGCACTGACAGTCAGGAAGAACACAGGCGTTGAGATGCTTTCATGTCAGGGGGAAACAGAATCACTCCTATATGAGACGACCAAAATCTGATTCCCCAATTAGAACAAGTTTTCGATTTAAGTGCAGAAATGGAGGCTGACAGTATGTAAAACAGTGTGTAAATAAATAACCAAACCTGTAATAGCTCAGACTGTTGTGATGTAAACAAACTGGGCCTGACAGCCCACCTGGCAGACAGCTAGCCGCTAACCGCTAACCATGCAGCAGATCCTGGTGCAGTCTGGGAAACACACCCTGAAGCTGGGAGCTGGGGAGCTTGTGTGTAGCACAGTGTGTGTGTGTGTGCACATCACGTGTACAGTGGGTGTGTTTGTGTGTAGCAGTTTGTGTATGAAGGAGGTGGGAGGGGCAGGTGAAGGAGGAGGGTCTATTTAAAGAGGGAGGGGCTACCAGTCCACCTGTTCAAAGTCTCTTTATTCATCTCCAGCTGGTTCTCTGTCTTTTGTGTCTCATTCTCTTTCTCTCTGTCACAATGATGCTCTTTCTCTCTTTCTCTTTCTCTCTCTCTCTATCTCTCTTTCTCTCTCTCTCTCTCTCTCTCTCTCTCTTTCTCTCTGTCTCTCTCTCTCTCTCTGTTAGGGAAATACAAACAAGGATGACTTGATAGTAGTACAATACCAGACACAGCAGATCTGCCGTGGACCAGGCATGGGAACACTGATTCCAGCAGGAGATATAACAGTGTTACACAGAAGAACAGCCCCTGGCTCTGGAGGGATGGAGAGGGGAAGAACAGCCCAATCAAAAGGGACAACAACTCAAACAGACAAAAGGTGAAGGCGGACGGCGAATTCATCACCTGAGCAAAAGCGATTCAAAGATAAAGCAGCCATGGGTGTCGAGTCAACACAGTTCTGGGCTTATTTCCATGACAGAAGGCTGGGATAAGGCTGGACTCTGGGCCAAGACAGGCCGGCTCGTCCAGAGGCTTCAGGACACAACAGACCCCATGAATAAGTAATGAGCTCCTAAAGGACTCTATTTATATGGAAATCCCAAACCACTGGGACACCTTTCAGGTTTGTCATTGATGACTGGTCCATTAATTCAATGTTATTCTGCATTCACATTCAGAGTTTGGAAACCATTTATCATCTGAAAAAAAAGGATGTGGGAGATACATGGAGCTGCTGTAGATAAAGACTCTGTCTCAATAACTGACATGTGACATGTGGGAGCTAGCTGTCACCTGGACACAGAGTGGGAGAGAGACCAAGAGAGAGAGACCAAGAGAGAGAGACACCAAGAGAGACCAAGAGAGAGAGACACCAAGAGAGAGACGTCAAGAGAGAGACCAAGAGAGAGAGACACCAAGAGAGAGACGTCAAGAGAGAGACCAAGAGAGAGAGACACCAAGAGAGACCAAGAGAGAGAGACACCAAGAGAGAGAGGACACCAAAAGAGACCAAGAGAGAGCGACACCAAGAGACACCAAGAGAGAGAGGACACCAAGAGAGACCAAGAGAGAGCGACACCAAGAGACACCAAGAGAGAGAGGACACCAAGAGAGACCAAGAGAGAGCGACACCAAGAGACACCAAGAGAGAGAGGACACCAAGAGAGACCAAGAGAGAGAGAGACACCAAGAGAGACCAAGAGAGAGAGACACCAAGAGAGAGAGGACACCAAGAGAGAGAGACACCAAGAGAGAGAGGACACCAAGAGAGACCAAGAGAGAGAGAGACACCAAGAGAGACCAAGAGAGAGAGACACCAAGAGAGAGAGAGACACCAAGAGAGACCAAGCGAGAGAGAGACACCAAGAGAGACCAAGAGAGAGCGACACCAAGAGAGACCAAGAGAGAGAGACACCAAGAGAGAGAGGACACCAAGAGAGACCAAGAGAGAGAGAGACACCAAGAGAGACCAAGAGAGAGAGACACCAAGAACGAGACCAAGAGAGAGAGACACCAAGAGAGAGAGACCAAGAGAGAGACCAAGAGAGAGAGAGACACCAAGAGAGACCAAGAGAGAGAGATACCAAGAGAGAGACCAAGAGAGAGAGAGAGACCAAGAGAGAGACCAAGAGAGAGAGAGACCAAGAGAGAGACCAAGAGAGAGAGAGAGACCAAGAGAGAGAGAGAGGGAGACAAATGTACTTCTATCCTGTTGCCATGCAGTGACACAGTGTACAGGGTCCATAGTGTTAACAGTACACCCTCATCACCATAGGGATGCTAGCATGGAGCTTGTATTTCAGAGCCTCCTCCTCCTTCCCAGAGCGTGACGGGTTTCTCAACACTGAGCTAATCCAGGATGGAGCTCTGATCAATCACCTCAGAACTCTGCTGTCCTCCCTCAGGTCTGCTTCTGCTCTCTCTCTCTGCTGTTCTGTCCTCCCTCAGGTCTGCTTCTGCTCTCTCTCTGCTGTTCTGTCCTCCCTCAGGTCTGCTTCTGCTCTCTCTCTGCTGTTCTGTCCTCCCTCAGGTCTGCTTCTGCTCTCTCTCTCTGCTGTTCTGTCCTCCCTCAGGTCTGCTTCTGCTCTCTCTCTGCTGTTCTGTCCTCCCTCAGGTCTGCTTCTGCTCTCTCTCTGCTGTTCTGTCCTCCCTCAGGTCTGCTTCTGCTCTCTCTCTCTGCTGTTCTGTCCTCCCTCAGGTCTGCTTCTGCTCTCTCTCTCTGCTGTTCTGTCCTCCCTCAGGTCTGCTTCTGCTCTCTCTCTCTGCTGTTCTGTCCTCCCTCAGGTCTGCTTCTGCTCTCTCTCTGCTGTTCTGTCCTCCCTCAGGTCTGCTTCTGCTCTCTCTCTCTGCTGTTCTGTCCTCCCTCAGGTCTGCTTCTGCTCTCTCTCTGCTGTTCTGTCCTCCCTCAGGTCTGCTTCTGCTCTCTCTCTGCTGTTCTGTCCTCCCTCAGGTCTGCTTCTGCTCTCTCTGCTGTTCTGTCCTCCCTCAGGTCTGCTTCTGCTCTCTCTCTGCTGTTCTGTCCTCCCTCCCGCTCTCTCTCTTTCCATTTTGTCCCTCTCACACACTTTGTCTCCTTCGTGTCTGTCTGAATCAATCTCTCTTTTTCTGGTCTCTCTGTCTCTCTCTGTCTCTGTCTCTCTTTCTCTGTCACTCCCGGTCTCTCTGTCCCTCTCTCTCTCTGTCTCTCTCTGTGTCTCTCTATCTCTCTCTCTCTGTCCCAGTCTCTCTCTCTGTCTCTCTCTTTGTCTCTCTCTCCTTAAACAGTAGGCTCCTGTCACATCTCTCTCCACACTACAAAGGAAGGATCATGTCTGAGGAACCCCAGCTGCCTCATTTCTGCTCCCCTCATTCTTCTGAAAGCACTTCTAGTTTCAAGGACCCACAAATCACTGGCCTCGGTCCCAGCTGTCTGAGGGGAAGACAGACGACTGTATGGCCATAAATCGCACTCTGACTGTGGGCCGATGTTGGTCCCCAACACCCCCCCCCTTCCCCTGGTTCTCTCCTGCTACAGGCCAGCATAGCAAATATCATATAGACAGAAGAACAAGTTCTGCACTCAGCTATGTGTGATACTAATACCATACAGTGACCCCCCCCCCGCTTCTCTCTCTAAGACACAGCTGTTAATGAGGTGAGACCCCCCCCCCCTCCACCACCACCCGGCCTCGTTCTCTCTCTGCTGACAGCTACGCTTTGCATTATGGGATGCTTTCTGAGTCAAGCGATCTTGTTTCCACGGCAGCAGCAGAGTTGACAGATGCTGAGGCCACTCCCCCTCCTCTGCTGTGTAAGGGAACGAGAGAAAAAGCATGATGTTGGAAAAGGTCTGCTTTGGGAGCAGGCTTTCATGTCATCTTGCTAGGCCAACTCAGCCTTCACCTCAGCAGGGAAGACGTAGAAATCCAGCCTGGGGATTGAGGCCTGGATGTGGGGAAATGTTGGATACACAGAGTCCTGCTGGTGATCCTGTGGGCCTGATGCATCATGAAGGGTTATACTGAACATTCACAGGCAGTGATGCTGACTGTGCTGTTCTGAGCACAGCTTTCCTCCACATGCAGACACGGCTCAGTGATAGGCTGACAGCCTGTCAGCAGAACCACAGGCTGCTGGGCACAGCATGACAGCACCTCAGCACCTCAGACCAGCACAGCACAGCACATCCTGCTGAGCTGTGTTGAGCCTGTGACCAGGCTTATCCACACACAGAGACACAAGAACACAGGTGCTGCTTACTGCCAATCACACTATCAACAGAGAGATGAGGAAGACAAGACAGCCAATCAGAAGCTAGCCAGGGTGTATGTGTGTGTGTGTCACAGTGTCCTGCTGTGTCCAGTCTAGGTGACAGCTGTGTTTCCCCTCCTGAGCTCAGTCACTTGTTGAACTCTAACACAGCTGTGATGCCTTCAGGGACAGGAGGAACTCTGTCAGCTGACTACCAGACTGCACACACACACACACACACACACACACACACACACACACACACACACACACACACACACACACACACACACACACACACACACACACACACACACACACACACACACACACACACACACACACACACAGACACACATAGACACACACACACACACACATACACACACACACATAGACACACACATAGACACACATACACGAACACACACACACATACACAGACACACACACACACACACACACACACACACACACACATAGACACACACACACACACACACACACACACACACACACACACACACACACACACACACACACACACACACAGACACACATAGACACACACACACACACACATACACACACACACATAGACACACACATAGACACACATACACGAACACACACACACATACACAGACACACACACACACACACACACACACACACACATAGACACACACACACACAGACACACATAGACACACACACACACAGACACACATAGACACACACACACACACATACACACACACATAGACACACACATAGACACACATACACGAACACACACACACAGACACACAGACACACACACACAGACACACACAGACACACACACACACACATAGACACACACACACGAACACACACACACACACAGACACACACAGACACACACACCCACAGAAACACACACACACAAACACACACAAACTCACACAAACACACACAGCAGCACATCCAGCACTCACTGTTGTTTGTGAGTGAGTTCCTCCTCCTTGGTGACCAGGTCTTGTTTGAGGTTGGCCAGCATCTCCACAGAGACGTCCACCTGCCGGGACAGTTCTGAGGCTTTGTCCTCCAGCAGCTGCTTCTCCTGGCCCAGGCGTTCACTCTCCAGCTTGGCCCGCTCCAGCTCGGAGCTCTTCCTCTCCAGCTCGGCCTGCAGACGCCCCACCCGCGCAGCGATCTTCTGCTCCACCTGAGGAGGACGCTTTAGCATGAGCAACACTGACACACAGAGCGACGACTAGAGCATCGGGAATACATATTTACATTTGTTGAAAAGGATTTTAGTCTGTAAAAGAGGCAAATACACTACTTAGTTATACTAACTAAATAAATCAATAAGTCAATAAATCCAATAAAAACCACCCAAAAAACTTGAATCAGCTTCAAAGTAACAGTATATATTTTCCCAGCTGGCCTGAGGAAGAGTCGTACCTCTTCAGACAGCTTCTCTAATCTCTCGTCCAGCTCTAAACGTTCAAAGGCCCGAGCCTTCAGCCTGGCCAGGCCCTCCTCATAGGCTGCCTCCACCGCGCTCGCCGCCACATTGGCTGCCACCGCCACCGCATTGCCAGGGTTGCCGTGGGGACCGGGATCTGCAGAGCTCATGGCTGTCTTCATGAAGATCTCCCCCAGAGGGAACTCCACATTGGGCAGGTAGCGGGCAGCGGTGTTGGAGTTGGCAGGGGTCAGACCCAGGTCGTCAGGGCAGGGGAGCTCACGGCACGGGAAGCGTCGCTCTTTGAAGGAGGGTCGAAGGGGCTGGAAGGGGTCGTTGTTGTTGGTGGGAGCGAGGAGGGCCCCTTCAGCCACCAGGGGGAGCAGTGCAGCAGCGTCACACACACTGTTGGACTTGGACAGGACGTACAGAGTCTCATAGGTGTGGTTGTACTCCAGGTGAGCGCGCAGAGACGACAGACTCCGGAAGCGCTTGTGTTCTCCACAGCGAGGACAGCGGTAGGGCAGGTCCAGAGAGGCCATGACAGGCCCACAGGACAGGAAGTGAGGCTGGAAGAGAGGGGGGGCTGGAAGAGAGAGGGGGGGGGGGCTCAAGCGGCGGGGAGGCAGAGACGGTACTCAGGCGCACCGGCCAGGATGCGGAGAGATCGTCTCATGGCTGATCTGATGGAGGGACGAGTGGAGGAGATGAGAGGAGAGGAGCAATGGAGGGCCTTGGTGTGCTGACAGACCTGCACACTCACAACATCATGCATGGTGGGGCGAGGACACACCCTCAGTGTCCTCACAGGGGCCTGGTCTTCAGCACTGCCTCTGGTTTGCTGTCCTTAAATGTGGCCCTTTAGGAGAGACACACAAGAAACATTATTACTCCAGTCAGAAATAACAAAATGATTCAGTCAGTCTGTTTCCCAGACACAGCTGCAGCACAGGGCTGTTTCTAGAAGGTTACACAGACAGTTCCATTATCCCCTCCATTAAATCATCTCTCCCTCCATCCTACTATCTTTTCAACCCGCCAATCACAGTCCTGTTCCACAGATGTCTTCCTGACACTAACCCCTCCCCCCACACTATCTACACCTATCTCTTAATGCCCCAGCCTGTCGCAGTCACGATGGAATGTCAAAAGCAGGGACAGACAGAGGATCCTCTCTGCATCCAGATCCATCACTTCCCTCCCCAGACACAGACTAGCCTGGTGATAAGTCTCTCCTGGGGTTAGCACGAGGGCGACACAGCTAGCAGGCTTGTTATGTAACAGGATCAGGTCTGTCTGCAGCAGGACCACAGCAGCCACATCTGTCACTCTCTGCACAGGGAGGCATTTCACTGTCTGACAGGAAGTGAGGAGTGTTGCCGGCCACATGGTCCTCCCAGGCTCTGGAATGCAGCTGTTCCTGTGGACTGATGAGGCGGTTCTTCTGTCTGAGCAGAACCAGAGCAGGAACCAGATCTATAGAACCTGGCTAGGAGGCGGGATGTGCCACGACTGAAGACAGTTTCCTTCCCTTACTTGTATGACCCTATTGAAAAGTAGGTCTCTGAGACGACTTTTAAAACGATGACACCTTTAACTGGAGATCAAGTTTAAAGAGCCTTCGTTGGCAGGCTGGGATGGTCTAATATCCTATTGTCAGGCCTTTATATAGGTGTCAAATAAAGGAACACAACATGGTCACCAGCAGGTTGATCACACATGAAACGGACCAATCAAATGTGTTCATTCTGGGTTGTTACATTTACATTTAGCAGACGCTTTTATCCAAATGCAGCAGGCAGGGAGGGAGCGGAGGCTCACCTCTGGGGATGGAGCCAGCTCTAAAAATGGGGGCAGTCTATAGGGTGACACACATGACTTCCCAGAATGCCTTGCTGTGTCATGTAGTAATGGACACTGCGCTGACAGGAGGTCACAGGAAGAACATTTGCAGAGAGAAACAGAATGAAGGTAAAAAGATGATTTTGTGAGAGAAAGGTGGGAAAATAGAAAGAGAAAGAGAGATACAAAGAGATTTAAAAATGGATCTAGAGAGATAGACAGAGGTTGCTAGGTTCCTAGGTAGTTGCTAGGTAGTCATGTGAGCCTGTCTCACATGATCTCTCTGGGATAGAATGCATTAAAGAAGGCAAATGATGAGGGAGCGACCCTGAGTATAAACCATGATTAATTAAAACATGATTGTAAGGTTTAATGGCCAAATTGTCAAATAGGATTTTTATATTGAAAATGCATCTCAGATCTAGAACTTCAGCTGTGTTCTGGAACACGATGAGGATGTTCTCCTCTGGGTGTCTTTCACCAGCAGCTGAACCTGCTCTCCCTGCCTTCTCTTCCCTCTCTCCTTCTTTCCTTCAACTTCACCTTTTTTGTCGGGGTTAAGAAAGCTTCCCAGCGCAGCTCAGCTAACCATGCTTTCAGAAGGTGTGCTTTGTTCCTGAGTAAAGCTAGTGAGGTCTAACGAGGTCCCAGAGGACCCTGAGGGAGGGAGTCTTCCCTGGGCTGAACCTGCTGCTAGAGCCCCTCTCCAGGACTGGAGATCTGCTGCTCCAAGAAGAAGAACCAGAGGAAGAGTCTCCTGATGTTCATCACCATGGGGCTCGAATCAAACCACTTCCATTACAGCAGCTTCTGAACCTGATCCTGATGTATGTTTGTCTGTATGTGTGTGATGTATGTGGGTCAGTGATGGCTTTGAAACTTGGGTTTCAACACTGTGCCAGTCTGCTAAGATCAAACCAGGCTTTAGGCAAACTAGGGAAAACACCTTGACCCACCAGTCCAACTCTCCAAAGCACCCTGGGCACACGAGCAGGGAGTCAGACAGACAGATGGGCAGACAGACAGACAGACAGACAGACAGACGGACAGACAGACGGACAGACGGGCAGAGAGACAGACAGACGGACAGATGGGCAGAGAGACAGAAGGGCAGGCAGACAGACAGACAGACAGACAGACAGAAGGGCGGGCAGACAGACATACGGACAGATGGACAGACGGACAGATGGGCAGACAGACAGAAGGGCAAGCAGACAGACAGACAGACAGACAGACGGACAGATGGGCAGAGAGACAGAAGGGCAGGCAGACAGACAGACAGACAGACAGACAGACAGACAGACAGAAGGACAGGCAGACAGACAGACGGACAGATGGACAGATGGACAGATGGGCAGACAGACAGACAGACAGACAGGCAGACAGACAGACAGAAGGGCGGGCAGACAGACAGACGGACAGATGGACAGACGGACAGATGGGCAGACAGACAGAAGGGCAGGCAGACAGACAGACAGACAGACAGAAGGACGGGCAGACAGACAGACGGACAGATGGGCAGACAGACAGACAGACAGGCAGACAGACAGACAGACAGAAGGACGGGCAGACAGACAGACGGACAGATGGACAGACGGACAGATGGGCAGACAGACAGAAGGGCAGGCAGATAGACAGACAGACAGACAGACTGGCAGGCAGACAGACGGACAGATGGGCAGACAGACAGACCAGCTCTGTATTCTCATATTCCTTCAGGCTATTAAACACAACAGAAAACAGACGTGAGCAACAGAGAGAGAAATGAAGGGAGGTGTGCTGAGCTGGGGTCGTCAGGTGACTGCCTGGGGGTCGTCAGGTGACTGCCTGGGGGTCGTCAGGTGACTGCCTGTCACTCAAAGTGACTAGATTGTGCCCCGGGTGCTGCATGTGACCACGCTTAACGACAACATGACAACCGCACCTCAAGCACTCCTCTGATGTTGATACAGGAGGAAGAAGCCACAAGCTAACACAACAACCATCAGCTGTCCACGGTCATTAGGAGTGACTGTGAACTCCACTGACTTACTGTTACTGCTTCTAAAGGCTTCAGTTCCATCTTAAAGACTCTGCTGCTGAAATTCACCTCAAGCCACCAGGCTAAAGCTCCAGCATGTCAGAATGGGTTAGCTCTGTGAGAGATCCTCTGTGACGGGTCGGTCACACTGCCCAAGGCACCTGCCAGCACAGGGCCTCACCTCAGACTGAGGTACAGCTGCCAGCACAGGGCCTCACCTCAGACTGAGGTACAGCTGCCAGCACAGGGCCTCACCTCAGACTGAGGTACAGCTGCCAGCACAGGGCCTCACCTCAGACTGAGGTACAGCTGCCAGCACAGGGCCTCACCTCAGACTGAGGTACAGCTGCCAGCACAGGGCCTCACCTCAGACTGAGGTACAGCTGCCAGCACAGGGCCTCACCTCAGACTGAGGTACAGCTGCCAGCACAGGGCCTCACCTCAGACTGAGGTACAGCTCCATACAGCCATCTAGTCTGGACCCCATGGAGCAGTCCAACATGTCCTCCCCACTGCAGGTACCAGCTAGATGTCATCCATCGTCAACCAAACAAACCAGTGAACATCCAGTGAGGGACTCACAGGGGGAGATGGGATGAGTTCCCCATCACAGGAGGGGGAGGAGGAGGGGATGAAGCCAGCAGACACAGCCTCACTTCTCCAGCGTCTCCTATTGATCCAGGAGAGGCCGTTAAAAAGTAGCAATTATCCACCATTACCCATGGATAATCATCACATGCTGACATGCTGAGGTATCGCAGAGGAACTCTCCCAGTCTGAGCTCAATAACACAGACACACACAGACACACACAGAGACACACACACACACACACCACCTCCAGAGCATGGACATTTAGTAAAAGAAATGTGTTTGACGTTTGTGTCAGTACAGCCTATGTCATACACATGTCCTGAATGTATAATGATAACAAAGCCACATTATCACATACTAGTAATGATCTGATTCTGGATACTTCAGTTTTCCAGGTTTCTTACAAGTCAAATCTCCCAAGACCTTTACTACATTACCTCACAACAGACCTTTACTACATTACCTCACAACAGACCTTTACTACATTACCTCACAACAGACCTTTACTACATTACCTCACAACAATTCTTTACTACATTACCTCACAACAGACCTTTACTACATTACATTTCAACAGGCCTTTACTACATTACCTCGCAAAAGGGATGGGAACTCATCCCTGACAAACCAAGCAGGAAATGGCCTCTGTGGTTTCTTACACCTGTGTTGTGTCTCAGACCCATAAACACTGTGTGTAAACAATCCTGTCCATCATAGCACTTTTTTTAAAAGCACTTTACATAGAACATAGCTAATGCAAACTCAACAAATGTTAAACTTTTGAATTGTAATGCATCACTATTGTGAGGCCGAGGAACAGGCTGATATGATCTATGAATATTTTCACACACTTCAGTGTTCAGCCTTGTTGACCAGCAACACACCTTCCACATCTCAACATAACAGCACTGCAGTTCATCCATGCTGCCTTCCACAGGTCCCTCAGCAGCTAGTGAGGGGGTCTGCCTCTGCCTCTGAGCTCTAGGCTGTTCAGGGATCCAGGACAGGCTGGGGAATGTTGACCGTGCTAAGACCTGAACCCTGAGGAGACCTGGACCCTGAGGAGACCTGAACCCTGAGGGGACCTGAACCCTGAACAGACCTGGACCCTGAGGAGACCTGGACCCTGAGAAGACCTGGACCCTCAACAGACCTGGACCCTGAGGAGACCTGGACCCTGAGGAGAGCTGGACCCTGAGCAGACCTGTACCCTGAGAAGACCTGGACCCTGAGCAGACCTGGACCCTCAGCAGACCTGGACCCTCAACAGACCTGGACCCTCAGCAGACCTGGACCCTGAGCAGACCTGGACCCCCAGCAGACCTGGACCCTGAGAAGACCTGGACCCTCAACAGACCTGGACCCTGAGGAGACCTGAACCCTGAACAGACCTGGACCCTCAACAGACCTGGACCCTGAGGAGACCTGGACCCTGAGAAGACCTGAACCCTGAGGAGACCTGGACCCTGAGGAGACCTGGACCCTGAGCAGACCTGGACCCTCAGCAGACCTGGACCCTCAACAGACCTGGACCCTCAGCAGACCTGGACCCTGAGGAGACCTGGACCCCCAGCAGACCTGGACCCTCAGCAGACCTGGACCCTCAGAAGACCTGGACCCTCAACAGACCTGGACCCTCAACAGACCTGGACCCTGAGCAGACCTGGACCCTGAGGAGACCTGGACCCTGAGCAGACCTGGACCCTCAGCAGACCTGGACCCTGAGGAGACCTGGACCCTGAGCAGACCTGGACCCTCAGCTGACCTGGACCCTCAACAGACCTGGACCCTCAGCAGACCTGGACCCTGAAGAGACCTGGACCCTCAGCAGACCTGGACCCTCAGCAGACCTGGACCCTCAACAGACCTGGACCCTCAGCAGACCTGGACCCTCAACAGACCTGGACCCTGAGCAGACCTGGACCCTGAGCAGACCTGGACCCCCAGCAGACCTGGACCCTGAGCAGACCCTCAGCAGCCTCACACATTACCCCAGGGCATCTGGGATGTCACATGGCATGCTGCTAAACATGACCCATCATGTTGTTCTTCCAAGGACAGGAGGCAGAAATAGACTAACAAGCGATCTAACACTGTTATCATTGATATGACTTTGCTCTGGTAGCATTTGCATTGCCGTTTGAGATGTTGCATGCACGTATTGACTCGATATTGAATACAGCCATGTAGCCTATTGTTAAAATGGTGACAGACGATATGATGGTAAGATGTCATGACTTCCACTGACACCAACACACTGTGTCATTGAGACGTATTAGGCCAATAGTATTGTGCATTTACTATCCTTTTCTTTAAAAACCAATACTACCGATTGATAACTAATTTGTCAATTGATTTTCGTATTGGTTACTTCCTGCGTACAGAATGTCGACTTAAGCTTGAGCTTATTTCGTATTTAAGTGTCAGAACAGACAGCCCAGCAGAACATGCGGCTGCCGTCCTATTAGAACAGAACGGAGATCCATCTTTGCAGCTTACAGAAGAAATCATCTGGTTACGGATGGAGACGCGTTGCATGCTCGTGTTAATGACATGTGGAATGAGGAGAGGCATGAGGAGAGGCAGGAGGAGAGGCAGGAGAAGAGGCATGAGGAGAGGCATGAGGAAAGGCAGGAGGAGAGGCATGGGATCGGGCATGAGGAGAGGCATGCCCGGAATTTTTCCTGTCTTCCACAGCGGGCAGGCGGGCAGTTGGGTGTTGGATACGATTTGACATTATTTCCAGCCATCGCCCATTACGATTTCTCAAATATTTTATCTAACGATAAAAGAATGCACACAGACACGCGCTGCCATCCCCCCTAAAACTGCCCTAATGGATCTTAAAAAGACGCTTCTCACCTCGTCATTTTCTCCCCATTTTTCGCCCAAGTCAAGGAACCGCTCCAGATTTCATTGACGTCACGCGCGCCCCTCTGCAGCAGAATCCAGTCGGCATGCACGGCGTGCACGGGGAAGGCGCGCGGGCCCAACAGGAGAGCGGCTGGAAGACAGGAGAGGGAGGGAAGGAGGGAGGGAGGGAGGCAGGGAGGGAGGGAGGGATATTCGTGTAAGATGTTTGTAATCAAGAACTAAAGGTAGACAGTAACAGAAGGTCTTCTGAGTATCTATGTGTTTCATTGCACAGCGCCTGTGCAGTAGAACAGAACAGGACTCTCACACACAGCAGTGTTCCCTACAGAACCAGGCTTCAAATACAAACAAGGGCCACAGAGAATCATCATTCAGTCCTCCAAGCAACAATGACAAACCTTTGGAGATCCGTCTTCTCAGCATCCAACCAAATAAAATGAACCAATCCACAAAACAATGAGCCACTCAAGCAATTTCTGGTCATTTCAAGTCTGGCAATTTCAAGTAATTCTTTTATCATGCCATCAACAAATGCTCACTGTTTCTTACATGATGTGTGTTAGCTTGCTTCAATGTGTGTCACAGATTAATAATCTAATTTCCTTACTGGTGTCATAAAGGTTTGGGTGGGTAATTTACAAAATCAGAAATACTTTATTGATCATCAAGGGGAAACTTTAATACAGCGGCTCACTGTCACATCATGCACATGGAGATAGAGAAGTAAAGACATTAGAATACACTAATTCACACCTTCCTGACATGAAAATACAGACAATGGTGAAAGTCTTTCAACAACAGCTGTTTTAAGGGTGTGTTTTCTGTAGCAAGTCGTCTCTCACCCCTCAGCATCTGAACCTGAGCTTCAGTTAGTTCAGTAAGGGGGAGAATGGAGTTCATCATGAAAACTTATTCCAAATGTTTCTCATGCAAGTTAGAGCATATCAGTTATCCTAAAGTCTGTGACGAAGATATCAGCTACAGCAAAGACAGTGAATGTTTGCTGACTAAAGAGCGTCAGAGCTTCTGTTTCACATTTACACTTATCAGACGCTTTATATCCTAGGCAACTCACAGTAAGTACAGGGACATTCTCCCTGAGGCAAGTAGGGTGAAGTGCCTTGCCCAAGGACACAAAGTCATACAGCCACAGCCGGGTCTCGATCTCACAACCTTCCGATCATGAGGCCAACGCCTTAACTGTTGAGCTTTCTGACCCTCCTGTTTCCTGCTGCAGAGCAAGATGGATGAGTTCAAAACTGTTCAGACCGGACCCACTGCATGTGATCCTGACTGAGCCCACTGCATGTGATCCTGACCGGACCCACTGCATGTGATCCTGACTGGGCCCACTGCATGTGATCCTGACTGAGCCCACTGCATGTGATCCTGACCGGACCCACTGCATGTGATCCTGACCGGACCCACTGCATGTGATCCTGACCGGACCCACTGCATGTGATCCTGACTGAGCCCACTGCATGTGATCCTGACTGGGCCCACTGCATGTGATCCTGACTGGGCCCACTGCATGTGATCCTGACTGGGCCCACTGCATGTGATCCTGACTGGGCCCACTGCATGTGATCCTGACCGGACCCACTGCATGTGATCCTTACCGAGCCCACTGCATGTGATCCTGACTGGGCCCACTGCATGTGATCCTGACTGGGCCCACTGCATGGGTCCAGACATGTCTTGTCTCTGTGGGAGATACATGACATTACTCTGCTTTTCCCCAGAAGGGCCAAAAATGTCACCTTGTGGTCAAACGGGGAACTGCTGGTGTCTCCAGGAAGTTGTCGACTTTCTGAGGTGTCACTCACGCTGGGAAAAAGCGTTCTTGATAAGAAAAATGACGTTGCTCACTACAGGTGTATTGTTTGTTATCCAACATGCTGTTTGATACAGTTCTGAAATATTCAGTGAAGAACACTGAAGTTGAATGTTTTTCACTGAGATCTGCAGCTCTGAGCTCACAGAATGTCAAGAAGAATCCTGGATTATAGCATTTGTCCGATACAGCCAACAGCCTCCAACCCCAGCCTCCACCCTCCAGCCCCCACCCTCAGCCTCAAGCCTCCACCCTCAAGCCTCCACCCTCAAGCCTCCACCCTCAAGCCTCAAGCCTCAAGCCTCCACCCTCAGCCTCCATCCTCAAGCCTCCACCCTCAGCCTCCACCCTCAGCCTCCACCCTCAAGCCTCAAGCCTCCACCCTCAGCCTCCACCCTCAGCTTCCACCCTCAGCCTCCACCCTCAAGCCTCAAGCTTCCACCCTCCAGCCCCCAGCCTTCACCCTCAGCCTCCACTCTCAAGCCTAAAGCCTCCACCCTCCAGCCCCCAGCCTTCACCCTCAGTCTCCACTCTCAAGCCTCCACCCTCCAGCCCCCAGCCTCCACCCTCCATCCCCCAGCCTCCACCATCAAGCCCCCAGCCTATACCCTCAAGCCCCCAGCCTCCACCCTAAAGCCCCCAGCCTTTACCCTCCAGCTCCCAGTCTCCACCATCCAGCCCCCAGCCCCAGCCTCCAGCAGTGTTTAGGAGGTTGATGACAGTCTTAGATCAAACACTTTTCTTCCATGTCTCTCATTCATGTTCACAGTGACAGACAGGCACCATTGTGGCCTAATTACACAGCAGACCACCTCATCTTTGCTTCATTGTCTTGTGATTGGTTGAGATGGAAACACACTGTGTTCTAGTTTGTCGGCACTTTCACAAACCTAGCCAGATCTATTGTTAGTCACTGTTGACTTAGCAACCATAACACATGTCTGACATTTCTGCATGAATTCCTATTTTTCCAAACTGTTTATTTGAACCTTGTGGCTATGAAAAGGAGATGAAGAAATAAAGGAGGAGAGCAGGTGTAAGGGAGGAGGAGGAGGAGAGCAGGTGTAAGGGAGGAGGAGGAGGAGAGCAGGTGTAAGGGAGGAGGAGGAGGAGAGCAGGTGTAAGGGAGGAGGAGGAGGAGAGCAGGTGTAAGGGAGGAGGAGGAGGAGAGCAGGTGTAAGGGAGGAGGAGGAGAGCAGGTGTAAGGGAGGAGGAGGAGAGCAGGTGTAAGGGAGGAGGAGGAGGAGAGCAGGTGTAAGGGAGGAGGAGGAGAGCAGGTGTAAGGGAGGAGGAGGAGAGCAGGTGTAAGGGAGGAGGAGGAGGAGAGCAGGTGTAAGGGAGGAGGAGGAGAGCAGGTGTAAGGGAGGAGGAGGAGAGCAGGTGTAAGGGAGGAGGAGGAGGAGAGCAGGTGTGACAGCTGACTTCTGCTGCCTCAACATTTATTTGAGCCCTGATTTAGCCGTGTGTGTCATCCTGAACACCATGATGTCACAGTAGGATCTGTCAATGTGTGACCAGCCTGCAGCAGTGATGGAGATCCACACATCACAGGGAAATCACTACAGAGATTCAGCTCTGAGTATTTGGAACACATTCTTGTCGTTACTCCCTGAGGCAAGCTATTACTGTACGATCAATTAAGGCTTGTTGTTGGTCTGGGTCACACCAATTAAACTGATGCTAGAGGTTAAGAGGTCAACTCACCAAGTTTCCTTTCATTCATGTATTGACAGTCTGTGTCTACACACACACACACACACACACACACAATAACAACTCGTTTTTGAATTAAATCCCAAAGCAAAATTCCCAAAGGACAAACTGGACTAGTGCGACCAGTGGCAGTTGAACACTAGAGGGCGCTATTAATACACCATTAAGACTCCTGTAGATAACACTGACCACCCTCAGCCTCCACTCACCAGGGTTTTTTTTGACAGTGTGTTTGGATGGTGGCCAACACTGAAACACAGCTTCAGATGATCATGTGTGTTGAAGATGCTCCCTGATCACATGGTGAAGACTCTGTGAGTTCTAAAGTCTAAAGGCTGTCAGTGCAGATGTGGGGATGATACTTACAGACACAGGGTTCAAAGTTCATCAGTGACACGGGCAGTACTGTGGCACAATGGTAGTTAGTGAGCTCCTGTCAGCCTCACCTATGAAACCAAAAGGAATTAAAATAAATATAGAAGACGTGCTTATTAGCCAGAGCTAAATTGGTATGCATGCAATGTTAGCCTGTCATTATGAAGCCTTTCACCTGCAATCCATCCCATTGGTTCCACTTAATGTGTATAATTGGTACTTGAGGGTCTAGATTGGCAGGGTCCATGTTCAGCTTGACTTTGTTGTTGTGGCCCTGTACGAGCCTGTGGCAGAAACAGAACATAAATACCCACCTAAGAACACACTGACATTGTGATGCAGCTCGGGGAATAATGTCAAACTGTTCCTTTTTGCTCTGAGCTTCGAATAAAGTTGACATGCTTCCAAATAAACCATGGAAGTGTTCTGTTTAGAACGCTGTACAGAGTCTCCATCATATGGTTCCTGTAGCCCAGGTCAGCCCCTGTCTGCCTGGGTAACTAACAGACCCACCCTGTCTCTGATGGAGGAACAGCACCTGGCTCATAACTCATTATAACCCTCCTATACTGCATCCATAGCTCTAATAGATTATAGACAGGCTGCATGTATCACAATGACAACGATTTCACAGACCTCTCCATTCTCCGCTTTAGCCATAGACGTTGCCATAGTAACAGGAGTATGTCTTATCAAGTATGGCTCTTGTGATTTTTTTTCTCCATTTTTTTTTTTCAGGGGGAACTTATTTGGGCATTTTTGTCAGCGTACTGTAGGTATGACAACAGGCTGTTGAATTGTTGCATTAATTTGCATTTTAATAGTTTCAACAGCCATAGTGTGTTATGTTAACCCAGAGCAAAGGGCACATCATACAGCTGTCACACTACCTTTAATACAGTTATATATAGCGGCTTTTATGTAAATGATGTAAAGCTCTTTAAAGCTATAAATAGACATCATTCAGATGAGAGCTGATCCTGATGATATTCACACCATTCTTTTGAGGCTCTACTCCAATAACATTAGAAGCCACTTCTTTGACCATGTAACTGTTTTTTATAGCTTCTTCAGGAGGCTCAACTGAATCTATACTGACCATGAATGAATGACAGAGAATTCAGTTCAAACAATCAGCATGAGTGGAATTAGCTTGATGTCCAACAGAACCTGTCTTCAGAGTGTGTGGAACATGTGACTTCCTGGTCACACTGGCCAATGACAATGAAGCTCATGTGATATCCTGCAGCATCACACACACACCTGTAGTGTCATGTGATATCCTGCAGCATTAACACACACACACCTGTAGTGTCATGTGATATCCTGCAGCATAAACACACACACACCTGTAGTGTCATGTGATATCCTGCAGCATTAACACACACACACCTGTAGTGTCATGTGATATCCTGCAGCATAAACACACACACACCTGTAGTGTCATGTGATATCCTGCAGCATTAACACACACACACCTGTAGTGTCATGTGATATCCTGCAGCATTAACACACACACACCTGTAGTGTCATGTGATATCCTGCAGCATTAACACACACACACCTGTAGTGTCATGTGATATCCTGCAGCATAAACACACACACACCTGTAGTGTCATGTGATATCCTGCAGCATTAACACACACACACCTGTAGTGTCATGTGATATCCTGCAGCATTAACACACACACACCTGTAGTGTCATGTGATATCCTGCAGCATTAACACACACACACCTGTAGTGTCATGTGATATCCTGCAGCATTAACACACACACACCTGTAGTGTCATGTGATATCCTGCAGCATTAACACACACACACCTGTAGTGTCATGTGATATCCTGCAGCATTAACACACACACACCTGTAGTGTCATGTGATATCCTGCAGCATTAACACACACACACCTGTAGTGTCATGTGATATCCTGCAGCATTAACACACACACACCTGTAGTGTCATGTGATATCCTGCAGCATTAACACACACACACACCTGTAGTGTCATGTGATATCCTGCAGCATAAACACACACACACCTGTAGTGTCATGTGATATCCTGCAGCATTAACACACACACCTGTAGTGTCATGTGATATCCTGCAGCATTAACACACACACCTGTAGTGTCATCATCACCACACATTCACCACATAGGTAATGATCATATGAAGATGATGATGAGGGTGAGCTGGTACATCCTTTATCTCTCTTAGGAGGGAGGGTCCAGACCACCCAGGTACACTTGGTGTGTCAGGAGGCACTTTGTACTAAACATGATGACGAGCTGTTCTTTCTCCATCCTGTCAGGTGCAGCATGAAGGATCTCCAGGAGATATTCAGTCTTGGTTCTTGGCTCTTTCATCTCGTCAGACTGTCTTTGCCGTCTGCACACTGGGTGGTCTTCGACGCGCTCGCGCACGCCGCGGCGCCGCAGTCCCCGGGTTCAGATCCCGTCCGAACTCTGTCGTCTCTGTCCTGCCCCCCCGCTGGTCACGTGTGAGCTTCCTCCCTTGTTGAAAATAACGAGCGTGGTTTGATGTGCTGCTACTGCAGACGCTAATGAGAGCAGAGCGCCGCTTGGACACATGAAAGCTCTCCAGTCCATCTGGCTCGGGAGAGAGCGGCCATTACGGATCCAGGCCGAGCCATCATGGTGGCTGGTCTACTGGTTTACAGGGGAGCCTGAACAGGGACGGAGGAAACTGCAGAGAAAGGGACCCTGTGGATCGTCTGTGGGGGGAAACAGAGTAATGTTTCAGAGAGAGAGTTGGAGTGTGTGGTCAAGAGGGATATCAGAGCTGAAATCATGTACATACTGGACGCTCTACTGAAGAGTTTCATCTCCAGGCAGTGCAGAATGGATGGAAGGTTCATATCCTGGCTGTGTCCTCATGTCCCACAGCCACAACATACAAGGTTCCACGTCACTCAACATACAAGGTTCCACGTCACTTAACATACAAGGTTCCACGTCACTCACATAACGGAACATTTAAAAAAAAACAGAACTGACATTCACAATGGCAAAACCACACAATTGACAAGGTGACAGTCATTGTATTGTTTTCTGCCATTTCTCAGTCTTTCTCCAACATTCACACCCCCTCCCCTCCCTCCCCTTCCTCCCTCCACCCCCTCCCTCCCCTCTCCAAGTGGCATGAGAGAGTGACAAGTCCGTAAACGATCTCGCCTCGTCAAGGAACAGGAAACAACGTGTCCATCTGTTGTCATATCAATCTTCCAGCTTGCTCTCTCTCTCTCTCTCTCTCTCCCTCCTCTATCTCCCTCCCTCTCTCTCTCTGACTCTCTCTCTTTCTCTCTCTCTCTCTGACTCTCTCTCTTTCTCTCTCTCTTTCTCTCTCTCTTTATCTCTCTCTCTCTTTCTCTCTCTCTCTTTCTCTCTCTCTTTCTCTCTCTCTTTATCTCTCTCTCTCTTTCTCTCTCTCTCTTTCTCTCTCTCTTTCTCTCTCTCTCTCCCTCCTCTATCTCCCTCCCTCGCTCTCTCTTTCTCTCTCTCTCTCTCTCTGACTCTCTCTGACTCTCTCTCTCTTTCTCTCTCTCTTTATCTCTCTCTGACTCTCTCTCTCTTTCTCTCTCTGTCCCTCCTCTCCCTCTCTCTATCTCTCTCTTTCTCTCTCTCTTTCACACACACACTGCTGTCCTCCCAGCTCAACCAAAATGCAAGGAAGTGAAGTAAGCTTGTGAGTGACAGGAGTGCAGGGAGCAGTGAGGGAGCGGTGAGGGAGGGTGGAGATGTGATCACCCCATCACTCCACACCCTGGCAGAGGTTGGTTAATGGTTTGCAGGGTCTCTTGTTGTGGTTGGATGATCTGTCTCCTTGCCAGTCCAGCACCAGTGTACTGCAGCTGGTTAATGGTTACACACAGCATCCTGCCACAGGCAGCCATATTGGCTCCTTAACAATGTGGTTCCTGCCTCAGCTGAGATGTGCTGAGGAGGGAGGGGATATTGATGCTGTCTGTCTCCCTGTCCTCACAGACAGGACTGGGAAGGATTAAAAGGACCAAAGATGGATCCATCTCAGGGACTGTGGGGGGTTTCAGACTGTAAACACATGCCTGGGATGGGGCTATGAAACAGAGGCACAGGCCAGTGATCACACTGATAGCTTGTTAACAGGAAGTCCAGACAAAGCTGCTGGACAGCAGACTAGCAGTCTGTCTTCCTGTGGTTCACAGTAGCATTGTTTCAAATCCTTCTGATGTCAAGCAGGTTTCTGTCACTGAGAGACTCCCCCTTGCATAGGGACATTCTGGATTCTAATGGAAGTGCTGACAGGGAAAGAGAAGTTTGCATTGATTCATGTAATAACTGGATCTCAGACACACAGCAGCTCTTCCTGACATTCAGCAGCAGTTTCATTCATCTGGGTCAAAAAAAGAGGATCTGATGTCCAAATTCAGAAAAAGATGAAAAATAACTAAAAATTATGTTTGTGTAATATACTAACTCACCTGGTCCTTAAGGTCAATGCAGATCTTTTTTCTGTTAAGGATGAAAAAGGTCACTTTGTAATCAAAACAAAAACACACTGATTCAAATGAAGAGGTGTGTTCCCCAGTTTTCAGAGGCTACTGTGTCATGTTCACCTACCTCAGATCCATAATCAGGTTAGCTGTAGAGGTAATTACCAGCAGAGCACATTGTTGTAAGATCCCTTGGAGCGCTATTACAGCACAAGAGAAAGGGAATTACGGGGCTTGTGACAAAAGAAAGTGTTTTGATTTACAAATGGAGGGCTGATCTCAGTCATACATGTGGAGGCTCATTAAAGAACAAAAGACCCTCCCTGGTCTCTCTGCTGGGTGCTGGGAAGCAGAGGCTGGGTCTGTGGGCGGGGCCTGGGCAGGGGGCGAGGCCGGGGGCAGGGCCAGCCAGGGGGGAGTGTAATGCAGTGTGTGAGCCCTGAGTCCACCCCCCACTAACCACCAGTACCATACACTCCACACCACAGCACAGAGCAGCATCAACCCCAACCCCCTCTACACCACCATCCAAAACAGCCCCCCCCTCGTGAAAGGGACAATCCATCACCTGCCAAACACCGTAACCATGACGCCAGGGGAGGATGAAGGACAGGAGGAGCAGTGATACCAATCCTGTGTGTTTGTCTGTGTGTGTGTGTCTGTGTGTCTGGGTGTGTGTGTGTCTGTGTGTGTCTGTGTGTCTGTGTGTGTGTGCGTGTCCTAGCCTTCAGACAGGTTGTTGCTCCTGGCTGTGCCACACTCAGAAGTCACTACATCAGTGGGATGGAACACACACACACACATGCACACACACACACACACAGGTTCCTAGTTACAGACATAAACATATTTGCATGAGTACATGAGTGTGTACATTTTAAACACAAACATCAACATTGAAGTTTGATCACATTAAAATGCTGAAACAGTATAAAGACCCTTTCAGACTCATTCAACAGCACAAATAAAACACATTCTTGGTTCCTTGAATTTTCACCAGCTAAACACCAACAATCTCTCCCTATTTCTCTCACTCACACACACACAAACACACACACACACACACGCACACACAGAGCAAACTTTGGGCCCTTAGTGAATGTTTTCCGGAAGCATCTTCCCAGTGGGTGAGTGGTCGTTAGCGGGGGAGAGGCTGTGCTTGGCCCCAGTGTGGCTCCAGCCTTGTGGACTCACAGCTGTCTAAGACATGGGTCATTACAACCGGCTGCAAATGTCAAAACCCTGAAGGAAGTCACTCACCTCTCTGCTGGGCACTGGGTGGCACTCTGGAATCTGGGGGTGTGTGTGTACACGTGTGTGTGTGTGTGTGTGTGCATGTGTGTGTCTGTGTGCACGTGTGTGTGTGTGCATGTGTGTGTGCATGTATGTGTGAGTGTGCACATGTGTGTGTGTGTGTGTGTGTGTGTGTGTGTGTGTGTGTGCATGTGTGTGTGTGCATGTGTGTGTGTGTGTGTGGAATGTGTGTTGGTGGGGGGTTGTGTTTACCAGTTTTTAATACGGATCTCTGGATGTGTCCATGAGTTGGGATGATTTCAGTGAAGGAGGGGGTCTTCTGGGCAGCTGTGTGGATCTGATCTGCACATCGGACACCAAACAGAGACCCTGAAATGTGCGTCTGTATTCATGGAACACTGCAGGATGTTAGTGGAGAGGAACTGCAGACACATTAAGGGCAGCAATCTGTTCAGGTGTGGTTATTTGGACAGTGATGCTGCAGATATTAAAATAACAGTAATGTTATTTTCTTACACTCTCTGAGGTGATCTCTCTGGTTTAGCTGTGGAATGACAAACCAGCAGGAAACTCTTTTTAAATCAGGCAGTTATTTGGATATTTGGAGCCACCCAACACCCATCCCAACACCCATCTCCCCAACACCCATCTCCCCAACTAGGATTTGAATTACGGGGGGAATTTGCAAGACTGATTGGAAAAAAAACAATACTTGGAGCTTTCAGATAAGATTCAAAAACACTGTCAGAAAAACCAGTGTGTCCTCCTTACCTGAACAAGGCCCAGTTCCTCCTCTCTCTGTGTCTGCCAGCACCATCAGGCTGCATGGATACACAGGCTCACTCCTGGTTGGTGGATGATGTGGGCTGTTGCCCACCTTCTCTCTACTGCATGATCACATCAAGGGGATCCTTCAGATGAGCTGGTGCCTCCTGTTCTACAACACTCTGTCCTGTGCTTGGACATGTCAGAGGAAGGGCAGGGTTTCCTCAACATCCACCCACTCTGTCAAAGATCAACTTAGTTCCATGTTTATGTTTATGGAAAAAATGTTGGTACTTTGACTGAACTGTGACTGTCAATATCACATTATATGTATCATCGTCATTCCTGGAAGATTTCAAACACCTTTTATGCGGACAGTTTCTGAACCTTGATGTCAGTTGAACTTCTATTCTGCTTGACTGGCTCTAACTCTAATCACTGCAGTGACTTCTTAAAGTGGCCCTTATGAAAGCAAATGGCTTGTTTAATACACTTCAGTTTCTTATCTTCAGAGTTTCTGTATTAGATGGTGCCAACCATCTGTGGATGAATGTTAAAGTTTGTTCTAACTTCTGTCTCAAGTGACTGTTTAGCTAACCAATTAGAGAACTGACATAACCAGTGAGATTCACTGTGATTCAGGGCGATGTGCTGGAAACATCCCAAGCTCTCAGGCCTGTGGCCCTCGAGGACCAGGGCTGGACACCTGTGGGCAAGAAATCTGAATCCAAACAGCAAATAATCCAGGACATAGTCACAGCCTTTGTGATTCTCTGACTTGCAAACTCAGACATGTAGAACATATTTCAAAATCCGCAGGACTTTCTCACGCATCTGACTAGAATAAGAAACGACCGTAGTAACTTCAGTAACAATATTAAGGTGATAGAACGACCGAAACCTTCAGTCAGTTCACATCAGGGTTGTCTGAGAATTGTCCTGCAGTGTGATAGATTTGCCTTGAAGTAATTCAGCACTTTGAAATGTTCACCTCTCCTTTCATCTCGCACGCGCTGCGCAACTCCTTTTGCCTTAGTTACCATAGAGATGATGTACGCAGGAAAGACACCGCGGATGAAGCTCCTTGACCCCAAGGTTTGACTTGCAATTTGTGAAGGCAGAGTAGCGCTGCACCGTAAAGTTCTCCAATCTGTCGTCCACTGTGCCACCTCGTCTGATCAGTAATATTAATGAACAAATTTGGGCATCGAGAACAATGGAAAGAATTAGGCCCTTCAAATGTTTGCATAAAGAGCTCTTCACGTCTCGCCCCGTCTCTTCCTAATCACCTGCCGCTCTCCAGAACACCTACACCCTTCTTCAGCGATCAGATACGGGCCGACCACCAATCCGGGGAATTAATCCGCGCCTGCTGATTGCTATTACCGCCGTGTTATTATGCAGCTTGATTACAGATCTCAGTGGAGCAGAGACGGCGGCGACGTTCCGCGTTCTCCAGGTACCGAATGAAATGACGCAGTGATTACTCCCATGACTGATCAACCGAGACACGGCCGCTGTCCGCGTGGTCACACAGGCCTGTCTGAAGTACAACAGTGATTATTAATAGGCCCTTAAGGCGCCCTGATACTATCCTCAGGCAGACCGGGGGCCCTGAGATGGTAATATAAGCAAATAGATTCATGCTGCAGTTTGAAGAGGAGTTATTGGATTATTGTGGAGAAGAACAAATGTTTGGAGTTCAAGCATGATAAGAGGGCATCACATGGGAGGTTCAAGACAGTTTAGCACAAGCAATACAAGCATCCCTTTAACCCATTCAGAGCCTATGTCCTGGGAATACCTTGACACTACCAATCCACACAATCTTTTGATCAATAAACCAAAATAACAGAAGTCAGCATCTTCTCATCAGCAATAACAATCATCAGATTAAACATGTTTAACACCATTGGGGCTTGTTTGCTAAAATATTGAGGTGGTGAATCAACAGGCTTGTCTAATCTTTTTTCTGTCGGAGCAGGAATTCTAATCTTCAGATAACACACTCATTTGGTTCAGGCAGATTAATAGTCCCTGATGATTTATCCACATGAAATCAAACCACATGCGATTAATAGGATGAGACAAAGACACTAGGCTCTGGGTGAAATCCTGTTAGAAGTTCTCCTTCCCACCGACAACACAGGACGCGTCACACACACCAGTAGCTGCAGAACACTCCTGCACAGGACGCATCACACACACCAGTAGCTGCAGAGCACTCCTGCACAGGACGCGTCACACACACCAGTAGCTGCAGAGCACTCCTGCATAGGACGCATCACACACCAGTAGCTGCAGAACACTCCTGCACAGGACGCGTCACACACACCAGTAGCTGCAGAACACTCCTGCACAGGACGCAACACACACACCAGTAGCTGCAGAGCACTCCTGCACAGGACGCATCACACACCAGTAGCTGCAGAGCACTCCTGCACAGGACGCATCACACACACCAGTAGCTGCAGAACACTCCTGCACAGGACGCGTCACACACACCAGTAGCTGCAGAGCACTCCTGCATAGGACGCATCACACACCAGTAGCTGCAGAACACTCCTGCACAGGACGCATCACACACACCAGTAGCTGCAGAGCACTCCTGCACAGGACGCATCACACACACCAGTAGCTGCAGAACACTCCTGCACAGGACGCGTCACACACACCAGTAGCTGCAGAGCACTCCTGCACAGGACGCATCACACACACCAGTAGCTGCAGAGCACTCCTGCACAGGACGCATCACACACACCAGTAGCTGCAGAGCACTCCTGCACAGGACGCATCACACACCAGTAGCTGCAGAGCACTCCTGCACAGGACGCATCACACACCAGTAGCTGCAGAGCACTCCTGCACAGGACGCATCACACACACCAGTAGCTGCAGAACACTCCTGCACAGGACGCATCACACACCAGTAGCTGCAGAGCACTCCTGCACAGGACGCATCACACACCAGTAGCTGCAGAACACTCCTGCACAGGACGCATCACACACACCAGTAGCTGCAGAACACTCCTGCACAGGACGCATCACACACCAGTAGCTGCAGAGCACTCCTGCACAGGACGCATCACACACACCAGTAGCTGCAGAGCACTCCTGCTACACCTGCCAGTCGTTTGATCTCCACGTTAACCTCATGTTTCACAGCACCGACAGACAAGGTGGGATTGACTCTGTTAGTTGTCATTTGTGGTGCTGCGACCTACTCTAAAGACACACGGGGGTCTGCAGGGGTCGGGAACCGCTCCGACACAAGCACTTAATGGCCTTGGTAATTATGAACGACTGGGCTACCGTCTGTAAATGTCAGTCAGAAGAGAGAGGGGGGTGGGGGGGGTTACATTAATGCATCTGTCTGACTGAGCAGCAGCATGTGTGATTTGCCAAACGTGGACCGAGACAAACACGTCTGCTGGAACATTAGAGCTGCAGTTGGAAAGAGAACCATGTTCAGGATGGAAATATCCTATCAGAGCTCCTCAGTGGAGGATTCCTACAGTGGCCACAGTTCAACAGCCCTTCAAACTTCAAGTGTGTGTATAATGGTGACTGTAACCGCACAGCTTTGCAATTCAAATCTCAAAAAGCCTTTGTTGGACAGCGCTGGCCAAAACAACATTACAGTTGAATATTTTCAGAATGTTCTACGTGTGCTATGGTTGTGGCTTAAAGTATCTGAAATGCTTCATTCATGTACTTATAGTAATGGGCCAGAGTGGCATTCCAAGGTTTCTGTGGTTTTCATGCTGGTATGTTGTCAGCCTGACACACAGACACTTCATCACAGACGTGGGCTAAGAGAGTAGAGCTTAAAGGGGGGGGGGAATGTTCTGCCAACTGTCTGCGTCACACGCACACGGGTGTCCTGTGTTGCCGTGGAGTCCCTGGTACTGCCACCTGCATCCCAGCAACGGATCGGAAAAGCAAGATGCCCACAGAAGAGTCTTAGAAAGGACTTCTGTCCAGCTAGTGTTGCTACCTCTCTTTCTCCTGCTCTCTCTCTCTCCTGCTCCCTGTCTCTCCTGCTCTCTCTCTCTCTCCTGCTCTCTCTCTCTCCTGCTCTCTCTCCTGCTTTCTCTCTCTCCTGCTTTCTCTCTCCTGCTCTCTCTCCTGCTCTCTCTCTCTCTCCTGCTCTCTCTCTCTCCTGCTCTCTCTCTCCTGCTCTCTCCTGCTTTCTCTCTCTCCTGCTCTCTCTCCTGCTTTCTCTCTTTCCTGCTCCCTCTCTCCTGCTCCCTCTCTCTCCTGCTCTCTCTCCTGCTCCCTCTCTCTCCTGCTCCCTCTCTCTCCTGCTCTCTCTCCTGCTTTCTCTCTTTCCTGCTATCTCTCTCCTGCTCTCTCTCCTGCTCCCTCTCTCTCCTGATCGCTCTCTCTTTCCTGCTCTCTCTCTCCTGCTCCCTCTCTCTCCTGCTCTCTCTCCTGCTCCCTCTCTCTCAATGCTCTCTCTCCTGCTTTCTCTCTCTCCTGCTCCCTCTCTCTCCTGCTCTCTCTCCTGCTCCCTCTCTCTCCTGCTCTCTCTCCTGCTCTCTCCTGCTCTCTCTCTCTCCTGCTCTCTCTCCTGCGCTCTCTCTCCTGATCGCTCTCTCTCTCTCCTGCTCTCTCACAAGGTTGGATACTTCTTATTTTGATTGGTCACAATGATGCCTTCACTGCAGGTTACATTTCTGCTCAGAAAATGATAGACCTCAGACAGTTGACCTTGCTTCCTTTCAACATAAAGGAATGATAGATAGATATTCTCTGACCAATCTACACAAAGTTATTCATCTGTATCGTTTCTAATATATAGCTAACTGAATAAATGAATGAAAAGCTACCTTGATGGGTGAACACTGTCAATAGAAACTGAAATACAAACGACCCTGTGATGACCCCTATGACGACCCCTGTGACGACCCCTGTGACGACCCCTGTGATGATCTGTATAATGATCCCTATGATGACCCCTGTGACGACCCCTATGATGACTCCGGTAGGGCCTGAGGTTGCCTTTCACTATGTTACAAAGATGAATATGTCTCTGTGGGCCTGATTCCCTACAGTGAGTCCTTTCTGACGAACCAAGTGTGAGAGAGGATGAGGTAACCTTGACAACAGGTGACATCACAAGCAAATCTGCTACGTGATCATAACGGGAAGAATATTTTAGAGTCATTCATGGACAAGCTGGTCTAAGGAACAGATCAGAACAGTACTGTTGTTTATGCTTACAGTTGGATCTATGTCACAGGAGTGTCACAGTCATTAGCATGTTCTAATTCACAGAGAGGGCTGTTGGACCTGGAGGGGATCTGTCCGTTCAGCTCTGAGTAACCAGGGTCTTTACTGGCCTGTGTTAGTCACTGAGGAGTAGGAGAGCTTTTGGAGAACGTTTGGACTGGCTGCTGAAACAGGTGGACCAGCAGAGCAGCTATTTCAGGAATGCGCTCGCTAGTCATCCATCTGACGGAGTCTGAGGAAGGAATCGACTGGATGACGTTACGTAAAGAGATTGGTCACATTCGTGTACCGTACAGAAGACCCCACCTCCATGGATCCAGAAGTCCAAACATTTTATTCATAAACATTTTTCATAAAAATAACAACATCAATATTCATTGAAAGTATTTTGTATAAACTTTGTGTGTGTATATATACGAAATTCATACCCAAGCAGTTAATATAACTTAAGGCGAGTTAAAACACTTCTTTTTTTTGCAACACACTGACTTTTGATGACAATGTCTTCCTTTTTGCAGTGAAATCATTTTATCAGCAATGTCCAGTCTGAAATGGGATCACGTCCCCAAGATAAACATGGTAGAAACTCGCAGCAATGTGTGCTACCTGATTCAACAACATTTTGGTGTTGAGCTAGGTGATTCTAGCTTGATCACACATCATACACACAAGCCATGTATGGTCACATACTACAACAAGTGTAATATTACAGTCAGCAGGACTTAAGTAGAAATGAAATGATCCCATCAGACCATTAGATGGATTATTCATTAGATGGATTATTCTAACTTGTCTTACAAATCTATTTGATATCAAATGATCATCTCTAAAATAGCCTCTCGCTATATCAGCCCTCTACTTTAAAAAACAGAAACAAAAAAACACATTTTGACTAAGTTTAAAAATGCATTTCCACTTTAACAATTTAAAGTTAATAGTGGAACATGCAGTATATACACACAGTTATAAAAATACAAAGTAGTTACAGTCATACAAATATATCTATTTTCCATATATGATATACAGAAGCCTTCACAATTTAAATAATTCTACCATTTTTAAACAACACAGAGACCAATCAATATAATACTGACAGCAAAACTAAACTAAACTAAATCCTGCCTCAACTGAACATGTCATGAAGAGGCGTTCAACAATCATCTCCAAGAACTGAGCTGCTCTGACTACACAAACATGCATGTAAAGAACAACTGTTTTGACTGGTAGCATTGTAATAATATAAAAAGACTCAAAAGCATAAAATAGAAGACTCTCGAGTGGAAAGAATGTATCTTTAAGTCGGTAAGTGCAACCCAGCGCAGTTGGTGCTGGTGCACGAGGCTGGAGCTGTTCTGCAGACACGGTGCTGAACAGCTGCCATGCGACGCTGCATCTGAAAGATCTGGATTCAAACCATCCAAATCTGTTGATTGTGACAGCAAAATACAATGCAAGTCTTTGTTGAGCGATCAACTGGCTATGGTTTTACAATCAATGTATGCATTCTTGCATAGAAAGTCAGTATAGCCGTAGCACGTAAACTAGGGGTCCAAAGAGAAACCCCATTTTAAATCGCACACTTTCTCATCATGTTTTGCGCTTCCACGTTCCAACCAATCTGTCTTTTTAACTTCAACAGTAACACCAAATTCTCTTCACCAATGGCTTTTATGTCACATCTCTAACGCGAGACACCGTCTTCCCCTCAGTAACTGGTTCATAAAAGCTTTCATCTTCCAAGACGGAAAGATTTGACTGTTGCGTGCGGCACTGTGCTGTGCGTCAGTTCAGATGCCCTCTGGTAAAGCAAAGGGCCAGGTGCTGATGACCTGAGGCTTCAGCTCCATCTTCTCCTTCTGTTTCAGATGCACGCGCCCGTGCCTCTTCCTCTCGTCGCTCCGGGCAAAGCGCTTGCCGCACACGTCACAGGAGAAGGGTTTCTCCCCCGTGTGAGTTCTGGTGTGGGTGGTGAGATGGTCGCTGCGGCTGAAACTGCGCAGGCAGATGCGGCATTGAAACGGTTTGTGTCCCGTGTGTATGCGGATGTGCCTGTTGAGCTCGTCCGAACGGGAAAAGCGCCGGTCGCAGTTCTCCATGGGGCAGGTGAAGGGTTTCTCTTTGGCTGGTCCGGTAGAGGAGGCTGGGGCTTTCCTGGCGCGGGGAGGCTTCTGCGGACGGGTATAACTTTGAGCAAAGGAGTCTGGCAACAAGGCTGAGTACAGTATGGAGTCTATAGTGCTGGGTAGAGCTGAGGAGGCATAAGGTGAGTCACACTGATTGGATAAGGACTGAAGTTCGATGTTTGGGAATATGGCTGACTTCAGAAGGTTGGTTGAAGACATGTCCATGGACGAGCATGTGTAAGTGCTGTAGAGAGGACTGGTGTAACTCTGGGAGCAGGTGTCAGAGAAACACTGTTCCTGCTTAATCCCACCCTCCACTTTGAACTCCATCTCTGGGTTTGGGCAAATAGGGGAGAAGGACTCCAAGAGTTCCTTGACATCCACCTGGTGTTCTGGAGGGAAGTCGCTGGACATGGGGAAGGTTTCTGACTGGAAGCCCGTCTCCATGTAACCTTCTGACTTGGTGAATGTGCTCCACTCGTAGCAGCTGCTTTCAAACTCGTTCTTGACGACCACAGGGAAAGATGCGTCTTCAGACTGCGGCTCGGCGCTCTCATCGGTGGGTACCTGAGCAGATGAGGTGAAGCTCACATGAGAGGAGCCTGAGTCAGGGATGTGTCCTGCTGCCTGAGGGTCAGGGTAGCTGGGGGCCGTCTGCTCCGGGGAGTACAGAGGTGGGGTGGAGGACTGCTTTGGAACCCCTGTCTCTCCGAAGGTGTGGTGGCTGGTGTCCATCGCTATCGGCACTGCATAAGAGCCTGTTGGCCTGCCGCTCTGCGGAACCTGAGAAATGGGTAACGTAGAAATACCAACTATCTCTGTGATCATGTTGAGCAGTGTCTCTGTACTGCAGGAGCCCCCCTGAGATGCTTCCACATAGAAACTGCCGGAATATGCGAGGGTGGAGGGGGCATAGGTGGTCTTGGGGCCCTCGCATTGGTTGAAAGCAAAATCGGAGTTGGAGGCTTCTGTCTTGAGGGTTACTGGTGCTCCCTCTAAGGAAAGACCAAAAGAGAAAACCTTTAACAATTTGAATCATTTGTGCACGAAGTCAAGCACTTACATAAGCATGCATGCGCTGTGCTTAGAGGCGCAGTACTGAAGGTACACACACCGGGTTTGTTTTATTGAGTTAATAAGAACAAATTTAGTTTTATTGTCGCTTGCATAGTGGATATAAATTGCAGTAACGTTACATGTGACGCGTTGCAGGTAAGACAAACTCACCGTGAGTAAACTGACCAGGTGTTCCCGTCTCCGCATCAGAAAACATCTCCTGATTATTTTTCCTTGAGCTACTTTCAATTCCCAAAGAAGAATTATTGCAATTCTCAAACTGAGGGTAGAAAGAATCTTTTGAATTCACATCCATGTTGTTCAGCATGATGGCGAGTTTAATGTCCGTCAATCCTATAAAGTGGAAATGTTCAGATTAAATCAAATGCAAATGATGTCCTTCCCCCTTAGATGAGCGCGTCTTGTGAATTATCCGCGAAAGGACCGTAGTTTGAAAATAAAAGTGTATTTAATCGGGGTTTCAGCTCAGATATCTGTTGCTGTGGATGTGACAGCAGCGGCTTCCCTCCTCCTGCCTTATATACCCTCCTCTGGCTCGCGCGGCCCTCCTCCCCATTCATCACACTGAGAGGATTCCCCGCCGCGTGCAAACTTCATGCCCATACATGGACAGAGGAAGTGACGGCCTTCCAAAAAAAAGGAGAGCTGCGAATATGACGTTGCAACAAGTTGCTTCTATCTGTGAGGAGAAAAGACACCGATATGGTGAGAATCAACAGACAATCTTAATGAGGAGTTCGGGTGTGTTTGGATGGTGCAGCCTACTTTAAACTGTAGGAACAGAATACTACAGGATATTATTCGCGCTGAATCGCTGGAACTATTATAGTATAACTGGCACCAACATGCTGATTAAACCTCAATAGAAAGTATCTGGCATCGTGCAGTTGAGAACGCAGTTCTTTCATTCAGTAGACTTTACGTTATAATTTGAGCTTTGAATACAATATAATGTAAAATAGATTTTTTTCCATTGGGTTACGAGGCTATGCAGCATCTTAATCGTGTTGGAATCCATTCACTCCATCTCCTTATGAGTTCACACCGTGCTCGTGACTGGTAGCTCGTGCACGCTGTGTTCAGGTCAGCAGCGCTCGAGGAGATCCCGCGCTGAAAATTGTTTCTTTCCCGCCGCGCTTCGCTGAACGGTTTCAATTACTCCCTTCCTCAGTAACTTCCTCAGTAAACGTGATCTATCCAAGGCCAACTACAAACCCGCACCATGAAGGTTTGGCCTTTCGGTTATGTGGAGTCAATACGACCCCTGCTGTGTTCAGTGGTTGAACCCAACTGTTCACATGCTGACATTTCAAAGCAAATGGCTTTTTATTTTCAGTTGCAGGTCGGTTACCGGGGCCAGATAAAGCACGTGGTCACATAAAACTGTTACTTTCACTAATCAAAACAGCTGAATAAAAGGTGGAAGGTGGGAGCCGCTGTAATTTTAAACGACAAATCAATACAGCGGTTTGCAAACGTGATCAGGGGTGAAGTCACGAGAAGGGCTCGAGCATCTGGGACACTGCAGCACCACGGACAGCGACATAGCAGCCTGAACACAACCTGCTGAACACAACCTGCTGAACACATGAAGGATCAGCCTGAACACAACCTGCTGAACACAAACTGCTGAACACATGAAGGATCAGCCTGAACACAACCTGCTGAACACAACCTGCTGAACACTGTAGATTATACTCATGATAGTAGAATAGGCTTCTTTGTATTGAACTATATCATTAATCAGCAGACCAGCCAGTGTTGTTTTTCAAGCAGCTCTTTGGAATTCTGATATATTTGACGGGAAACGTCTGAATAAAATACCCCTTTCTAGAACTATATATGGAGTCAGTCAACACTCATAGAACGGCAGGCTACACTTTCGAAATGCATATTATCTAAATGTTATGCCCCATGCTCTCTCCTGGCTCACAAATGACAACGATTAGAGAACATTCAAGAATCAGCAAATCGTTGCCATAACCGCATCCGCGGCAGCACTCCCAGTCCTCCTCTCAAGTTATGATAATAACCTAATGTGCTCGTCAGACGGACGGCCTTGACATTCTGCGGAACAAATCGTTTTCACCTCAGCGATACGCTCTAATTCTAGGCCCCGAAATGTTTCGTCTCGGGAAGATGTCTTCAAGTCATCCCAAGTCTATTAAAACGGATCTGATCACACCGAGTTCAAATCGACGAGACGGTGTTATGTTAACTGCAGAGTAGCGGTAACCTCTCTCCTCCGCAAAATACCACGGGGCTAAGTAATGGATTTATGTAATGTCAGCACTCACCAAGTCGTGTAAAGGGGTAACCCCGGATCTGTAAAACTTTCAAAAGCATAGCTATATTTTATTGTATCAAAGTGCAGCCGGGGAATAAATCTCTCACTTCGTTCATAGAAAACTAGTCAGAGCCAGAGGATGTTATTACGTTGCTATAGCGTTTTAACAGGAACGGTAACTTCAAAGATGTTCAAAGCCATCATCTGAAAGATTATGGAGGCACTAATGATATATTCAGACACATGAGGAGGACAAGATCCTCTTAAAGAGAGTGAAAGTACTCTGTGTTCTACAACAAGAAAATGCACCTTTACTTAGGGACATTACTTAACCTACTTAAGACACACACAAATAAAACAGGATCCATTTATTGTGTTTAATTGATTTAATCTGTAATAAAATAGCGGTCTGGAGTACTCATGCAGAAGAGAACCTGATGGTTATTTGACAAATCCATCCTGTTGGAGTCAGAACACAGGGAATACTAGCTGTGTGTCATGTTAGTCCTCATGTGTTAATGACATGCAGAACTATCTCACTGTCCATACATTCACAAACATGAATTCAGCCTCGATAGATCTGCTGTTCCCACAAATGCAGTCGAGTTCCTCTACGTACAAACAGCCTGGTGGTTCTGGAACGATCCCACGGAAGCCAGGGTGGTGTGAGAGCCAGACACACACACACACACACACAGACACACACACATTCTGACATGTCCCACATTCACATGTGCCCCCCAGGCGGTGGATGAGGAACATCATCAGTGTGAACCTGGATACAGCAGCTCCTCTGAAGACAGCTAACATTGGAGGAACCTCTGCCGGAAACACGACTCTATAAATACAAGAAGCTCGCCTCAGCTGCCAAGTTATCGCTGTTTCTCCCATATCCACCCCCCCACCCCCCTTGTCTCTGTCTCTCTCTCTAGCTGGGCCATGCATGGTTACATATACCCTGATTCAGTCACAGGGCGATGAAGAGAGTGAGAGCGGATGCGTGGTGTTTCTTTTGAAGGAGCTTCTCTGTGTGCTGAGGACTGTGGGAGTGGGTTAGGGAAGCCCGTTCCAGCCCCTCTGCTGCTGCTGCTGTGGCAGGTTTCCCTTGTGTTACAGAAATATCTCCTCGCTCGCCCACCTTGCTCCCAGGACGCCTCCCTCACCTCACCAGCAGAAAGGGGAACAGCCACACACTATGTTCAACGATCGTGATTGCTGAAGGTCACAGCAGGTCTATATACCCTCTCCTCCTTGACTTCCCCCTACACGGGCACGAACACACACACACACACACACACACACACACACACACACACACACACACACACACACACACACACACACACACACACACACACACACACACACACACACACACACACACACACACACACACACACACACACACACACACACACACACACACACACACACACTGGCCTCTACTCTACAAGACCCCCACAAACACACCTACACACACAGTCTTACACACACACACACAACCCTGGTCTCCACTCTGCAGGACCCTGACTCCACAGCAGTCTGACTGGGCTGTTCCTGGCCTCTCTCCAGCTACCTGCCGCTACCTGCCGCTACCTAGCCGTCCAGATGGATCTCCAGGTTTAATCACCGTGATGTGATGCACAAATTATAGATCTATCAGCACTTTGGAGGGTTGGAGAATTGTAGGTTGTGGTTTGTGGTTTCCCCAGCTGGGGCTGCTTACTGTGTGGAATGGTCCAGAAAAAGGCAGGTTGAGCTGTAGAAACAGCAGCCTCACATCTCTGATGATATGGAAGCAGAACCAGGGGGGAGAGCTGAACTCATATCAAACCTTCCCATCAAATCTTATCTAATATTTACATTTATTCATTTATCAGACACTTATCCAAAGTGACTTACAAGAGAGAGCTTTATAAAAGAGCTTCAGTTACTGAGCATAACAACTAGATAGACCCCAACATAATATCTTAGCAAATAAAATCTATGTCCATTTCTTTCTCTGCATAATGCAAAAGCTACAGAAGTACAAACACAGAACATCGTATATCTATATAGATATATAGATCTATAGATATAATATATAGATCTATAGATATAGATCTATAGATATAATATATAGATCTATATATATCCTGCTCTTATCTATATATCTATATATAGATGCTATATATATCTATATATAGCATACAGTATACGTAACAGCACTAATATGTTTCATTGTTGTCGTAACTTTCCCATCAGGTATTTTTCTCCCTCCACGTCTTACACAGTTTCAAATCACCGGTTTTATCTTGACACACATCATCTTTCTGAAGAGGGGAAAAAGCACTGTGAAAGTTTGCCCCTTAAAGGTAAATCAACAGTTGCTCTTACTCCCATCACTTTTGTGATACATGATGATTACAGGAAAATACAAACAAATTCAAACAAATGTCAGTCTGTTCTGACTGCCTCTGAGGAAACAGAAGAATGCAAAGAGCTTTCAGCTAACAAAAGTAACTATGGAAACAAGCAGCTCTTCATGGCAGTGGCGTACACTCTCTCTCGCTCTCCATCTACCTCTCTTTATCGCTCTTTCTCTCGCTTTCTCTCTCCCTCTCTCTTTCTCTATCCCTCTCTCCTCTTTCCTCCTATTTCCCCCTCTCTCTCTCCCTCTCTCTCTTTCCCTCTCTCCATCTTTCTGTATCCCTCTCTCTCTCCTCTCTTTCTCCATCTTTCTCCCTCTTTTCCCCACTCTTTCCATTTCTCTATTTCTCTCTCTCCATCTCTCTCCATCTCTCTCCCTCTCTCTCCCCCCCCCTCTCTCTCACTCTCTCTCCCCCCTCTCTCTCTCCCTCTCTAAGAGAAAAGCAGGTAAAGACAAAAGATCCTGGGTGAAACTATTTATAGAGGATCACTAACCTTACATAACGCCTGTACACACACACACATACACACACACACACACACACACACACAGGGGCTGCTGGTGGGTGATGGAAGGCAGACAGGCTAGGTGCTGGAATGTGGAATATCTGGCTGATGTGTGTGTGTTGAGGGGGGGGGGAAGCTGGTGGAGGTTAACCTCCATCCATGTTGACGGTGGAGAGCCACGCTAGTGCAGCGTCAACACACAACAAGTGACATCACAGCGGGGTGAGCTAACGAGCTAACGAGCCAGCGGGAAAGAGACACACGTAAGCTGGATCCAAGAGGGCAGTGTTTAGCCACAGGGCACGACAAGCACACAGCGTCACAACATGAGCTCACAGGATGTTTGCCAACAGCTCCTGAACTTCCAGAGGAGACAGGCTGTCGGTGGAGACGTTATCATATCACTGCAGGACAAAGCTCCAGGTCTGTCTCAGGAGACAATGAATACATTACACATGCATTATGGAGCCGGCATGAGGCAATGAATAGGCGATACACGCATGATGATTACTGAGTAATACTTCTCCCCTACCTTATCCAGATTGAGTCATTAACATAATTACCCACTTATATGGCTTTTTACTCTTAGGCAGGTCTCCATTGTGAGTTGAGTTGTGTTCAGAAAAGGCTTTCTCCAACTTCAGATACTTTATTAATTAGCTCCCTCTAGCACAGCGTAGCAGTAATTGTGGACTTGGTGGATTAAGAGCAGACCGTGCTGGATGGAGACTATTTCTAACCACCATTATGCTCCTTCATGGAGTCTCCTTCAAATGATCCTATTTCACTGTGGAACTGAACTGGAGTCAGGTGGCTGAGCGGTTAGGGATTCAGGCTAGTAATCAGAATGTTGGCGGTTCGATTCCTGGCCGTGCCAGATCATATTGTGTCCTTGGGTACTTCTCCCTACTTGCCTCAGGGGGGAATGTCCCTGTACTTGCTGTAATTCGATCTGACTAAGAGCGTCTGCTAAATGACTCAATGTAAAAATGACTATGTGTATCTGTTTCCAGTGGTGTTCTGGTGGAGCCCAGTCCTCAGGTATTCTGGTGGGTCAAGGTCAGCTCTCCTGCACATAGCATACCTGAGCCAGCTGGCTGGTGACCTTCAGCCTTTAGGGCTGTCTGGTGGGGGTGCTCAGGGGCCTCGTTGTGTTGGGCACCTGGGAGTCACATTCAAACCCGCTCCAGAGAATAGGAAGCAAACGCAACAAGAGAAAATGCCTTGATGAATACACCCCATCTGACTCATCTGTTTATGCAGTTGCATTAGTTAGCTCTAGTAGCGTTTGGCTATTATCCCATTTCACCATGGAGAAGGGGTCTTGGGCGAGGGGGAATGGATGGCTGGGTGAGTGAGTGCTTTAGTCACACAGATCGGACGCGCTCTTCAAAGGAATAAATGCATTTCGTGACTGCAAACGCTAAGGAGGGGGGTGGAATACATTTCCTCTGTAGCAGAGAGAGAGAGAGAGAGAGAGAAGCAGGAAGGTTCGGACACTTCCTGCTTTGATGCAGTTGGTGGCTGTGGGTTCAAGAGGTCAAACTCAACTCTTGTAAGTCCAACAGGGGGTCATAAACATGAGACCGCCACTATTTTCTAGCAGTCAGTCGCAGACTCCGTCAGTTCACAGCTAATTAGATACATGGGAGAGACTGTGGTCAGTCTCCTGATCATGCAGTCTGTTCACTAACAGTCGTGTTACATTTGATTAAAGCCAGCAGGCTTGTTCCTGAGTCCAGGCTGTGTGGATGGCAGAGAGGTGCAGCTTCTCTCTGCAGTCTCTGTACAGAACATCCAAACTGCGGCACTTTCCTCAGCCCAGACACTATTTATAGTCCTGCAACCTTCCTGCGCCAGGCAGCCTTGAACTACACGTCTATTCAAACAGGATTCACACAACAAGATACAGGTTACAGTCCAGGGTCACACATAAGCTGAAAACCAATATTGGCACATTGGGTTACCAAGATGGCGTGTTCCACTGTGGAGTAAAGAAGTCCAGCGACATTTTGCCCTCCGTCTCAAGGTTCTTCATCTCATCCAATTTAACATCGAGCCCTCACAACCAGGCTTCGCCATGGTAACCACATGGCATCGAAACAATGAGTGACAGCAACTTGACGTCAGCATCTGTCCTTCATATGTCTGACTAAAGAAGCAGGACTTGCTGCCGTTTAGCAATGGAGGCTTCCACTACCTTGTGAGTAAAACTGCTCCCTTCTGCAGGAAAGTTTCAAAGTTTGGTGCAACAGCTCCATTTGTGAGCTTGGGGGCTGGAGGGGGGGGGGGGGTTACCATCAAAGACTATGGCAGCAGAACTATAGCTTCCATTGCAGTTTTGATGAATTTTTTAATGGTATCACACCCCTTATGCATCGGTGTAAAGATGAAAATGAAGCAACTGAAAGTGTTTTCATTGACTGTTTATCTCACCCATGATAGCACCAACATTTCTCACAATTCAAATATGACCGTCACAAATACCTTGATTGAAGTAATTCTGGCTGGCAAAAAAGAGACCGTTCAAAGTCAGACCTTTTTGTTGAGAAGGCAGAGGTTTAAAGTCTTTTTCAACCTTGATAAAAGCCTTAAATTTGTCAAGAACCACCTTGTTCGTTTTTTTTTACAAAATGTACTGTACAAGAGCCATATAACTACTTGTTAGCTATATTACATTTTTGAATTGTTGCTGTATTTTAAAATGCTACATGGCCAAGAAATGACTCTTATGTAATTTGAAAGAAAAATGAAAACATGGCACCATGAAGATAATGTTAGAAAACAGCAGTGAGATGAGCTTCTCCTCGTGGTCAGTACTGCTCAGCCATCATTAAAACAGTGAGAGCTGACCAGCCTGTGAAGGGGTGACTACCTTGTCCTCTTCCTGAGCTGTCATTATACTGTTCCCAGATATACCCCGTCTCTGCATACTGTCTGTAAACATTATTAATGATGTTAGTCCTGAGCTCCTGATACAGTATGGCTGCCTTCTCTTGATATGGCCCCTCTGTGTTCCTGTAGTGGTCCAGTGCCCTGACAGCCAGGTAGTTGATATTGATCCAGATGGCTCCTCTCCAGTAGGGGGCGTCGTGCTCCGTGTTTCTCATCATGTAGAGGGGGCTGGACTTGGAGAGGGAGCGCAGGCCGTAGGGCGTCCACAGCTTGTCAGGGTCCTTCATGTCGTTCAGGATGTGCTCCAGTTTGGGAGAGTCGGTTGCTAGGATGCACAGCAGGAAGGGGAAGAGGCTGACGTAGCCCAGGGCATTCACATACTGCAGCTTTGGAGCTCGACGCACAGAGCGAACCAGACGAGCCACAGGGAACTGGTGTCGAGGCTGGCCTGGAGGAACGTACACCTTCTCCTGCTGGAGGACCACCGCCTGGGTGTGGTTACCATAGTCACAGTAGGCTTGAAGCTGCTCGGACCAGTGGAGTTCATCCAGAAGATGGTTGTCACTGAGCACCAGGTGTGTGCGTTCGTACTCCTGGTGAGGTTCCTTCAAAAGGCGTGCCACGCTGGCCATGATCCCTGAGGCCAAGGCCATCCAGCAGTGCAGGTCCACATGCCGCTCGTCTGAGGACGGATGGGAGGCCCGGGGGTAGTCATCCAGACCAGACGTCAGTGTCTTGGGGTTCAGGAACAGGTTAGTGTCCTTGTCGCGGCCTCTCCAGCGGTAGGAGTTGGGGAGGGGGCCCGTCTGAGTGGTGTTGTACCACGCAAACCAGGTCTGAAGTCTGGGAAAGAGTCTGCGGAGGAAGGGCAACGTGACGGATGCCGATTCAGGATTTTTGGCCAGCTGCTCCACCAGTTCCTGGAGGGCCAGGAAGAGGGTGGGAGGGTTGGCGTTCTCGTTACGCTGCACCACAAACTCAGCTGGAACTTTGCTGCGAGCCTCGTCCCCCAGGATCTGCTCACGGGGGATCCAGCCCTCCATGTTGATGAGGTCCAGCCAATGAGCTGTGACCTCCCGGGTCACCTGAGGGTCCCACTTGCTCAGCAGAAGCTGGTGGAATCCTTCGTCCCAGAGGAAACCTCGGGGGAAGAAGGATCGAGACGGCACGGCTGTGAACAAGGGGCCTTCAGGATAGAGGAGTGGATACTCGTTGTAGACGGATTGGACAACCGACTGGCCAAAGAAGTAGCCCACCCCCCCCAGCATGTTGCTGAGTGCTGCCTTGCTGAACTTGATCTGGGCCTGACTGAAACCTTTGCTCTGGAGGCCAAAGATCTTTTCAAACTTGACGTTGAACTCTGCCTTCCTCTTCTCCAGCTCCTCCGTCATGGACGTTCCCACGAGCTGGTTGGGCCGGTTGTGGACACTCCCAGACTCAAACAGCACCTCTATCTGAAAGGGTGTCTGGACTGTGACTTGATGGAGCACAAAGTCACTCTCTTTTCTGGGATCCTCAGGCTTCTGCTGCTGCTGGTGGTGTGGAGGCTTATAGCGGTCCACCGCAATGTACTGCCTCTTACTGCCAGAGGGGGGGCTGTAGACAAAGCGACGGTTCAGACTGTTTCTGACAATGTCTGTGAGCTTCTCCAGGCCTGGACTGACGGTCTGGAGGTAATTGTAGCTGAGGGGAGCAGAGAGACCAGGATCAAACCTCTTAAGAAATCATCTGTTGTATTTTATTGTAGTGTATTGCATTGTATTTTATTGTATTGTAGTGTATTTTATTGTATTGTATCGTATTTTATTGTATTGTATTATATTGTATTCCCTCTCTCCCTATCTCCCTCTGCTTCCTCTAAAAGCCTGAAGCAGCAGGGGTGGAGGTGGGAGGATGAAATACCTTCTTTGCAAACAGGCAGTGGAAAACAAAATGAACAAGAAGTTTGTCTGTGAGTCACCACTAAGTGTTTGGTCTATTGGTGGCATCAGTCTTTAAACTGATGAATGAGACGAGTTATCAGGTCTCTGACTGTCCCTGCATCGCTTCAGAACTTGGGGCTTCATACTTTCATTCTGGGTTTTTCTGCACTGCTTTATTTGTCATCGATTTTATTTCTAAACTAGTGAGGAATTCCAGCTGAAAACTAGTGTGAAGGTCAAACTCTATTCAATCTGTCTTGACTATTGTGATCAGATTCTATGATTCAGTTGAATTTTCTAATAGTGACATCATGTACTTTTCAATGGTTTTTCTATCGTTCAGAATTATATTTCAGTCATAAAAACAGAAATCAGTGAAGGAACACGTACAGGCAATGTTGAGGCCACAGCACTGAGCTAAAAAGGAAGTAGATCTACAAAAGCACGAGAAAAGTACGAACCAGCAGAACGTTGCACTGTGCCAAACATAATGAAGCTAACGCAGAATGAATCAAGTATAGATGTCAAGGTTAGGAAATCATGTGGCTGAGAGTTTAAGGAGTAATCTGAAGGCACCCAGTTCAAACCCTGTGTGAGAATATGCTGTGGCAACATAATGTTGTGTCCTTGGTCATGGCACTTCACCCTTCTTGTCCCTGTACTTGCTGTAAGTTGCTCTGGATGTGTCTGCTAAATGACTCAATGTAAGTGTATTATTTCTAATCATTACCTGGCATATTTGACACTGGAGGACTCCCCTGCGACAGGCTTGCGGAACGTGATCTTGAAGTTTCCCAGCTCCTCTGAGAAGCCGGTGATGGAACCCAGGCGGCTCTGGTCTTCAACATGGGCCTCCAGAGAACCCTGAGTATCAGCAGCAGCGTAGAACATCAGGGAGATGACGGGAGCGTGAGCAGCAGAACTCTGGCAGGGACAAGAACACCACAGCACCAGCTTAGTCAGGCTGGAATGAGGGATTTCACATCATCACTAGAACTAAACAGCGGGAGTCAGTGAGCTGAGCGGATAGAGAATAGGGCTGGTAATCAGAATGTTCCTGGTTCGATTCTGGGCCATGCCAAAATGAGGTTGTGTCCTTGGGCAAGGCACTTCACCCTACTTGCACTTCATCCCTGCTGATCTCTTCAGTAAAACATAACTGAGACAAAGTAAAGGATGTTCTATTTCTAGCACATGAATGTCTCCTTGTGTCTCACCTGCTGTTTGGCTGTGATCCTCCAGGTCCAGTCCCCTCCATGATCCCCTCCCTGCCTCTTCACAAACTCCGTGGTCAGGGTGAAGTCGCTGTCTCGGATCTCCTGGACGCCGAAGCTGATGCCGTCATGCATGATCCAGCCGTAGCTCTGCAGCCGGTCCCCCTGCTCACACGTGTGTCTGAGGCTCACATCAGCATCAGCAAACTGACGGAGCCACATCAGGCCTGCAGGGAGAGAAGAGGAACACTGAGTTCAGTGAGTCAGTTCAGTGAGTCAGTTCATTCAGGTCTACCTGTAACTATAGACTGACCCTCCAGTTCATTAAGGTCTACCTGTAACTATAGACTGACCCTCCAGTTCATTTAGGTCTACCTGTAACTATAGACTGACCTTCCAGTTCATTCAGGTCTACCTGTAACTATAGACTGACCCTTCAGTTCATTCAGGGCTACCTGTAACTATAGACTGACCCTCCAGTTCATTCAGGTCTACCTGTAACTATAGACTGACCCTTCAGTTCATTCAGGTCTACCTGTAACTATAGACTGACCCTTCAGTTCATTCAGGTCTACCTGTAACTATAGACAGACCCTCCAGGTCATACAGGTCTACCTGTAACTATAGACTGACCCTTCAGTTCATTCAGGTCTACCTGTAACTATAGACAGACCCTCCAGGTCATACAGGTCTACCTGTAACTATAGACTGACCCTTCAGTTCATTCAGGTCTACCTGTAACTATAGACTGACCCTTCAGTTCATTCAGGTCTACCTGTAACTATAGACAGACCCTCCAGGTCATACAGGTCTACCTGTAACTATAGACTGACCCTTCAGTTCATTCAGGTCTACCTGTAACTATAGACTGACCCTCCAGGTCATACAGGTCTACCTGTAACTATAGACTTGGGACTCCGCGTCTTCATCCCAAAGTAGACCTGGGGCCTGTAGGACCCCCAGAACCTCTCAGGGGCCACCTGGGCACTGGTGCTGTTGGCATGGAGGACGGAGGGTGAGGTGTGTAGAGTCACCACCCGTTTGGCCAGCGAAGAGCGCATGTAGAGGGCATAGAAGAACCAGACCAGGCTGAAGATGCAGAGACCTATGGATATGTTGATGAAGACTTTGCCAATGTCGACCTTCTTTTTCTTCTCCTTGCGTAAGAGAGCGGTGGGCTTCTCCTCCTTCCTCAGGGGCGGGGCTGCTTCACCTGTCACCACCCTCTTCCTCTGCCTGCCCATCCTTCTGGTGTCTAACTGGACAAGAAGAAGATGGAGCTGCTGTTAGGGGAAACTGCTGCTGCACATGTTCTCATCATGTGTATTGGTTGAGGACCAGAGGGATCACAGACAGTCAGATTTACATAGCGGATATATTTATATATCTGAGGGTAAAGTCTGTATTCCAGTGCAATTAGAGCTCCCGATGATGCATCATCATTAGGCAAGATACAGTCAGTATCAGCTAACTTGCTATTATGTCAAGTCCATAGGTTGGTTAGCTGGGTTAGCTAGCTACAGCTCAGCCAACATGCTGTTAGAAGGATATAACTCTTTAGTCAATTTCAGCTATCTTTTGTTGGTGAAGTAAGCAGTATATCTGTCACCACCTAGCTAGATAGTTAAATAACTCATCTTAACAACGTGGTAAACAGCAGATTAGCTGCTGGTCTGATAGCTAGCAGCTCTTACCTTTGCAGTCATTTCCTCCTTTGATGCATTTGAAACATATTATAATGTACCGTGAAAGACTAAGAGCCAAACCAAACATGTACTTTCATAAACTGCCTGTTGTTGATGGGAGTTCATTCATTAAAATACTCACCTTATCTACTGTTAGTGATAATTCTTAACTCAACATTTTAACTCGGTGTACTTCCTGCTTGCCTCGTTTCCGTGAAACTCTGACGTGGAAAAACGAGCTGTTCCGATCTGTTCCGATATGTTCCGATCTTTCCCGATATTTTCCGATATGTCCAGATTCACACCTGAAAATCGGATCGCTCTGCAAATCATAACTTCCTACTACTAATAAATGTTTTCACCAGCAAGATTCCACACTGAACAGCCGCAGTGGATTTTAACGACAGTGTCATTCATTATGGATGGAAGTGATCTGGTAACACTAAGGCCATGATATAATGTAGGTTAAGAATACAAAGCTGGGTTTCTATTTGAAACGTATTCACATTGTTAACTGTCATACAGCATCCAAACACTGTTTAAAATGTTAACTTAATGTACAGCAACTAGCAAGGCTAGTTAAGAATGGCAACACCCACTCTGAAATGCTATGGTTTTTCAAATATTGACTGTACAATATTTTTCCAGTTAATGATGCCTGCAAATTAGCCAGCAATGTCAGTAGAATCCATGTCTCTTCCCCCTGGGCTTCCCTACATCTGACACCCCCTGTCCAGACCCTACAGTGATGAGCTCATTAACACTGGAAGAAAAACACGTTTTGGTGATGCTATCTTGTTTTTAATTCAATGAAAAGATGTAAACCCAATATCCACCCTCCTCACATTGTGATTCCAAAGGTTACACACTGGTCAACACACAATACTGGAGCTTCAGTGTGAATCCTCTCTGAACTGCATCCTAACATCCTTGTTGCCCTAGTTTAACTCCTCGCTCTAACATTCATAGGGTTGGTGACATGCGCACATGCTTAGAACCATGCACAAAGAGATGGAAGAAACTGCATTTAGAGAAGGTTCAAACACTGAAGACCTCCCCCCCTCCCCCCTCAGAGTCACCAGGGGCAGTGAAGACAGACAGATTTGACCACATTAAGTCCTGGACTTAAGACCATCAAATGGAAAACCTTTATTCCTATTCATCTATTCCAGTACCTGCTTTCAGTCTGGGCATGAAGATGGAGTCTCTATGGTTCAGGGTTATACATTCCACTGAGGGGAATCTAGCACAAATACAACAAAAACCTGATAAGTACTCCAGTTTGGGTCTTCTTAATCCTCCAGAAAAGCATGCATAAGGCCTTGTCCATCCTGAGTGTTTGACAAGAGGTACCCTAAGTTGACCCCCCCAGCCTGTCCACAGAGTGGGGCCTTGGATACCAAGCTAGGTACTAACTTGCTTTGACCACAGCTTTGCTCTGACCAGTGAACTATGTCATGTCTAACCAAAATAAGCCAAGACACTGGGACTGACAAAGGAAAACATAACAGGAAAAATTGGTGAAATCAATTTAAACACTTCAGAGAAATGTCTTACAAATAAAGCTTTGGTCAAAAAAAAAGCAAAGAAAAAGAATGAAGCAAAGCGGAGGTCCTTAGCGTTCCCAAAGAGCATTGATAAGTAAGTGCTTGTTGGAAAGGTTGCAGGATGTGATCTCCTGTTGTTTTGCTTGTTGTTTTTCTTGAATATTTTCCATGCAAAGCAAACAATATAATTACAGAAATACCATTTTGGCAAAGCAACTGAAACTACATGCTACCCCTCATGCCCATCACCACACCTGAGCCTCAACTGACTCACACTGACTCCATGGTAACTGGAACATCCCCCCAACCCCTCATCCCATTCTGCAGACGCCTTGACCAGGAGGACCTGAACCAGGGGGACCTGAACCAGGGGGACCTGAACCAGGAGGACCTGAACCAGGGGGACCTGAACCAGGAGGACCTGAACCAGGAGGACCTGAACCAGGGGGACCTGAACCAGGAGCACCTGAACCAGGAGGACCTGAACCAGGAGCACCTGAACCAGGGGGACCTGAACCAGGAGGACCTGAACCAGGAGGACCTGAACCAGGAGGACCTGAACCAGGAGGACCTGAACCAGGAGGCCCTGAACCAGGGGGACCTGAACCAGGAGGACCTGAACCAGGAGGACCTGAACCAGGAGGACCTGTCATGGGCCAAACTGAAGAATGAGACGGAGAATGAGACAAACCCACAAAGACAACAATCTCACAAAAAAGACCAAATACAAAAGAAATGGAGCAGGTGAGGAGAGGCTGGGTCCTCACACTTTGTTCCTCCTCTACCCGATGTCAATGTTGGTGTGTGGTGCTGCGTGTGTGTATGTGTGTGTGTGTATGGTGCTGTGTGTGTGTGGTGCTGTATGTTGTGGTGTGTGTGGTGTTCATGAGAGTAGGGTGGGGTAGAGCAGGCTCGTCAGTCAGCCAGCCAGGCTGACCCGCCCCAGGGTTGCTGCGTGGGGCAGAGGGGGGGGAGCAGAGGGGAGGGTGATGGACACACCGTTGCCTCCCCTCCTCCTCCACACTATTGCTTGATCAGTCCACCGTCTCCCTCGCTCACAAACCGCTTGCGCCCCCTGGTGGTCATAAAGAGAATCAGAAAATTGCGCAAAAGCACTGGGTGAGTTCCAATGCTGCTTTTTAGAGGCAGAGCTGGCAGGTTCTGACCTGGAGGGACAAGCATCTCTCAGCTGCTTAGTGATGACTGACTCCTGGTAGCTCAGGTCCACCAGAGCCTCCATGATGCCGTGAGCATGAGGGACATCCAGGGTGATCTCTGGAAGCTCATCATACACACGCTGGAAACCCTGTGGAGGAAACACAGAGATGGAGAGCCACCGTGAGCTCAGGTGATCAGCTTGGATCTGAGTCTATATTCATATGAATTTGACACTGTTTTATATGGGGGGGAGGGGGAATCAGTCAAACATAAAGACAAACTGACCCGGTTCATCTGGTCCAGAGTGATAAGGCCCGACTTCCAGAAGGACTGGAGGAGTTTCACCATCATCTGAATGGCCTTGTCCCCTTTAGACTCCAGCACCATCACCACTGCCTGGAACACAGGGAGGAACACAGTTAGACACACTAACACACTGCCTGGAACACACACACTAACACACTGCCTGGAACACACAGGGAAAAACACACTAAGACAATGCCTGGAACACACACACTAACACACTGCCTGGAACACCACACTAAGACACACTAACAAACACACTAAGACACTGCCTGGAAGACACACACTAATACATTGGCCTCTGATGTACTGGTATGAAATGAACACCTCAGAAACCTGGACTTTTTATAGAAAACAGGATGAAAGGTTTCCTTTCCTTGTGACACCACAAGAGGGCGGTGTTGGTTACAGTTCAGCAAGACTGTCATCGACCTGACAGCAGTGCTTAACCCTGTAAGCCCTGAACTATGAAAGAATGGTCAGAAAATTCTAATTTTTTGGATATGAACTATTTATTTGGCCCTTTGACAAAATGTAAAAAGAAATTTGACAAAAAGAAATGCTAAAAAAAATATATTTTTGTATCACATTTGATACAACAGGTATTAAAAAAATTACTGGTGATCAGTGATTGGCCAATATGGATAGTCTAAATCTATAAATTGTGTATTTAACTCATTCAAACACTGCATGATGGCCTATGGAAGACATAATCCATGTAAAACACTGGACAGATATACCCGACTTTCTGCTCGATATAACTACAAACTGTAATTATAAAACTGAGTAATACAACGTTTTAAGGACAAACTAACTGTCCATTTAAAATTATTGCTAAGTAATTTAGAGAAATTCTGACCATAAAACTATGAAATGGCTAAGTTTCTTGATGGTGAGTATCACAGATGTGCGCTCGCACGATGCGACCCACTTTGAATGACAGAAAAAGCACACATCCAAACATTGGGAAAGCGAAGTATGTCCACTACGGGGAAGCATACATGTAAAAGAGTTCATGCAAAAGGGTTTCATGCAAAGTTTACGTTTGATGGTGATGCAATGAGCTCCAGAAATGTATGTATCAAATATGATACGTACGGGCTCACAGGGTTAAGGAATTTGCACTTAACTATCTGGGATACCAACTGCTAAATGTTACGTAATCTCTTCACTTCACAATATCTTATGAAAATAAATTTCTGCTTTGAAAGAAGGGTTATCATCCTGCTGATAAAAAGCCAGATAGAATTTATTTTAGTCAAAAGGTTGGCATTTTATCAGTGAGCATTTCCAAAGAGGCCCAGCTTGCTCACCTCATAGACCAGTTCATGGTGGAAGTGAGGAACCTCGAGGTCTCTCAGACAGTGCTCTGCTTCAGACAGATCCCCCGACACCAAGTACTCCTTCAACAGCAGGTTCATCTGGATACAACATCAACACATTGAAGATCAGCTCAGCTGCTTTAGCTACACATCAACAACAACCTGGTTCCTACACAGATGGACTGAAGAAGCAAGCTGAAAAGAGAGAAAGGAGGAGAGTAGCAGGCAGGCTGTGCTGTGGGAGAGAGAGAGAGAAGACACACAGGGTCTCCCCTCCAACCCTCCAGGGACCCCCTGAGACAGAGAAATGACCCGCAGGAAGTCACAACTGAAAAGAAGTTTGGTTCACAGCCAGGACTACCATAGGTTACGCAACACTCACAGATTGAGGGCGATTTTTAAACACACACACATACTTCATGAAACTATTCAAACAGAATTCCATTAACTTTACAAGCCCGCCGGTGTGTGTGTGTGTGGCCAGGGTGCAGCCTGTTTACTCTAAGGCTGTTCAGGATCCTGTGGCAGGAGTGAGTTTTGATACCAATAGAACAGGAGTGGCCTGCTGCTCTGTTTACATTACAGGAGGTCACATGACAGAACATCAACAGTTTGTCCCTAGAAACTGTCAGTAGATCCACATTAACGACAACACGCCTCCTAACACAATCTTTATCAGGACAAACAGGCTCTGAGGCTCTGGAGCTCTTCCGCACAAGTCACACACTTCCCCTTTCTGTCAGGGGAGAAGGTGGAGGGGAGGGGCCAGGAGAGGCTCCGCCCCTAACAAGCTTTACCTCTTTGATGAGGTGTTTGACAGGTCGGAGGCCCCCCCCCACGCCCCACACGTTGTCCAGCCGCACCATCTCTCTCTTCATGGAGAGGAGCACAGCCGCACGGTCCAGCGCTGCCCTGAAACAAGACCACAACCACAAGAACACCGTTAGCAACACGACCACAAACCATGACAACCACATGAACACCGTTAGCAACACGACCACAAACCATGACAACCACGGGAACACCGTTAGCAACACGACCACAAACCATGACAACCACATGAACACCGTTAGCAACACGACCACAAACCATGACAACCACGGGAACACCGTTAGCAACACGACCACAAACCATGACAACCACATGAACACCGTTAGCAACACAACCACAAACCATGACAACCACATGAACACCGTTAGCAACACGACCACAAACCATGACAACCACGGGAACACCGTTAGCAACACGACCACAAACCATGACAACCACGGGAACACCGTTAGCAACACGACCACAAACCATGACAACCACGGGAACACCGTTAGCAACACGACCACAAACCATGACAACCACATGAACACCGTTAGCAACACGACCACAAACCATGACAACCACAGGAATACCGTTAGCAACACGACCACAAACCATGACAACCACTCCTCCTCAGAAGAGGTTACTACAAGGGCAAAGGTCAACCGTCTCTAGAAGCTGGGAGATCTCAACAGTCACACGACAGTCATTTAGACTGTTTTGAAACCTTTCTACATGTGTTCATTTAGCAGACGCTTTTATCCAAAGCAACTTACAAGAGAGAGCTTTACAAAAGAGCTTCAGTTACTGAGCATAACAACTTGATAAACCATAGATCATAACAGGCATCTAGATTACAAAACATACATGATGAGAACCAATAAGTGCCAAGGGAGGAACTGTAAGAGCATTCAGCTGAACATTATCAAGTTTTAGGTGAGCCTCCGCCAGGCTGTAGTCCCCCAGTGGTGGAAGTCATAACACAACAATAGGAAGTTTCTGAACTGTAGCAACAAGTGATATTTATAAGTGCCATTCAATTCTCAAATGTATATATTTATATATATATGGCAAAAAGAATAGCAACGCTTTAACCTATTTCAACCACATAAGATGATATTGACTGAAGAATGTCTATTGTAAATCTTTCCTGGGGTTGATGGTTGCTTAGCAACTATCATTATCTCTGTCAAAGAAAAGTTACTAGTGATCTCTAGTTCTTTTGCTAGCTCGCATACAATTTTTGGTTTTATTAACTAATCTGTACAATAGCAAAATAGAAAATGTCCGAAGTGAATTAAATCTTTCAAGGTATTTATCGTTAAACTAACAGATTGGAATCTTTTTGACAGCTTATGGAAATTTTAGTAGCCCAGGAATTCAGGACGTTTTGTGGCTGCTTTCTCCTAACTACCCTTTGACCCCTTAACCTCACCTGGCATGGTCACAGTCCACCTTGCCCTTGTAGCGGTCCAGGAACACCATGGGGAGGGCGTGGTCTGCTATGGCTCTGGCGATGAACTGGCCCAGCATCTGTGAAGTCCACACAGTCAGCACCTTACTGTCCAGTCCAGTATTAGAACCCAAGACTGCAGCCTGAGCTCAAGCCAAGGCCACACATGCCCCCCCTCCGTCCCCCCAACCCCTCCTTACCTGCGGGGCTTCAGGTGTGTCCAGGATGAGGTCTGGGAGTTCCCGGAGCGTCTTGTCAAAAGCACGGGCCATGTCTGCCTGGGACAGCTCTTTACCTGACAGGTCAGACAGCAGCCTGGAAGTGAGCTCCCGGTGGCTGGCCTTGCCCTCCAGAGACAAGGCCAGGGCCAGGGAGGAGAACTCATACTTGTTGTGGCCCAGGTTCAGTCCTTTCAGCAGCATCTGGAGGACACAGATGGGAGGGGGAGTCATGGCTGCAGAGAAAGACAGCCAGAGGTCTGGGAACAGGGAGGGTTCCTGCCAACATGGCCCCCAGCAGAACAGGCTCTGCTCTAACAGCACACTCACCTGGACCTCCTTCGTGTCTCCGTGTTCAAAGTACTCCTGGACGATGGGGTTAACCGTCTTCTCCAGCTCCCTCTCATCAAGTACTGGTACCACTTTAGCATACACTGTGTCTCCCTTTGAACACACACACACACACAGACACACATCAGGATTTATTACCCACTTCATCTTTCAAAGCTAAGAACATAATGTTAACTAACAGCAGTTGATGATCTTGAGTGGGTGTTATAGTAATATTGTTGCACAGACAAATCTGAGACTGACCATATTAAAACAACAACAGAGTAAAAACACTTGGAGTAGCTTTGCTAATGAACCACTGAGTAAATACTCAGTGAGTACTGAGTACTGTGAACAGGTGAATACATAGCTCAGACTAAAGTATGTGAGGTATCCTGAGAGGAGCAGGCAGCCACAGCGTCAGCTGGAGAGACTTATTTCTAGCCTTATTTGTTTTGACCTGCATTAGAAATGTCAAACCAACAACAGGAGAAGGGATATGACCCCAGTGTGAGGACCAGGGTTTCAGCACCAACCACAAACAGCAGGATTCACTTCTGTTCTCTCCTGACACACACAGGAAGTTATCCTTCATAGAAGAGCGAGATACTGAAAACAGAACCTCCAGGAACCTGCTGAGTCTGCAAGAGAGCTCAGGGTCTGGTGCAGAGTCTCTCTCTGCTGGGGGAGCCCTGCCTGACTAGGCTGGGGGTCTGGTGCAGAGTCTCTCTCTGCTGGGGGAGCCCTGCCTGACTAGGCTGGGGGTCTGGTGCAGAGTCTCTCTCTGCTGGGGGAGCCCTGCCTGACTAGGCTGGGGGTCTGGTGCAGAGTCTCTCTCTGCTGGGGGAGCCCTGCCTGACTAGGCTGGGGGTCTGGTGCAGAGTCTCTCTCTGCTGGGGGAGCCCTGCCTGACTAGGCTGGGGGTCTGGTGCAGAGTCTCTCTCTGCTGGGGGAGCCCTGCCTGACTAGGCTGGGGGTCTGGTGCAGAGTCTCTCTCTGCTGGGGGAGCCCTGCCTGACTAGGCTGGGGGTCTGGTGCAGAGTCTCTCTCTGCTGGGGGAGCCCTGCCTGACTAGGCTGGGGGTCTGGTGCAGAGTCTCTCTCTGCTGGGGGAGCCCTGCCTGACTAGGCTGGGGGTCTGGTGCAGAGTCTCTCTCTGCTGGGGGAGCCCTGCCTGACTTTGTGGTAAACTGTAAAGATCCACAGGTGGAAGCTGAGAACAACAAAATGGGTCCTTATGGCATAACTGGATAATCTGTGAAATCCTCATTTTCATTCACTACCACTCTGCTCATTACACACAGCAGCAACAGCAGCTTTCAAGGCCAGGAGCTGTGGGGACAGGGGAGGGGCTGTGGGGACAGGGGAGGGGCTGTGGGGACAGGGGGAGGGGCTGTGGGGACAGGGGAGGGGCTGTGGGGACAGGGGAGGGGCTGTGGGGACAGGGGAGGGGCTGTGGGGACAGGGGGAGGGGCTGGGTGGACAGGGGGAGGGGCTGTGGGGACAGGGGAGGGGCTGTGGGGACAGGGGGAGGGGCTGGGTGGACAGGGGGAGGAGCTGGGTGGACAGGGGGAGGGCTGTGGGGACAGGGGGAGGGGCTGGGTGGACAGGGGGAGGGGCTGGGTGGAGGGGGAGGGGCTGGCCTTGACAGATGCACTGTTCCCACTCCAGTGTCACAGTGACCCTTTATGGGATCACAGAGCTCTACACCAGGTCGATACTGCAGGTTAAAGATTGAAAGATCCACTGACAGATACAGGAGAGACACCTGTGATCTGGGAACACACACAGCCTTGACACACATCTCAGACTTCCAGCTAACTGCTGCTGCTATGATGAGGACTGCAGGTGCACAGGGCCAACAGACATTCAGCATCTGAACCAGGCCAATCACAGCCCACATCTGAGCCAGGCCAATCACAGCCCACATCTGAGCCAGGCCAATCACAGCCCACAACTGAAGTGCTATACAGTACTGGACCTTTCTACAAAGATTTGAACTTTTTTGAGTTTTTAAACAAAAGACAAAGGTGTGAAAATGTTCATGCTTTTCTGAAAGTAAGTGTGTAGTGAGGAGTTTTACAGCCTTACAACATCTATAATTATTGTAAAAAAAGCAACTCCTGCGATTAACGAGGGACCACTGTACCTGGAAGATGTTCAGCTGTTTCTACAAACAGTACTGTCACATCACATAAGAGTGTCTGATAAATGAATAAATACCACATTTAGTCAAGTCATTGAGAATGTCTCCTCCAGGACTAAAGAGAGAGACTGTGTGTGTCGTGTGTTAACAGCATCTACAGTCTTGTTGTGTGTTGGTTCATCAGCTGGGGTTGGTCAGGGTAGCAGTGTGTGTGTGTGTGTGTGTGTGTGTGTGTGTGTGTGTGTGTGTGTGTGGTCCTGTCTGCCTCCACACTAGCATCAGCAGATTGACAGCAGGACCATAGAAGAGGTGTTCCAACACAGTCCTGCATTGTGATGAGAGCGAAGCTTTGGAACAAAGCATCCCCCGACAATAACAGGTCGAGACCCGACCCAGGCAGGCGGACCCTGAGCCGGCTGGTACCGGTTTAATCAGAGCTGGGATGGAGGAGGGAGGGGCACAGGTGGCCTGTGTTTGTGTACGCTGGGCATGGCCATGCAGGCCATGCGCACACACACACACACACACACACACACACACACCTGTTTGGACTCATCATAGTTGGGGTCTCTTGCATCGGGCTCTTCGTCCTCGTAGACCATTCCTGCTGCTCCCCACACCCCTTTGCCGCCTGCACCGCCTGAGAACACACACACACACACACACACACACACACATCAAGAAGACACACATTGACCAAGTGAACCATGTCTAGCAGCAGCAGCCCTCTCATGAGCCCCAGGTGCAGCCTACCTTTCTTGGGCAGGCCTCTGCCTTTGCCTGCTCGTGACTTGCGGTCGTTGGCGTTGACCTTGCCCTTGGGGCTGTGAGGGTCGCCCCCCGCCAGCTCTCCAGACTGGGACTCAGACAGCGAGTCGCTGGTGGAGTTGCGTGATGAGGACTTGCGCAGACGCCTCTTGGCTTTGGCCTTGAGCCGTGCCTCGTGCAGAGCCTTCTCCTGGGGGGTCCAGTTCCCGTTCACCTCCGCCTCCAGAAGACCATCATCCTCATCGCCATAGAGATGGTCAGACCCTCCCCCCAGGTCGCTGTCAAAGGCAAACACTCCTGTGGAAGGAAGCATAACGTTCATGATCTGATCTTCTATATCTTTTAGCCTTTAGATGATGCCCTTATCCAAAGCGACACAGTGCGTATGGTACAAAAGAAAATTAACAATCATTAATTCACAGATCCAACAGTATTTCTGAGGTCAAATAATTATTAGCAGTAATAATAATTAGAGCAGTAAGCACATCTCAGCTACCAGGCTAATGGAACCACAATATCTAAAACCATGAAGTCCATTAGTACATCTTGATAGCTTGAATCAGGTGTGTGGGTTCATTGTTTACAAGCTTGTTGCTCAGGGGGGATTATAAACAGCAGTTATAAACACCATGTCACCCAGGGTCAACAAGGCCGGGTGAGCAGAAACAGAGAGAGAGCAGAAACAGAGAGAGAGAGCAGAAAGAGAGAGAGAGCAGAAACAGAGAGAGAGCAGAAAGAGAGCAGAAACAGAGAGAGAGAGCAGAAACAGAGAGAGAGCAGAAACAGAGAGAGAGCAGAAAGAGAGAGAGAGAGCAGAAACAGAGAGAGAGAGCAGAAACAGAGAGAGAGCAGAAAGAGAGCAGAAACAGAGAGAGAGAGCAGAAACAGAGAGAGAGAGCAGAAAGAGAGAGAGAGAGCAGAAACAGAGAGAGAGCAGAAACAGAGAGAGAGCAGAAACAGAGAGAGAGAGAGCAGAAAGAGAGAGAGAGAGCAGAAACAGAGAGAGAGCAGAAACAGAGAGAGAGCAGAAACAGAGAGAGAGAGCAGAAACAGAGAGAGAGCAGAAACAGAGAGAGAGAGAGCAGAAACAGAGAGAGCAGAAAGAGAGAGAGCAGAAACAGAGAGAGAGAGCAGAAACAGAGAGAGAGAGCAGAAACAGAGAGAGAGAGAGAGCAGAAACAGAGAGAGAGAGCAGAAACAGAGAGAGAGCAGAAACAGAGAGAGAGCAGAAACAGAGAGAGAGAGCAGAAACAGAGAGAGAGCAGAAACAGAGAGAGAGAGAGCAGAAACAGAGAGAGAGCAGAAACAGAGAGTGAGCAGAAACAGAGAGAGAGAGCAGAAACAGAGAGAGAGCAGAAACAGAGAGAGAGCAGAAAGAGAGAGAGAGCAGAAACAGAGAGAGAGAGCAGAAACAGAGAGAGAGCAGAAACAGAGAGAGAGAGCAGAAACAGAGAGAGAGCAGAAACAGAGAGAGAGCAGAAACAGAGAGAGAGAGCAGAAACAGAGAGAGAGAGAGCAGAAACAGAGAGAGAGCAGAAACAGAGAGAGAGCAGAAACAGAGAGAGCAGAAACAGAGAGAGAGAGCAGAAAGAGAGAGAGCAGAAACAGAGAGAGAGAGAGCAGAAACAGAGAGAGAGCAGAAACAGAGAGAGAGAGCAGAAACAGAGAGAGAGCAGAAACAGAGAGAGAGCAGAAACAGAGAGAGAGCAGAAACAGAGAGAGAGCAGAAACAGAGAGAGAGAGCAGAAACAGAGAGAGAGAGCAGAAACAGAGAGAGAGAGAGCAGAAACAGAGAGAGAGCAGAAACAGAGAGAGAGCAGAAACAGAGAGAGAGAGCAGAAACAGAGAGAGAGCAGAAACAGAGAGAGAGCAGAAACAGAGAGAGAGCAGAAACAGAGAGAGAGAGCAGAAACAGAGAGAGCAGAAACAGAGAGAGAGAGAGCAGAAACAGAGAGAGAGCAGAGAGAGAGAGAGCAGAAACAGAGTCAAGACCTTCTTTAGCTGCTGGATACTGGTTCAGTTTGGGGGAAGAGGGACTGTAGCATTGTTTACTACGTGGGTGTATTTAGAGCACATGGTTGATGGTGTTAGCATAGCATGCAAGCCAGGTCTCTGACCTTATAGCACATGGGTGCTGAACCCAGTCTTAGGAAAGGAAGCTGGCACACGCATGCTCACACACACGAACGCACCCCATTAGACTGAGGAAAGGCAGCCAAGGAGGTTTAGGAGAGCAGAGGGGGACAGAGGGGGGGGGCAGGAACAGTGGAGTCAGCAGTCTTCCTGTATGGAGGGCGGCCCAGAGCTCTCCCACTCACCATGAGCCTCACCACATATGGCAGTGTAGGGTCACGGGGACAAGATGCTGGGAGGGGCAGGAACCTCTCTGGGGCTGTAATGAACACCCTGACCCCTCCTGACTCGGCCCAGGGCCAGCCACAGGAGTTATAAGCCTATAGATTACAGGCTACACTGAGAGTGAGGAGAGAGGAGGGGGAGAAACTCATAATCAAGCCAAACTCTGTTCTGTTAGGAACACAGGTGACAGAAGAGGCTGACCACAGATGCCTGTGAGGAACTGGCTCTTATTTCTATGACTAACTGCTGGAGCTCCGGCCTTCTGGCTCTCTGTGCTGGCACTCCTAACCTGCTGAAACTGTAAACAACTGACCAGCTCCCCTCCTCCCCTCTCTCCTCCTGCACACCTAACCTGACCTGTGTGGGAAGAGAGGAGAGGAGAGAAGCAAGCTGGCCAACAGCCAGGTCAAGGAACAGAATGCAGCCTTCCCAGCTAGAGAGCACAGGACCTTTCCTCCGAGTGCTTTGTGCAGTACATGTGCAAAGGAAGGTGTTGCTGTCTGTTTAGAGAACTGAGAGGAGAGGCTACTGCGCCCCTCCCCCCTATAAGAGCCCCTGCATGTGCATGCTTACACCCCTGCAGAAATTCAGACAGATCCCATCTGCTTAATCCAGACCACCCCAACAGCCCTTCCACCACACAGATTACCAGAAAAGTACATCAACACTAGGCTGACATTCACCCAGCAGGGGAACACACAGAAAGTAAGACTTTGCTTGGCCTAATGTGGGTTAGACAGGCAGCCAACTGGTTTCAACACAACCAGTAGTCTCCCTGGACTAGTCTACCCCTGCAGGGATAACTAGTGATCCCCAGCCAGACAGACCGTACCCCTGCAGGGATAACTAGTGATCCCCCAGCCAGACAGACCCTACCCCTGCAGGGTTAGAGATAACTAGTGACCCCCAGCCAGACAGACTCTACCCCTGCAGGGTTAGAGATAACTAGTGACCCCCAGCCAGACAGACTCTACCCCTGCAGGGATAACTAGTGACCCCCAGCCAGACAGACTCTACCCCTGCAGGGTTAGAGATAACTAGTGACCCCCAGCCAGATAGACTCTACCCCTGCAGGGTTAGAGATAACTAGTGACCCCCAGCCAGACAGACCCTACCCCTGCAGGGTTAGAGAACCCTCTGGGGGGAGGAGAAGCTTCCTCTGACCATCAGGACTGAGCTGGTTCACCTGCATGGTCTGATCCAGAGAGCCAGGCTTCTGAACAGAGCTGCTGAGATCAGAAACACATCAGGTATCTGAACATGCTGAAACAAGTCCAATTACATGAAACTACGATGGATTTTTCTGGATTTTGGTGAAGGAAAACTAGTGTGGCGCACTGGGGACGTGCAATGAGGCGTGTGAAGTGTGTGACCCCCTGGGGTGTGACCCCCCCCCCCCCCCGGGGTGTGCCTGTCCTGACTGAAGCGTTTAACTGTCAGCTCAGTTTAGGAGGGTGTTGGGAGATCCTGCTAAGAACAAGATAAAGAGTGGAGAGCGGTCATGAGCTGGTGTTCATGTGCATATTTAACTGGTGGTTAATAATCAACACGTCTGGGGCTGAAGTGTTGTGTTGACCTGAACCTGTTTGGATTAGATTCATGTAGAGGAGGGGGACGACGACAAACCTCAACATGCATCGTGTGTACTCAGCTGGCCACGAACCAAACAGGCATGACAGGTCAGGGTGTGTGTGCGTGTGTGTGTGGGGGTGGGTGGTGTCTTCCCCCCCTCGTAGACACACATTGGAGACATGCACATTCCCATCACAGGGCACAGCATTTGGATCTAGCTCACTTGTAGAAACGTGAAGCCAGACTGGGGGGGGGGGCTGCTGGTGCATCATACTAATCACTACAAAACACCTCCACTACATACTACAGATTCAAATGTTTTAGTTTAAATGGTATGCACGGATAACAAAACAAATTACTGACTGTACTGAAAGCATGGATTATAACTACTATAAATACAGAAGGCATCGATCTCACTTATGCAACGTCTTAAGCACATTGGGAAGGGAGATTATGCAATAACTTCCTATTGGTCCCTACATGGTGAGCTGTGCATCATGACGTCACTTTCACACCAGACAGGCTCCGCCTCTTTTACTTGTGAACAATTTGGTTTATTTTCGTTCATTCCCAGCCTGTCTTATTTATAATGAAAGACATCAGTAGACAACCAATATCCAGAAGAACTACGGTAGTTAAAAGCTGTGCATGAGGATCCTGTTGCTGTGCTATCACACAAACACAAAACATATTCAACACAGATACACACATTAGATGCTGTGTTCGTGTATATGCAGCATGTTAATATTTATTATATATATTGATGAAAGCGGATAAACACCGAAAAACCCTGGATTTATGAGTGTTTCGGAGGGGGCGTGGTGTTTGAAACAACAACACTCAGTTCCTCATTCTTAAAGCTCTGAGAAAACAGCTGCTACTGAAATGATCGAATAAACTATATATCACATGCAGATTACTGATGTTTTAACTCTTCAATCGAGTAGTCGAATCGAATAGTGACACATCGAGCCCTTTCTATAATACATCAATCATATGACTAACGGTAGCAAGATAATGCATTGGTTACATCAATATTAGCATGGTCTACACATGGCTCTGCACCTCTTATCCCGAGTCTAACCCGGGTTAACGTCGTGTTAACATCGTATTCAGGGTTACACAGCTGGATCTTTAACACTGGGACACATTCACAGCCAACCACACGTCACTGAAAGGGTTAACATCCCCAGTGTGCATTTACAACGTGCGACTGCGAGATCCAAACACACCAATACTGATCTAAAGCACGTCTTTTCTAAGTTTGACAGAGTTATGCGAGTTAATAAGCATTAATGCGTCGAATGAAACTGCTTTTCCTGCAGAGTGTGTGAGCGCCCCAGGTTCCACGAGGAAGCACATGGTGGAACAAAAGGAGCAGGAGGGTGTTTTCATATCCAGATCTCTGGATCAGCATGTTTGCACCATTACAACATGAAGTTTCTTTATTTCAGACTCACCGTCATGCTGCTGAGCCCAGGACTCCACTTCAGTCGCCATGGAGCTCTTTAAACTGGCCCTTCACTGTTTGTTATCGACCTGAAAACAAGACGTGCATGAGTAAATAAACACATTACAAGTCCAAACTAAACATTAATAATAAAATGTAACCATGCACGTGCTCACGCAGCAGAATTTTGACATAAACCTCACTTGTGTTTGTGCTCGCGCTTGATAAAGCCAACGTCTATTTCGAATAAAATTATAAATTTAATGTATTTGTAAATACAGAAACAAACAACAGATATCTGCTAAGATTTACAGATAAATGACGCACTCTACTCAGAATTAATCTGAAAATATCACGAAGAAAAAAATCTATAAGCGAAATCAGAAGTATTTGAGTCTAGAAGCACAAAGATAAACAAACTGTCTGTTTTTAACTTTAGAACGTCTGCGTAAAGTCACGTGGGAAAAACGTGAATGAGGATTGGTTAATAAAGGGGCAGGAACTTCTCTGGTCAGACCAATCACATTGCAGTTAAATGACACTGGCCAACCTTATGGGTTTACGGATGCGTTTACTGAATCAGTCTGTTTGTCTTTAATAACGATCCATTGCACCTACCGTATAGACTTGTATTCATCGGGTGTGGTTTAATTTGTAGGAAGGTGAATTATGCTCAACCAACCCACCTAGTGGTGGAACTAGTAACAGCTACTGGATGTTTAATCTATAAAACCTAAATATTCGGGGTCTATCACGTTACTATGCTCAGTGACCGATGCTCTTTAGTAAAGCTCACTCTATTAAGTCACTTTGCACAAAAGCGTCTGCTAAATGAATAAATGTAAATGTATTTTAAAATGTCCCAATGAAAAATGGTGTCCATCACTCCTTTTAAGACCCAAGTCAGAAGTAGGATGACACGTTTTTACTGATCTTTATTGGGGTGTTTGTTTATTGGATCATGAACATGACTTCCTGTTTATAGTCACACTAAAATACACACTTAATTTGCTTCCTCCGCCTCATCTATTCATTGTACAGGTCAAAGTTATCAGCGTGAGAACTTCCACTGTGTTTAGTGAGAGAGTGGAATGGTTCAAATGCTCTGCATAATTAGCATCACACACTATAACATACTAAAACTATATTAAAAAGCACATGTCTTATGCAAAGTTCATATTTGCAACATTTCCAGATCATGTGAAGTTTATACTACACAAAAAAAAAATCATTGCTGACGTGTTTGTTGGTCATACGCTCCTTGTTCCAGTAAAAGGCCCATAGAGAGCAGCTGAGGGCCCGTAGAGAGCAGCTGAGGGCCTGTGGAGAGCAGCTGAGGGCCTGTGGAGAGCAGCTGAGGGCCTGTGGGGAGCAGCTGAGGGCCTGTGGGGAGCAGCTGAGGGCCTGTGGGGAGCAGCTGAGGGCCTGTGGGGAGCAGCTGAGGGCCTGTGGAGAGCAGCTGAGGGCCTGTGGAGAGCAGCTGAGGGCCTGTGGAGAGCAGCTGAGGGCCTGTGGAGAGCAGCTGAGGGCCTGTGGGGAGCAGCTGAGGGCCTGTGGAGAGCAGCTGAGGGCCTGTGGAGAGCAGCTGAGGGCCTGTGGAGAGCAGCTGAGGGCCTGTGGAGAGCAGCTGAGGGCCTGTGGGGAGCAGCTGAGGGCCACTTTAAGGACATGTGAGTGAAACTGCAGAGTGTTGAGGCACACAGAAGTACTGCAGTGTCCCTGCATCATGTACTGTTGGTACACTTCATCATCTATTAGAATGTATTCACCATGTCATGTACAGGATACAAAATGAGTGCAACATTCATAGTGACAAATTAATAAAAATGACCAATAGATCAAATGACATGTATTATCATCTTAATAAATAATCTTGTTCATATAGTAAGCTGGTCTCCACTGTCACACATGCATAGTAGAGCAGTTAGCCTAGCTTGGCTTCCACTCTGATATCTGCTGTTCTTTTGTTGAAATGTCTAAATCAGATTCATTATCAGTCACAAAAACCCAGCCTGCTATCTTCGAGTATGTATGTTCTTGCAGCAGAACCATAGGAGAACCCTGGGAGAACCCTCCATGACTGAAGAGGGGCAGGAACACACCAGGACAGCCTGCTGTCCTAAACACTGAACTAGAATCTGATTGATCTGTCCTCTCCAATGGGTGTCCTTTAAATGTGGGGTTGTACAGAGCTGATCAGAGATCTGTTCCTAACAACAGCCTTAAGCCTAAAGAGGCTTTCTCCCAGACCTGTTTGTATACAATCATAGACGAGAAGAGTTTAAGTCATTATTTCTATAATAATCACTTATCAACTCACGCTGATCAGAATAAGGAGAATCTGAATACAATACTATTGCAAAAAAAAAAAAAAAAACGTAGAATATGTACTGTATGTATATATATGTATATTTTATAAAGACACTGCTTAAATACTGCTAGAAAATAAGTATTCCTATTTGGTTTAAAACTATATACAACTATTACATAATCAACACAAAGTGGCACAGATGAATATGAAAGTGACCATACGCAAAGAAAAGTGTCCTTTACGCATGAAACACATTCACCCTTAACAACTGTCTGGACCCCAAACATGACCTGCTTACCTGTTGAAGCCAGCTGGATATCAAGTGTTCAGGGATGTTTCCAGGAATATCTCCATCTCCTCTCCACGTTCTACAATCAGAAAGCAGTCACACTCTCACCTCAGATGTCTAGAGATCATCAGCTCCTGTACAGACAGGAAATAGTGACCATTTCAAACAATTCAACAGAATGTTCTGTGACCAGTCCCAATACAGGACACATATCCCAGAGTGCTAACCTCCATTACCTCAGCAATGGTTTATATAAACTTAGAACAAAGGATTCATGATGGTAGGCCAGACTGTTGGTGAGGGTGAAAGAGGTCAACATTAGATATGGTGAAAACTGCATGATAGAATCTGCTAACAGGATAGGTTTAGTTTAGCTCTTATTTTGGTCAGCCTATTCTAATAATCTTTTTCATTGTATCAGTGGCTTCGGAAGATGGCAGATTATACATATTTTATTAATTTATTTCCAAATCTGTTCACAACCTCTAGTAGTTTAATCATGACAAAATTCTTGCAAACGGTCCCATAAAAGTATAAATATTATTATATTATTTCTATTTTTATGTATATTATTTTTCGCTGCTAGATCTCCTACTGCTGCTGGTTTCCGGTTGTCTTCCTGTTCGTCTGCACGAGCGTCACTAAAGGAAGAATATATTAAACCTTTTTACCAAACTGGATTAAAATAAAAGGCTTGATCATTAAGAATCTGCTCATCAGACCAATGGAGGTTTTAAAGTGACGGGTTGATTCAAGGGAGAACAGTAGGATATCTTGGTTTAAGATCTTTGATCACAGTAAATACTGTCCATGTTCTGCAACATTGTATCAGTTCAGTCTGATCAAACCAAGAAAACAGGCTGGAAGTGACATTTTGGGTTATTTTACTTCTTATTTATAAATGTATCTCGGTTTTGGGATGACATACTGAGTAGCCTAACCGGAAAACCACACCAAGGACGTCATCCGACATTGTTATCGTTAGTTTATAAACCAAGGATCTAGTTAGGAGGTGTTTTTTAACCAAAAGGGCGTTTTAGTGGAAACCTGGAATGTCTCTACTTTAGATCATCAAGTACCTCCAGGACATCGAGATATTTACTGATCTTCATCTCGAAGAGGAGCAGTGAAGTGGCCTCTTTCATGGATTATCTGGTACATTATTACCTTTCTCACAGTGCTTGAAGCTGTCATGTTCATACTTTCATTTACTGCATACTTTCATTCTCTTAAATAACGTGTTTAAAAGGAGTTGTTCAACAACAGAACTGTAGATAATCTTATTATGTCACCACTGAGGTTTATTGGCTACAGCTTGTTGCTCTACTGAGTATTGACACCTGGACAAAATGGAAAAACTTTGAACCATTTTGAAGAAATACCCGGAGTCTGACCGCATGTGCATTCAAAGCCTGCAGCTGTTTTATTACTAGGTGGTGTAATGGTGTTTCATAGTCTTTTTATGTTGAGTTGCTTTAGGTATTACTGTCTCTGTCATCGCTCTTATGATATTTGCCTATATGTCTTTAGCCTAGATGTTTTCCACAATGCTGGACTCTAGAGTCCTCAGACCCAGGGTCAGTCCAGTCCTTCAGATTCAGTCATACAGAGATCCTAAAACTGATCCAGGTCCAGTCCCAGAGTTAGAGAGGTCCAGGTTTACAGAGCTCTGTGTCCATGTCACATGTGTCATCATTGATCACTCTCTCCCTCACTTGCCCACACTGGGGTTCAAACTAAAGTCATGTGACTCATGGACCCCACAACCACCTTTCATAAAAGCAGCAACTAAACCAAAAACCTAGCAGCTGGCTACTTAAGAGGAGTGAGTTTGATTAAATGAGCTATCCAGCCTGGCATGTTAGGGTTGGTTATATTCTGCAGTGGTAGGATGTTCTCTAAGGTTACTGTCCTGGGGGGTGAGAGTGGTCAGGTGGACTAACAGGACTAGAGGTGGACTAACAGGACCAGAGGTGGACTAACAGGACCAGAGGTGGACTAACAGGACCAGAGGTGGACTAACAGGACCAGAGGTGGTCACCTGGGGGCTGAGAGTGGTCAAGTGGACTAACAGGACCAGAGGTGGACTAACAGGACCAGAGGTGGACTAACTGGACCAGAGGTGGACTAACTGGACCAGAGGTGGTCACCTGGGTGGTGTGACTGGTACACAGACCCTTACAGAATCATGCCTCTTGTCTCTCCAGTTGAGTTAATGTTAGTGTGACAGATGTGAACACTGTTTAAACATTACAGACACAGGTGACCTCTCCAGTCCAGCGTATGGTAGCATGTCAGGCTGGCCGAGCCCAGGGGAAGGGGTGCTGGGCTGGGCTGCATTAAGGACCACATCTGTAACCTTCCACAGGCCTGGATGGTCTGTGGAACTTTCTAGACTAAAGATGTTATGTAGTCTAACATTGCCAGTGTATTTCTTAATCACCCTAACTGTTGACAGGAAGTCCAGCACGTATTCTGTAATCATTAGTGGAGAGCAGTAGATCAGACATTGTGGAGGGAAATGGTTGTTGTTTCAGCTAAGCTGGTGTAAATGTGTCCTTTCTCTCTCTCTCTCTCTCTCTCTCTCTCTCTCTGTGTGTGTGTGTGTGTGTGTGTATTCTCCACATCCATCTCTGCCATCTAGCCTATGCAGAGTCTCACTGAGCAAGTCTTTAGCTTTAGTGGATCAAATGTCATTTCTACTCCATTGTCACTTTGTCTTTCTGTTGAGGCTCTCAGCACCTGTGGATGCATGAGAGTGTCCAGGATGTTGAGATGTTCAGGATGTGACTCTGGGGAAGTCCTCAGTCCTTACAAGCTTCTCCATCATGTTCCTTGTTTAGTAACTAACCTGGGAAATAACTGAACCATTCCTGCCCCTTCCTTGTCAGTCTGTGAGATATTAATTCTTGTTCTTATATCTCTGTGGTTCAAGTAGAGCACAGAGCCAAGCTCAGCACAGTAACCCAGAGACACAGAGCCAAGCTCAGCACAGTAACCCAGAGACACAGAGCCAAGCTCAGCACAGTAACCCAGAGACACAGAGCCAAGCTCAGCACAGTAACCCAGAGACACAGAGCCAAGCTCAGCACAGTAACCCAGAGACACAGAGCCAAGCTCAGCACAGTAACCCAGAGACACAGAGCCAAGCTCAGCACAGTAACCCAGAGCACAGAGCCAAGCTCAGCACAGTAACCCAGAGCACAGAGCCAAGCTCAGCACAGTAACCCAGAGACACAGAGCCAAGCTCAGCACAGTAACCCAGAACACAGAGCCAAGCTCAGCACAGTAACCCAGAGCACAGAGCCAAGCTCAGCACAGTAACCACAGACTACCAGAGGCCAGGAAACGAGCCTATAAAGCAGAGCAGAACTAAGGCGACAGGTCCAAGCTTGTCTAGCCTGGAGAAATGTTTTAGGAATGTTAGTATCATGCCGGGCTCACAGTCCTGCTGCAGTGGATCTGTACCAGAGAGAGAGGGGGGTCAAGGAGGGGTGGGGGGAGAGGGGCAGTGGGAGGGGGGGGGTGTCTTGATGTGCTGGATCCTGGAGGTTTAGGAGTTTACGTTTTCCCTTCTCGTACTTTTGTTTATGTTTTGGTCCAGCAGTCAGACCTCGTGTCAAAGGCTGGTAATGGTCGTCATTAGGAGAGTTAATGGGCTGTGGTTGCCATGGTAACGTAAGGCAGTTTATCAGCTGCTTGCCTACCTTTGAGAAACTGATGATGTCACAAATGTGCCTGCAGGCAGGAAGAGGGAGGAGGTGAAGGGAGCTGGAGCTCCACACACCTTGTGGCTCCACAGTGTTACAGTGGTGAGGTACTCTGCCAATAACCCTAAACTCCCATCTAGACCACTGTCTATTAAAAGCTTAGCAGAAGCAAAATCCTCTTTATAGAATAGACCATCCTAGCCTGTGATTGGCCACTGAGCCCTCTCTGAACTTAGGAACTTCCTGACTTTGAAAGAGCAGGATATTGGAGTGTCGGTCCCACAGTAGCACAGCTACGCCGTCTCCTAGGAAACACAAGCCTCATAACAGGATGGAGCTCATCAAAACAGCAAACACCCCAGGGTGGGAACTGGGAAGGGGGTGAGGGGAACAGAGGAGTCCCATGTTGCAGCACACTGTCATACACAGGTGCCAAACTGCTGCCAAAAAAAACAACCAGAAAAGGGAAAAGTAACTGAACGATTTGAAACAGTTATTGTTCTGTTACGTTATTCATATCCTTTCTGTTTAGTGAAGTGGTGGCCACGCCCTGTTTGTGGTTAGTGGTGGGATACCCACCACTCTGGCTGGTATTGTGTCATTACAGTTCCTGTCTCAACATATTTCCAGTAGAATGTCAGTAGGCTTGTCTTATCATAGCATGTTGGTGGTAGGGGTTGGGGGGGGGGGGGGGGGGTAAGAGGGGCGAGTGAAAGGATTATTTTCACTACATTCTCTGCAAAGTTTAAGCCCCTGCTGTGTTGAGTGTGTGTGTGTGTGTGTGTGTGTGTGTGGTGAGATGTGTGCGGTAGTTACGCCAGTGATCAACAGGTTTAACAGATCTAAATGGTTAGACATCAGCTAGCTCCCAAGAATGTTTAGCTCATGATCGTACTTTCCAAACGTTTGTCAGAAGTGTGCAGATGTTCTGAATTTGAATCCATTATTCCACTTTGGATAACCTGTGCCACTGAAACTTGTTTCACTCTAAAGCAGTGGTCTTCAACCCTGGTCCTCAGGACCCACTGTCCTGCATGTTTTGGATGTTTCCCCCTTCCCACACACCTGAATCTAATGCATGATCGTTTACCAGGATTCTTCAGAGCTAGATAACGACCCATGCATTAGAATCAGGTGTATTGGAGCAGGGAAACATCTAAAACATGCAGGACAGTGGGTCCTGAGGACCAGGGTTGAAGACCACTGCTCTAAAGCATCTGGACACTTGAGTTATAATCCTGCATCTGGAGTTAGACAACCTTCTTTTTCATGAGTGCTGGAAATGAGGGAGTAAATGAGAGGTTCCTGTAGTTCCTACATCTCACCAGCAGAGAGCAGTGTGTCCTCATTTCAAATGAAAATGTTCCAGCCATCCCTGAGAACTCCTCTAGTCAAGATTTTTTTTGTGTGTGTCAGAGTTCAGAATGGCACAGTTGTCAAACTGTTATTGCCATAAACACCATCTGTTACCTGTCTGCCTCTTCTAGCAAACCTAGCCTGCATCTTTTATCTTACTGTCTACAGAACATTGATGTATGGGGGGGGGGGGGGGGGGGAGGGGGGGAGGGGGGGGAGGGGGAGATGTCTGGTTTGGCTCAAAAGAGGCCCTTTGCGTGACAAAAACAAAACACAACTGAAAGTAGCTCCTCACAGAGGCCATACGCTGCTCTTTACTGAACCTCCCCTGCTCTTTACTGAACCCCCCTGCTCTACTACTGAACCCCCCTCTGCCAAACACAGACACACTCCCAACACTGCTCATGGTGTAGATTTCAGTAAGGGCCTCCCGTTATTCAATCCCCCCTGCATGCATGTTAAGGTATTATCAATCTCTCTGAGCTGGGAGCTTTACCACCAGTATACAGGATGTCAGCATGGATCTCCTGCAGGACAAAGCTGAGCTGACAAGGAGGAAGAAGGAGCGAGAGAGATAAAGGAAACAGTGAGAGAGATAAAGGGAACGGTGAAAGAGATGAAGGAAACAGTGAGAGAGATAAAGGAAACAGTGAAAGAGATGAAGGAAACAGTGGGAGAGATAAAGGAAACAGTGAAAGAGATGAAGGAAACAGTGAGAGAGATAAAGGAAACGGTGAGAGATATAAAGGAAACAGTGAGAGAGATAAAGGAAACAGTGAGAGAGATAAAGGAAACAGTGAGAGAGATAAAGGAAACAGTGAGAGAGATGAAGGAAACAGTGAGAGAGATAAAGGAAACAGTGAGAGAGATGAAGGAAACAGTGAGAGAGATAAAGGAAACAGTGAGAGAGATGAAGGAAACAGTGAGAGAGATGAAGGAAACAGTGAGAGAGATAAAGGAAACAGTGAAAGAGATGAAGGAAACAGTGAGAGAGATAAAGGAATTAGTGAGAGAGATAAAGGGAACACTGAAAGAGATGAAGGAAACAGTGAGAGAGATAAAGGGAACAGTGAAAGAGATAAAGGAAACAGTGAGAGATAAAGGGAACAGCGAGAGAGATAAAGGAAACAGTGAAAGAGATAAAGGGAACAGTGAGAGAGACAAAGGAAACAGCGAGAGAGATAAAGGAAACAGTGAAAGAGATAAAGGAAACCGTGAAAGAGATAAAGGGAACAGTGAAAGAGATAAAGGAAACAGTGAAAGAGATAAAGGGAACAGTGAAAGAGATAAAGGGGACAGTGAAAGAGATAAAGGAAACCGTGAAAGAGATAAAGGAAACAGTGAAAGAGATAAAGGAAACAGTGAGAGATAAAGGGAACAGTGAGAAAGATAAAGGGAACAGTGAAAGAGATAAAGGGAACAGTGAAAGAGATAAAGGGAACAGTGAGAGATAAAGGGAACAGTGAGAGAGATAAAGGAAACAGTGAGAGATAAAGGGAACAGTGAAAGAGATAAAGGGAACAGTGAGAGATAAAGGGAACAGTGAAAGAGATAAAGGGAACAGTAAAAGAGATAAAGGGAACAGTGAGAGATAAAGGGAACAGTGAAAGAGATAAAGGGAACTGAGAGATAAAGGGAACAGTGAAAGAGATAAAGGGAACAGTGAGAGATAAAGGGAACAGTGAGAGATAAAGGGAACAGTGAAAGAGATAAAGGGAACAGTGAAAGAGATAAAGGGGACAGTGAAAGAGATAAAGGAAACCGTGAAAGAGATAAAGGAAACAGTGAAAGAGATAAAGGAAACAGTGAGAGATAAAGGGAACAGTGAGAGAGATAAAGGGAACAGTGAAAGAGATAAAGGGAACAGTGAAAGAGATAAAGGGAACAGTGAGAGATAAAGGGAACAGTGAGAGAGATAAAGGAAACAGTGAGAGATAAAGGGAACAGTGAAAGAAATAAAGGGAAGAGTAAAAGAGATAAAGGGAACAGTGAGAGATAAAGGGAACAGTGAAAGAGATAAAGGGAACTGAGAGATAAAGGGAACAGTGAAAGAGATAAAGGGAACAGTGAGAGATAAAGGGAAAAGTGAGAGATAAAGGGAACAGTGAAAGAGATAAAGGGAACAGTGAAAGAGATAAAGGGAACAGTGAGAGATAAAGGGAACAGTGAAAGAGAACACAGTGTTTGTTCCATCCTCAGTCCCAGATCTCCACTAGTGAGATTAAGAAGCAGCAACAGATGGAGTGGACAGATGTGTGTCTGTCTCCAGAGGCAGAGACAGGTGGGGTAGACAGACAGGCAGACAGAGACAGGTGGGGTAGACAGACAGGCAGACAGAGACAGGGACAGGGAGACAGTCTGGCAAGATAGACAGACAGAAAGGTAGGGTAGACAGACAGACGGGTAAATAGTCCGACAGAGACCACAGTGCCATACTACTGCTTCAGGTCATAACACACAAACATAGTAAACACACATACACACAAACATAGTAAACACACACACACAGCCAGTTTCAGCGTCTCATTCCATCCATGCTGTCTGTCTGTCAGTGTTTCAGGACATTGTGCTGTAAAGGCCCCCCGCCCCCCCGCCCTGAGTTTGATGTGGTCTGCATCGGCCTGACTGGCTCAGGGAAGAGCAGCCTGCTGTCACACCTGTGCAGTGAGACCAACCAGAACATCACCCCCACCACAGGTGAGAGACCCTGGGACAACAACATGCTTACTGGCTGGGAATGCCAAAGTTGGTCTGGACAGATCTCCAACTGGATAATATAGTAGGCAGAACATTTCAACGAATTATTGTTACATTTTTTATTCACCAGGTTTCAACATCAAAGCGGTTCCATTCCCCAATGCCATTTTGAACGTGAAGGAGCTCGGAGGTAAATTATCCTTGAATTCACAGAATGATGCAACACTTCAGAACCACATGCGTGGAGAATGTATCCAGCCTGCCCTCTCCATAGGCATCAGAAGCAGTAGAGATCTACACAGTCCAAAGACTTCAAACATCTTGAAATCTCAAAGACCTAAAAGTACAGGAGGGAACAGGGGGCTTGTTTCACATTATGACCCTCAGGTAGTAAATGTGATGGTGTTTCACAGTAGTACATGTGATGGTGTTTCACAGTAGTAAATGTGATGGTGTTTCACAGTAGTAAATGTGATGGTGTTTCACAGTAGTAAATGTGATGGTGTTTCACAGTAGTACATGTGATGGTGTTTCACAGTAGTAAATGTGATGGTGTTTCACAGTAGTAAATGTGATGGTGTTTCACAGTAGTAAATGTGATGGTGTTTCACAGTAGTACATGTGATGGTGTTTCACAGTAGTAAATGTGATGGTGTTTCACAGTAGTAAATGTGATGGTGTTTCACAGTAGTACATGTGATGGTGTTTCACAGTAGTAAATGTGATGGTGTTTCACAGTAGTAAATGTGATGGTGTTTCACAGTAGTACATGTGATGGTGTTTCACAGTAGTAAATATGATGGTGTTTCACAGTAGTACATGTGATGGTGTTTCACAGTAGTACATGTGATGGTGTTTCACAGTAGTAAATGTGATGGTGTTTCACAGTAGTACATGTGATGGTGTTTCACAGTAGTAAATGTGATGGTGTTTCACAGTAGTACATGTGATGGTGTTTCACAGTAGTAAATGTGATGGTGTTTCACAGTAGTAAATGTGATGGTGTTTCACAGTAGTAAATGTGATGGTGTTTCACAGTAGTACATGTGATGGTGTTTCACAGTAGTAAATGTGATGGTGTTTCACAGTAGTAAATGTGATGGTGTTTCACAGTAGTAAATGTGATGGTGTTTCACAGTAGTACATGTGATGGTGTTTCACAGTAGTAAATGTGATGGTGTTTCACAGTAGTAAATGTGATGGTGTTTCACAGTAGTACATGTGATGGTGTTTCACAGTAGTAAATGTGATGGTGTTTCACAGTAGTAAATGTGATGGTGTTTCACAGTAGTAAATGTGATGGTGTTTCACAGTAGTACATGTGATGGTGTTTCACAGTAGTAAATGTGATGGTGTTTCACAGTAGTAAATGTGATGGTGTTTCACAGTAGTAAATGTGATGGTGTTTCACAGTAGTACATGTGATGGTGTTTCACAGTAGTAAATGTGATGGTGTTTCACAGTAGTAAATGTGATGGTGTTTCACAGTAGTACATGTGATGGTGTTTCACAGTAGTAAATGTGATGGTGTTTCACAGTAGTAAATGTGATGGTGTTTCACAGTAGTACATGTGATGGTGTTTCACAGTAGTAAATATGATGGTGTTTCACAGTAGTACATGTGATGGTGTTTCACAGTAGTACATGTGATGGTGTTTCACAGTAGTAAATGTGATGGTGTTTCACAGTAGTACATGTGATGGTGTTTCACAGTAGTAAATGTGATGGTGTTTCACAGTAGTACATGTGATGGTGTTTCACAGTAGTAAATGTGATGGTGTTTCACAGTAGTACATGTGATGGTGTTTCACAGTAGTAAATGTGATGGTGTTTCACAGTAGTAAATGTGATGGTGTTTCACAGTAGTACATGTGATGGTGTTTCACAGTAGTAAATATGATGGTGTTTCACAGTAGTACATGTGATGGTGTTTCACAGTAGTACATGTGATGGTGTTTCACAGTAGTAAATGTGATGGTGTTTCACAGTAGTACATGTGATGGTGTTTCACAGTAGTAAATGTGATGGTGTTTCACAGTAGTACATGTGATGGTGTTTCACAGTAGTAAATGTGATGGTGTTTCACAGTAGTAAATGTGATGGTGTTTCACAGTAGTAAATGTGATGGTGTTTCACAGTAGTACATGTGATGGTGTTTCACAGTAGTAAATGTGATGGTGTTTCACAGTAGTAAATGTGATGGTGTTTCACAGTAGTAAATGTGATGGTGTTTCACAGTAGTACATGTGATGGTGTTTCACAGTAGTAAATGTGATGGTGTTTCACAGTAGTAAATGTGATGGTGTTTCACAGTAGTACATGTGATGGTGTTTCACAGTAGTAAATGTGATGGTGTTTCACAGTAGTAAATGTGATGGTGTTTCACAGTAGTAAATGTGATGGTGTTTCACAGTAGTACATGTGATGGTGTTTCACAGTAGTAAATGTGATGGTGTTTCACAGTAGTAAATGTGATGGTGTTTCACAGTAGTAAATGTGATGGTGTTTCACAGTAGTACATGTGATGGTGTTTCACAGTAGTAAATGTGATGGTGTTTCACAGTAGTAAATGTGATGGTGTTTCACAGTAGTACATGTGATGGTGTTTCACAGTAGTAAATGTGATGGTGTTTCACAGTAGTAAATGTGATGGTGTTTCACAGTAGTACATGTGATGGTGTTTCACAGTAGTAAATGTGATGGTGTTTCACAGTAGTAAATGTGATGGTGTTTCACAGTAGTAAATGTGATGGTGTTTCACAGTAGTAAATGTGATGGTGTTTCACAGTAGTACATGTGATGGTGTTTCACAGTAGTAAATGTGATGGTGTTTCACAGTAGTAAATGTGATGGTGTTTCACAGTAGTAAATGTGATGGTGTTTCACAGTAGTAAATGTGATGGTGTTTCACAGTAGTACATGTGATGGTGTTTCACAGTAGTACATGTGATGGTGTTTCACAGTAGTACATGTGATGGTGTTTCACAGTAGTACATGTGATGGTGTTTCACAGTAGTAAATGTGATGGTGTTTCACAGTAGTAAATGTGATGGTGTTTCACAGTAGTAAATGTGATGGTGTTTCACAGTAGTACATGTGATGGTGTTTCACAGTAGTAAATGTGATGGTGTTTCACAGTAGTACATGTGATGGTGTTTCACAGTAGTACATGTGATGGTGTTTCACAGTAGTAAATGTGATGGTGTTTCACAGTAGTGAATGTGATGGTGTTTCACAGTAGTGAATGTGATGGTGTTTCACAGTAGTGAATGTGATGGTGTTTCACAGTAGTAAATGTGATGGTGTTTCACAGTAGTAAATGTGATGGTGTTTCACAGTAGTAAATGTGATGGTGTTTCACAGTAGTAAATGTGATGGTGTTTCACAGTAGTAAATGTGATGGTGTTTCACAGTAGTACATGTGATGGTGTTTCACAGTAGTAAATGTGATGGTGTTTCACAGTAGTAAATGTGATGGTGTTTCACAGTAGTAAATGTGATGGTGTTTCACAGTAGTAAATGTGATGGTGTTTCACAGTAGTAAATGTGATGGTGTTTCACAGTAGTACATGTGATGGTGTTTCACAGTAGTAAATGTGATGGTGTTTCACAGTAGTAAATGTGATGGTGTTTCACAGTAGTAAATGTGATGGTGTTTCACAGTAGTAAATGTGATGGTGTTTCACAGTAGTACATGTGATGGTGTTTCACAGTAGTACATGTGATGGTGTTTCACAGTAGTACATGTGATGGTGTTTCACAGTAGTACATGTGATGGTGTTTCACAGTAGTAAATGTGATGGTGTTTCACAGTAGTAAATGTGATGGTGTTTCACAGTAGTAAATGTGATGGTGTTTCACAGTAGTACATGTGATGGTGTTTCACAGTAGTAAATGTGATGGTGTTTCACAGTAGTAAATGTGATGGTGTTTCACAGTAGTACATGTGATGGTGTTTCACAGTAGTACATGTGATGGTGTTTCACAGTAGTAAATGTGATGGTGTTTCACAGTAGTGAATGTGATGGTGTTTCACAGTAGTGAATGTGATGGTGTTTCACAGTAGTAAATGTGATGGTGTTTCACAGTAGTAAATGTGATGGTGTTTCACAGTAGTAAATGTGATGGTGTTTCACAGTAGTAAATGTGATGGTGTTTCACAGTAGTAAATGTGATGGTGTTTCACAGTAGTAAATGTGATGGTGTTTCACAGTAGTACATGTGATGGTGTTTCACAGTAGTAAATGTGATGGTGTTTCACAGTAGTAAATGTGATGGTGTTTCACAGTAGTACATGTGATGGTGTTTCACAGTAGTAAATGTGATGGTGTTTCACAGTAGTAAATGTGATGGTGTTTCACAGTAGTACATGTGATGGTGTTTCACAGTAGTAAATGTGATGGTGTTTCACAGTAGTAAATGTGATGGTGTTTCACAGTAGTACATGTGATGGTGTTTCACAGTAGTAAATATGATGGTGTTTCACAGTAGTAAATGTGATGGTGTTTCACAGTAGTACATGTGATGGTGTTTCACAGTAGTAAATGTGATGGTGTTTCACAGTAGTAAATGTGATGGTGTTTCACAGTAGTAAATGTGATGGTGTTTCACAGTAGTACATGTGATGGTGTTTCACAGTAGTAAATGTGATGGTGTTTCACAGTAGTAAATGTGATGGTGTTTCACAGTACTACATGTGATGGTGTTTCACAGTAGTAAATGTGATGGTGTTTCACAGTAGTAAATGTGATGGTGTTTCACAGTAGTAAATGTGATGGTGTTTCACAGTAGTACATGTGATGGTGTTTCACAGTAGTAAATGTGATGGTGTTTCACAGTAGTAAATGTGATGGTGTTTCACAGTAGTAAATGTGATGGTGTTTCACAGTAGTACATGTGATGGTGTTTCACAGTAGTAAATGTGATGGTGTTTCACAGTAGTAAATGTGATGGTGTTTCACAGTAGTAAATGTGATGGTGTTTCACAGTAGTACATGTGATGGTGTTTCACAGTAGTAAATATGATGGTGTTTCACAGTAGTACATGTGATGGTGTTTCACAGTAGTACATGTGATGGTGTTTCACAGTAGTAAATGTGATGGTGTTTCACAGTAGTACATGTGATGGTGTTTCACAGTAGTAAATGTGATGGTGTTTCACAGTAGTACATGTGATGGTGTTTCACAGTAGTAAATGTGATGGTGTTTCACAGTAGTAAATGTGATGGTGTTTCACAGTAGTAAATGTGATGGTGTTTCACAGTAGTACATGTGATGGTGTTTCACAGTAGTAAATGTGATGGTGTTTCACAGTAGTAAATGTGATGGTGTTTCACAGTAGTAAATGTGATGGTGTTTCACAGTAGTACATGTGATGGTGTTTCACAGTAGTAAATGTGATGGTGTTTCACAGTAGTAAATGTGATGGTGTTTCACAGTAGTACATGTGATGGTGTTTCACAGTAGTAAATGTGATGGTGTTTCACAGTAGTAAATGTGATGGTGTTTCACAGTAGTACATGTGATGGTGTTTCACAGTAGTAAATGTGATGGTGTTTCACAGTAGTAAATGTGATGGTGTTTCACAGTAGTAAATGTGATGGTGTTTCACAGTAGTACATGTGATGGTGTTTCACAGTAGTAAATGTGATGGTGTTTCACAGTAGTAAATGTGATGGTGTTTCACAGTAGTAAATGTGATGGTGTTTCACAGTAGTAAATGTGATGGTGTTTCACAGTAGTAAATGTGATGGTGTTTCACAGTAGTACATGTGATGGTGTTTCACAGTAGTAAATGTGATGGTGTTTCACAGTAGTAAATGTGATGGTGTTTCACAGTAGTAAATGTGATGGTGTTTCACAGTAGTAAATGTGATGGTGTTTCACAGTAGTAAATGTGATGGTGTTTCACAGTAGTACATGTGATGGTGTTTCACAGTAGTACATGTGATGGTGTTTCACAGTAGTACATGTGATGGTGTTTCACAGTAGTAAATGTGATGGTGTTTCACAGTAGTAAATGTGATGGTGTTTCACAGTAGTAAATGTGATGGTGTTTCACAGTAGTACATGTGATGGTGTTTCACAGTAGTAAATGTGATGGTGTTTCACAGTAGTAAATGTGATGGTGTTTCACAGTAGTACATGTGATGGTGTTTCACAGTAGTACATGTGATGGTGTTTCACAGTAGTAAATGTGATGGTGTTTCACAGTAGTGAATGTGATGGTGTTTCACAGTAGTGAATGTGATGGTGTTTCACAGTAGTAAATGTGATGGTGTTTCACAGTAGTAAATGTGATGGTGTTTCACAGTAGTACATGTGATGGTGTTTCACAGTAGTACATGTGATGGTGTTTCACAGTAGTAAATGTGATGGTGTTTCACAGTAGTAAATGTGATGGTGTTTCACAGTAGTAAATGTGATGGTGTTTCACAGTAGTAAATGTGATGGTGTTTCACAGTAGTAAATGTGATGGTGTTTCACAGTAGTACATGTGATGGTGTTTCACAGTAGTAAATGTGATGGTGTTTCACAGTAGTAAATGTGATGGTGTTTCACAGTAGTAAATGTGATGGTGTTTCACAGTAGTAAATGTGATGGTGTTTCACAGTAGTACATGTGATGGTGTTTCACAGTAGTACATGTGATGGTGTTTCACAGTAGTACATGTGATGGTGTTTCACAGTAGTACATGTGATGGTGTTTCACAGTAGTAAATGTGATGGTGTTTCACAGTAGTAAATGTGATGGTGTTTCACAGTAGTAAATGTGATGGTGTTTCACAGTAGTACATGTGATGGTGTTTCACAGTAGTAAATGTGATGGTGTTTCACAGTAGTAAATGTGATGGTGTTTCACAGTAGTACATGTGATGGTGTTTCACAGTAGTACATGTGATGGTGTTTCAGAGTAGTAAATGTGATGGTGTTTCACAGTAGTGAATGTGATGGTGTTTCACAGTAGTGAATGTGATGGTGTTTCACAGTAGTAAATGTGATGGTGTTTCACAGTAGTAAATGTGATGGTGTTTCACAGTAGTAAATGTGATGGTGTTTCACAGTAGTAAATGTGATGGTGTTTCACAGTAGTAAATGTGATGGTGTTTCACAGTAGTACATGTGATGGTGTTTCACAGTAGTAAATGTGATGGTGTTTCACAGTAGTAAATGTGATGGTGTTTCACAGTAGTAAATGTGATGGTGTTTCACAGTAGTACATGTGATGGTGTTTCACAGTAGTAAATGTGATGGTGTTTCACAGTAGTAAATGTGATGGTGTTTCACAGTAGTACATGTGATGGTGTTTCACAGTAGTAAATATGATGGTGTTTCACAGTAGTACATGTGATGGTGTTTCACAGTAGTACATGTGATGGTGTTTCACAGTAGTAAATGTGATGGTGTTTCACAGTAGTACATGTGATGGTGTTTCACAGTAGTAAATGTGATGGTGTTTCACAGTAGTACATGTGATGGTGTTTCACAGTAGTAAATGTGATGGTGTTTCACAGTAGTAAATGTGATGGTGTTTCACAGTAGTAAATGTGATGGTGTTTCACAGTAGTACATGTGATGGTGTTTCACAGTAGTAAATGTGATGGTGTTTCACAGTAGTAAATGTGATGGTGTTTCACAGTAGTAAATGTGATGGTGTTTCACAGTAGTACATGTGATGGTGTTTCACAGTAGTAAATGTGATGGTGTTTCACAGTAGTAAATGTGATGGTGTTTCACAGTAGTACATGTGATGGTGTTTCACAGTAGTAAATGTGATGGTGTTTCACAGTAGTAAATGTGATGGTGTTTCACAGTAGTAAATGTGATGGTGTTTCACAGTAGTACATGTGATGGTGTTTCACAGTAGTAAATGTGATGGTGTTTCACAGTAGTAAATGTGATGGTGTTTCACAGTAGTAAATGTGATGGTGTTTCACAGTAGTACATGTGATGGTGTTTCACAGTAGTAAATGTGATGGTGTTTCACAGTAGTAAATGTGATGGTGTTTCACAGTAGTACATGTGATGGTGTTTCACAGTAGTAAATGTGATGGTGTTTCACAGTAGTAAATGTGATGGTGTTTCACAGTAGTACATGTGATGGTGTTTCACAGTAGTAAATGTGATGGTGTTTCACAGTAGTAAATGTGATGGTGTTTCACAGTAGTAAATGTGATGGTGTTTCACAGTAGTAAATGTGATGGTGTTTCACAGTAGTACATGTGATGGTGTTTCACAGTAGTAAATGTGATGGTGTTTCACAGTAGTAAATGTGATGGTGTTTCACAGTAGTAAATGTGATGGTGTTTCACAGTAGTAAATGTGATGGTGTTTCACAGTAGTACATGTGATGGTGTTTCACAGTAGTACATGTGATGGTGTTTCACAGTAGTACATGTGATGGTGTTTCACAGTAGTACATGTGATGGTGTTTCACAGTAGTAAATGTGATGGTGTTTCACAGTAGTAAATGTGATGGTGTTTCACAGTAGTAAATGTGATGGTGTTTCACAGTAGTACATGTGATGGTGTTTCACAGTAGTAAATGTGATGGTGTTTCACAGTAGTACATGTGATGGTGTTTCACAGTAGTACATGTGATGGTGTTTCACAGTAGTAAATGTGATGGTGTTTCACAGTAGTGAATGTGATGGTGTTTCACAGTAGTGAATGTGATGGTGTTTCACAGTAGTGAATGTGATGGTGTTTCACAGTAGTAAATGTGATGGTGTTTCACAGTAGTAAATGTGATGGTGTTTCACAGTAGTAAATGTGATGGTGTTTCACAGTAGTAAATGTGATGGTGTTTCACAGTAGTAAATGTGATGGTGTTTCACAGTAGTACATGTGATGGTGTTTCACAGTAGTAAATGTGATGGTGTTTCACAGTAGTAAATGTGATGGTGTTTCACAGTAGTAAATGTGATGGTGTTTCACAGTAGTAAATGTGATGGTGTTTCACAGTAGTAAATGTGATGGTGTTTCACAGTAGTACATGTGATGGTGTTTCACAGTAGTAAATGTGATGGTGTTTCACAGTAGTAAATGTGATGGTGTTTCACAGTAGTAAATGTGATGGTGTTTCACAGTAGTAAATGTGATGGTGTTTCACAGTAGTACATGTGATGGTGTTTCACAGTAGTACATGTGATGGTGTTTCACAGTAGTACATGTGATGGTGTTTCACAGTAGTACATGTGATGGTGTTTCACAGTAGTAAATGTGATGGTGTTTCACAGTAGTAAATGTGATGGTGTTTCACAGTAGTAAATGTGATGGTGTTTCACAGTAGTACATGTGATGGTGTTTCACAGTAGTAAATGTGATGGTGTTTCACAGTAGTAAATGTGATGGTGTTTCACAGTAGTACATGTGATGGTGTTTCACAGTAGTACATGTGATGGTGTTTCACAGTAGTAAATGTGATGGTGTTTCACAGTAGTGAATGTGATGGTGTTTCACAGTAGTGAATGTGATGGTGTTTCACAGTAGTAAATGTGATGGTGTTTCACAGTAGTAAATGTGATGGTGTTTCACAGTAGTAAATGTGATGGTGTTTCACAGTAGTAAATGTGATGGTGTTTCACAGTAGTAAATGTGATGGTGTTTCACAGTAGTAAATGTGATGGTGTTTCACAGTAGTACATGTGATGGTGTTTCACAGTAGTAAATGTGATGGTGTTTCACAGTAGTAAATGTGATGGTGTTTCACAGTAGTACATGTGATGGTGTTTCACAGTAGTAAATGTGATGGTGTTTCACAGTAGTAAATGTGATGGTGTTTCACAGTAGTACATGTGATGGTGTTTCACAGTAGTAAATGTGATGGTGTTTCACAGTAGTAAATGTGATGGTGTTTCACAGTAGTACATGTGATGGTGTTTCACAGTAGTAAATATGATGGTGTTTCACAGTAGTAAATGTGATGGTGTTTCACAGTAGTACATGTGATGGTGTTTCACAGTAGTAAATGTGATGGTGTTTCACAGTAGTAAATGTGATGGTGTTTCACAGTAGTAAATGTGATGGTGTTTCACAGTAGTACATGTGATGGTGTTTCACAGTAGTAAATGTGATGGTGTTTCACAGTAGTAAATGTGATGGTGTTTCACAGTACTACATGTGATGGTGTTTCACAGTAGTAAATGTGATGGTGTTTCACAGTAGTAAATGTGATGGTGTTTCACAGTAGTAAATGTGATGGTGTTTCACAGTAGTACATGTGATGGTGTTTCACAGTAGTAAATGTGATGGTGTTTCACAGTAGTAAATGTGATGGTGTTTCACAGTAGTAAATGTGATGGTGTTTCACAGTAGTACATGTGATGGTGTTTCACAGTAGTAAATGTGATGGTGTTTCACAGTAGTAAATGTGATGGTGTTTCACAGTAGTAAATGTGATGGTGTTTCACAGTAGTACATGTGATGGTGTTTCACAGTAGTAAATATGATGGTGTTTCACAGTAGTACATGTGATGGTGTTTCACAGTAGTACATGTGATGGTGTTTCACAGTAGTAAATGTGATGGTGTTTCACAGTAGTACATGTGATGGTGTTTCACAGTAGTAAATGTGATGGTGTTTCACAGTAGTACATGTGATGGTGTTTCACAGTAGTAAATGTGATGGTGTTTCACAGTAGTAAATGTGATGGTGTTTCACAGTAGTAAATGTGATGGTGTTTCACAGTAGTACATGTGATGGTGTTTCACAGTAGTAAATGTGATGGTGTTTCACAGTAGTAAATGTGATGGTGTTTCACAGTAGTAAATGTGATGGTGTTTCACAGTAGTACATGTGATGGTGTTTCACAGTAGTAAATGTGATGGTGTTTCACAGTAGTAAATGTGATGGTGTTTCACAGTAGTACATGTGATGGTGTTTCACAGTAGTAAATGTGATGGTGTTTCACAGTAGTAAATGTGATGGTGTTTCACAGTAGTACATGTGATGGTGTTTCACAGTAGTAAATGTGATGGTGTTTCACAGTAGTAAATGTGATGGTGTTTCACAGTAGTAAATGTGATGGTGTTTCACAGTAGTACATGTGATGGTGTTTCACAGTAGTAAATGTGATGGTGTTTCACAGTAGTAAATGTGATGGTGTTTCACAGTAGTAAATGTGATGGTGTTTCACAGTAGTAAATGTGATGGTGTTTCACAGTAGTAAATGTGATGGTGTTTCACAGTAGTACATGTGATGGTGTTTCACAGTAGTAAATGTGATGGTGTTTCACAGTAGTAAATGTGATGGTGTTTCACAGTAGTAAATGTGATGGTGTTTCACAGTAGTAAATGTGATGGTGTTTCACAGTAGTAAATGTGATGGTGTTTCACAGTAGTACATGTGATGGTGTTTCACAGTAGTACATGTGATGGTGTTTCACAGTAGTACATGTGATGGTGTTTCACAGTAGTAAATGTGATGGTGTTTCACAGTAGTAAATGTGATGGTGTTTCACAGTAGTAAATGTGATGGTGTTTCACAGTAGTACATGTGATGGTGTTTCACAGTAGTAAATGTGATGGTGTTTCACAGTAGTAAATGTGATGGTGTTTCACAGTAGTACATGTGATGGTGTTTCACAGTAGTACATGTGATGGTGTTTCACAGTAGTAAATGTGATGGTGTTTCACAGTAGTGAATGTGATGGTGTTTCACAGTAGTGAATGTGATGGTGTTTCACAGTAGTAAATGTGATGGTGTTTCACAGTAGTAAATGTGATGGTGTTTCACAGTAGTACATGTGATGGTGTTTCACAGTAGTACATGTGATGGTGTTTCACAGTAGTAAATGTGATGGTGTTTCACAGTAGTAAATGTGATGGTGTTTCACAGTAGTAAATGTGATGGTGTTTCACAGTAGTAAATGTGATGGTGTTTCACAGTAGTAAATGTGATGGTGTTTCACAGTAGTACATGTGATGGTGTTTCACAGTAGTAAATGTGATGGTGTTTCACAGTAGTAAATGTGATGGTGTTTCACAGTAGTAAATGTGATGGTGTTTCACAGTAGTAAATGTGATGGTGTTTCACAGTAGTACATGTGATGGTGTTTCACAGTAGTACATGTGATGGTGTTTCACAGTAGTACATGTGATGGTGTTTCACAGTAGTACATGTGATGGTGTTTCACAGTAGTAAATGTGATGGTGTTTCACAGTAGTAAATGTGATGGTGTTTCACAGTAGTAAATGTGATGGTGTTTCACAGTAGTACATGTGATGGTGTTTCACAGTAGTAAATGTGATGGTGTTTCACAGTAGTAAATGTGATGGTGTTTCACAGTAGTACATGTGATGGTGTTTCACAGTAGTACATGTGATGGTGTTTCAGAGTAGTAAATGTGATGGTGTTTCACAGTAGTGAATGTGATGGTGTTTCACAGTAGTGAATGTGATGGTGTTTCACAGTAGTAAATGTGATGGTGTTTCACAGTAGTAAATGTGATGGTGTTTCACAGTAGTAAATGTGATGGTGTTTCACAGTAGTAAATGTGATGGTGTTTCACAGTAGTAAATGTGATGGTGTTTCACAGTAGTACATGTGATGGTGTTTCACAGTAGTAAATGTGATGGTGTTTCACAGTAGTAAATGTGATGGTGTTTCACAGTAGTAAATGTGATGGTGTTTCACAGTAGTAAATGTGATGGTGTTTCACAGTAGTAAATGTGATGGTGTTTCACAGTAGTACATGTGATGGTGTTTCACAGTAGTAAATGTGATGGTGTTTCACAGTAGTAAATGTGATGGTGTTTCACAGTAGTAAATGTGATGGTGTTTCACAGTAGTAAATGTGATGGTGTTTCACAGTAGTACATGTGATGGTGTTTCACAGTAGTAAATGTGATGGTGTTTCACAGTAGTAAATGTGATGGTGTTTCACAGTAGTAAATGTGATGGTGTTTCACAGTAGTAAATGTGATGGTGTTTCACAGTAGTAAATGTGATGGTGTTTCACAGTAGTAAATGTGATGGTGTTTCACAGTAGTAAATGTGATGGTGTTTCACAGTAGTAAATGTGATGGTGTTTCACAGTAGTACATGTGATGGTGTTTCACAGTAGTACATGTGATGGTGTTTCACAGTAGTACATGTGATGGTGTTTCACAGTAGTACATGTGATGGTGTTTCACAGTAGTAAATGTGATGGTGTTTCACAGTAGTACATGTGATGGTGTTTCACAGTAGTACATGTGATGGTGTTTCACAGTAGTAAATGTGATGGTGTTTCACAGTAGTAAATGTGATGGTGTTTCACAGTAGTAAATGTGATGGTGTTTCACAGTAGTACATGTGATGGTGTTTCACAGTAGTAAATGTGATGGTGTTTCACAGTAGTAAATGTGATGGTGTTTCACAGTAGTACATGTGATGGTGTTTCACAGTAGTACATGTGATGGTGTTTCACAGTAGTAAATGTGATGGTGTTTCACAGTAGTAAATGTGATGGTGTTTCACAGTAGTGAATGTGATGGTGTTTCACAGTAGTGAATGTGATGGTGTTTCACAGTAGTGAATGTGATGGTGTTTCACAGTAGTGAATGTGATGGTGTTTCACAGTAGTAAATGTGATGGTGTTTCACAGTAGTAAATGTGATGGTGTTTCACAGTAGTAAATATGATGGTGTTTCACAGTAGTAAATGTGATGGTGTTTCACAGTAGTAAATGTGATGGTGTTTCACAGTAGTAAATGTGATGGTGTTTCACAGTAGTACATGTGATGGTGTTTCACAGTAGTACATGTGATGGTGTTTCACAGTAGTACATGTGATGGTGTTTCACAGTAGTAAATGTGATGGTGTTTCACAGTAGTAAATGTGATGGTGTTTCACAGTAGTAAATGTGATGGTGTTTCACAGTAGTAAATGTGATGGTGTTTCACAGTAGTAAATGTGATGGTGTTTCACAGTAGTACATGTGATGGTGTTTCACAGTAGTAAATGTGATGGTGTTTCACAGTAGTGAATGTGATGGTGTTTCACAGTAGTGAATGTGATGGTGTTTCACAGTAGTAAATGTGATGGTGTTTCACAGTAGTAAATGTGATGGTGTTTCACAGTAGTAAATGTGATGGTGTTTCACAGTAGTAAATGTGATGGTGTTTCACAGTAGTAAATGTGATGGTGTTTCACAGTAGTAAATGTGATGGTGTTTCACAGTAGTACATGTGATGGTGTTTCACAGTAGTAAATGTGATGGTGTTTCACAGTAGTAAATGTGATGGTGTTTCACAGTAGTAAATGTGATGGTGTTTCACAGTAGTAAATGTGATGGTGTTTCACAGTAGTAAATGTGATGGTGTTTCACAGTAGTACATGTGATGGTGTTTCACAGTAGTACATGTGATGGTGTTTCACAGTAGTAAATGTGATGGTGTTTCACAGTAGTAAATGTGATGGTGTTTCACAGTAGTAAATGTGATGGTGTTTCACAGTAGTACATGTGATGGTGTTTCACAGTAGTAAATGTGATGGTGTTTCACAGTAGTAAATGTGATGGTGTTTCACAGTAGTAAATGTGATGGTGTTTCACAGTAGTAAATGTGATGGTGTTTCACAGTAGTAAATGTGATGGTGTTTCACAGTAGTAAATGTGATGGTGTTTCACAGTAGTAAATGTGATGGTGTTTCACAGTAGTACATGTGATGGTGTTTCACAGTAGTACATGTGATGGTGTTTCACAGTAGTACATGTGATGGTGTTTCACAGTAGTAAATGTGATGGTGTTTCACAGTAGTACATGTGATGGTGTTTCACAGTAGTAAATGTGATGGTGTTTCACAGTAGTAAATGTGATGGTGTTTCACAGTAGTAAATGTGATGGTGTTTCACAGTAGTACATGTGATGGTGTTTCACAGTAGTAAATGTGATGGTGTTTCACAGTAGTAAATGTGATGGTGTTTCACAGTAGTACATGTGATGGTGTTTCACAGTAGTACATGTGATGGTGTTTCACAGTAGTAAATGTGATGGTGTTTCACAGTAGTAAATGTGATGGTGTTTCACAGTAGTGAATGTGATGGTGTTTCACAGTAGTGAATGTGATGGTGTTTCACAGTAGTGAATGTGATGGTGTTTCACAGTAGTAAATGTGATGGTGTTTCACAGTAGTAAATGTGATGGTGTTTCACAGTAGTAAATGTGATGGTGTTTCACAGTAGTAAATATGATGGTGTTTCACAGTAGTAAATGTGATGGTGTTTCACAGTAGTAAATGTGATGGTGTTTCACAGTAGTAAATGTGATGGTGTTTCACAGTAGTACATGTGATGGTGTTTCACAGTAGTACATGTGATGGTGTTTCACAGTAGTACATGTGATGGTGTTTCACAGTAGTAAATGTGATGGTGTTTCACAGTAGTAAATGTGATGGTGTTTCACAGTAGTAAATGTGATGGTGTTTCACAGTAGTACATGTGATGGTGTTTCACAGTAGTAAATGTGATGGTGTTTCACAGTAGTAAATGTGATGGTGTTTCACAGTAGTACATGTGATGGTGTTTCACAGTAGTAAATGTGATGGTGTTTCACAGTAGTAAATGTGATGGTGTTTCACAGTAGTAAATGTGATGGTGTTTCACAGTAGTAAATGTGATGGTGTTTCACAGTAGTACATGTGATGGTGTTTCACAGTAGTAAATGTGATGGTGTTTCACAGTAGTAAATGTGATGGTGTTTCACAGTAGTAAATGTGATGGTGTTTCACAGTAGTAAATGTGATGGTGTTTCACAGTAGTAAATGTGATGGTGTTTCACAGTAGTAAATGTGATGGTGTTTCACAGTAGTACATGTGATGGTGTTTCACAGAGTCAGTGACGTCTCCTGCTTGATGACTCATCATCTTGATCTTTGATGAAGCATCCATTTGAAAGCGCTCTGTTGGATACACAGACAAACACACTCACACAAACACACAAAAACACATTCCAGCTCTCTCAAATGTCACACAACCCCTGTGGCCATTTAGTCTAGTTTCAGTTTCCATCTCAGCAAGCAGGTAGTCCTCACTGGTGTAAAACTGTTGTGTGTGTGTGTGTGTGTGTGTGTGTTGCTTGCTTTTCTCTCCTTAGTGTTGAGCACATATTGCTCTTGTAGTTTGGTACATTTAGACCGTTGGTAGTTGTGGAATCCAAACACATTGCCACTCACACTGTCTAGAAAGGATAACACTGAAATAACAGTTGCACATTCAGCCAACAGATATTTAGATAGTAGCAAACACAATTGAATTAAAAAACATGTGTATTGGAGAAATGTTTTCCTTTTGTGAGATGTATTCCTCTAGTGACCGTCTGCATCATGTAAATCAACTAGTTTAAGAAACAGCAACACTGCAATGAAGCCAGTTTCCTTGTTGCTTGTGATGGAGCCAGACTCCAGTATTCAGATGACAATATTCTGTCTGTCTGAATGATGAATGTGTGTGTTTATGTGTCCTGAGGGCTTGTGTGAGTCCTTCTGTGTGGTCTCTCTGCCTGTGTGCGTCGATGTCATTGGTATGTGCTTGTGTACGGCCAGGCTGGGGTTTGGTGACTGAAGACCCATGAAGGAACTAACTCCCTTCAGTCAAGCAGTCTGGAGACCATCTGAGAAAAGTTAGGCCTAGCTCTCTCTCTCTCTCTCTCTCTCTCTCTCTCTCTCTCTCTCTCTACCTCTCTCTCTGTATCTCTCTGTCTTTACCTCTCTCTATTTCTCTCTCTCTCTCTCTCTCTACCTCTCTCTCTTTATCTCTCTGTCTCTACCTCTCTCTATTTATCTCTCTCTACCTCTCTGTCTCTCTCTCTACCTCTCTCTCTCTACCTCTCTGTCTCTCTTCTTTCTCTCTCTACCTCTCTGTCTCTCTTTCTCTACCTCTCTTTCTCTCTCTACTTCCGTCTCTCTTTCTCTACTTCTCTCTCTACCTCTCTTTCTCTCTCTCTACCTCTCTGTCTCTCTTTCTCTCTTCTTTCTCTCTCTACCTCTCTCTCTCTACCTCTCTGTCACTCTCTTCTCTGTCTCTCTCTGTCTCTCTCTCCCCCCCCTCTTTATTCCCATATATGATTATAGTTCAATATGTTTTCTGGTAAATGTGTCTTTGGTGGTAACTCTACTTGTCAGCAGTATGGTTTAGCTGATGATACTGTACAACACATGGATCTTCTGGGACTGCATGGGAGGTAGTGTAGGATGGACTTGTGGAACATCTGTTTTCAATTCCAGGGAGAGATTATACATTATTTCTCTATGGTGAACAAACTGTGGATGCTTGATTATAGAGACACAGGACATCTTAAAGGCAAACTGGATTCAGATTCAAGATGAATGAATAATCTAAATCTACAATCTGATAATGACAATCATTTCCATCATTTCTGTTATTCCAACTGGGTTGAATAGTGGATCTGTCCAGGCTGGTCCTGGTGTCCAGAACCCTACAGTCTTTATGGGTCTGCTACCAGTAGGCTGGAGGGTCCTGGGTTGGACATCCAGAGAGGTCTCTGTCCTCAGGGTGCTGCTGAGGTGTCATAAAGCCACAGATGAACAGCAGGTGGCAGTGTTGAGCAGTGCTGCAGCAGTCAGCCTCACACACACACTGCCAACATCTGGTCTTGAGCAACTGATTCATCTTAATGATATGTCCCAGCAGAAAATACACACACACACTCACACACACACACACACACACACACACATTCATGTGTGCGGATACTGTTAGAATATTTTGGATCAAGGTGATTCACCAGATCACTGATGATGTCATTGATCTTCTAACATCCAAACAATCATTTAACACCATGTGATCTAGCAGCCTGACTTGACTTCTTCTGCACTCCATTAATAACATCCACTGTGGCAGGAAGATCTAATCTCTGTCCAAGATCGCTCCTTTAGCCACCTGCTGCAGTTCCTCCCCATAGACATTAGTCTTTATACATGTCTATGTTCCTCCCTCCCCCCAGCCCTCCCCCCAGCCCTCCCCCCAGCCCTCCCCCCAGCCCTCCCCCCAGCCCTCCCCCCAGCCCTCCCCCCAGCCCTCCCCCCAGCCCTCCCCCCAGCCCTCCCCCCAGCCCTCCCCCCAGCCCTCCCCCCTCCCCCCTGCAGTCACCTGTCTCAGGAGTGCTCGACTATTCTTCACTGCCACATGGCACAGAGCCTTTTGCTAGTTTGTGCAACACAACGCCTCAAACAACACCCCCCCCACCCCCCACCCCCCACCCCCCACCCCACCCCCCCCACCCCACCCCCACGCGATGGTATGTTGTTATACTAAAGTATGTTCCTTCACGTGTGTAAACAGAGCTGTGTTATACACACCTTGAGGTTTGAGTCTCTCTGAACTGCAGTTCAGTCTGCAGGAGGCCCAGAGCTGCACACATGCTTCAGATACATGCTGTGTTCTCTTGCACTTTTATACAGTACAGATTGTGTGTGCGTGTGTACATATCCATAGTATTCTGTGTTTTTGTATTGTGTGAATAATAATAATAATGAAACTTTTTGTAGCCTCTCGATTCAAATGAAGGGAACATAAAATCTATACTTTTAAATCTATTAAAAGTACACATGTGCACAGAGCACAATTATTTGTGGAGTTTTGAAACTTAATAGTTCATCTGTTTCCCTTCATAACATCAGCAGCAGTTCTTGCTCAATCTTGGAGCAGTCAGAGCCTCCTATTGGTCGGAACGTGGGGGAGAGGGTCTTTCCCCAGCTCTCTGAGGACAGCCAATCATCACTGAACATGCAGAGTGAGAGGCGGGGCAATGTGTAAACAAACGATGGTTGAAAACATGCAGAAGGATCACTTCATAAGGGACATGTAGACTAGGGGGTCTGCATGTAGACTAGGGGGTCTGCAGCAGCTCAGAAATCTAACTGATGTCACAGCAACAGATCTGCATCCAGATTGTACGCAGATGTTCCGATTACAAGCCTGTGCTTGATGTTCTCTCATTGTCTCTGATACAGTTCATTGGCCAGGCAGTTGATTTGATCTGCAACGTGTCCCTCCCTCCCTCCCTCTCTCTGTCTGTCTCCCTCCCTCTCTGTCTCCCTCCCTCCCTCTCTCTGTCTCCCTCCCTCCCTCTCTCTGTCTCCCTCCCTCCCTCTCTGTCTCCCTCCCTCCCTCTCTCTGTCTCCCTCCCTCTCTCTGTCTCCCTCCCTCCCTCTCTCTGTCTGTCTCCCTCCCTCTCTGTCTCCCTCCCTCCCTCTCTCTGTCTCCCTCCCTCCCTCTCTGTCTCCCTCCCTCTCTCTGTCTCCCTCCCTCCCTCTCTCTGTCTCCCTCCCTCTCTCTGTCTCCCTCCCTCTCTCTGTCTCCCTCCCTCTCTCTGTCTCCCTCCCTCCCTCCCTCTCTCTGTCTCCCTCCCTCTCTCTGTCTCCCTCCCTCTCTCTGTCTCCCTCCCTCTCTCCCTCCCTCCCTCCCTCCCTCCCTCCCTCCCTCCCTCCCTCCCTCCCTCCCTCCCCCCCTCTCTTTGTTTCCGTCATTAGCTTTCTCTTTCTACTTGTCTGTCACTCACTCAGACTAACTCAAACCAAACACCGTATGAGTTCCTTGGTGGCCACATTTTTGCGCCCCCAAATTGCAGCACAGAAAAGGAACCATATGTTCGTAAAAGCAGACTGAAGCAGACGGCTCTGGTAGACAGAATCTTTCATGTCTTTCCTTTTGTCTCTCTCCCAAACTCTCCCTCTCTCCCCAAACTCTCTCTCTCCCTCTCTTCCCAAACTCTCACTCTCTCCCAAACTCTCCCTCTCTCCCTCTCTCCCCAAACTCTCCCTCTCTCCCCAAACTCTCTCTCTCCCTCTCTTCCCAAACTCTCACTCTCTCCCAAACTCTCCCTCTCTCCCTCTCTCCCCAAACTCTCCCTCTCTCCCTCTCTCCCCAAACTCACTCTCTCTCTCCCTCTTTCCCCAAACTCTCTCCCTCTCTCCCCAAACTCTCTCCCTCTCTCCCCAAACTCACTCTCTCTCTCCCCAAACTCTCTCCCTCTCTCCCCAAACTCTCTCCCTCTCTCCCCAAACTCACTCTCTCTCTCCCCAAACTCTCTCCCTCTCTCCCCAAACTCACTCTCTCTCCCTCTCTCCCCAAACTCTCTCCCCCAAACTCACTCTCTCTTCCTCTATATTGTTCTCCTTACTTTATCTTTCTTCTCCTCTCTCTCTTTGCAGAAGCTTTGCAGAACTGTTGTGTGTGTGTGTGTGTGTGTGTGTGTGTGTGTGTGTGTGTGTGTGTGTGTGTGTGTGTGCGTGCGTGAGGCTGGGGTCTGTGAGGCTGCTGTGTGTGTGAGGTTGGTATGTGAGTCTGTCTGTCTGTCCCCCTCCTCAGATGGAGGTCTGTCTCTGTCTGTCCCCCTCCTCAGATGGAGGTCTGTCTCTGTCTGTCCCCCTCCTCAGATGGAGGTCTGTCTCTGTCTGTCCCCCTCCTCAGATGGAGGTCTGTCTCTGTCTGTCCCCCTCCTCAGATGGAGGTCTGTCTCTGTCTGTCCCCCTCCTCAGATGGAGGTCTGTCTCTGTCTGTCCCCCTCCTCAGATGGAGGTCTGTCTCTGTCTGTCCCCCTCCTCAGATGGAGGTCTGTCTCTGTCTGTCCCCCTCCTCAGATGGAGGTCTGTCTCTCTGTCCCCCTCCTCAGATGGAGGTCTGTCTGTCTGTCTGTCTGTCTGTCTGTCTAACCCTCTGTTGGAAGTGAAGGGGACCTTTCGGGACATAAGAAGACAATTCCCTGACTTTATGTAGAAAGGTCTTAAATAAGACGCATCATCTATGACATTCTCCTAATGACAGAGTGTGTGTAGAGTCTTTCATTTTGTTGTGTTCTTGTGTGTGTGTGTTGTGTACACGTGCTTGTGTCCATTAGGGGCTAACTCAGTTAAAATGTTCCAAATGACCGTGTGTGTCCCCCTCTGGTCGCTATGGTTCCCACAGGAGCAGACTCCATTAAGAAGTACTGGAGCAGGTACTACCAGGGCTCCCAGGGCGTGGTGTTCGTGCTGGACAGCGCTGCGTCTGAGGACGACATGGAGGGGGCTCGCACCGAGCTGCACTCCGCCCTGCACCACCCACAGCTCTGCACCCTCCCCTTCCTCATCCTGGCCAATCACCAGGACAAGCCTGCTGCACGCTCCGTACAGGAGGTAACACACACACACACCAACACACACACACACACCACCCCAGTCACAGGCCCAGGTGAGCAGAACTCGGCTCTCTGGACCCAGACACACTAACAGGACAGCATTAAGGTCTGGTCCCCTCATTAGGAGGCCTGATGAGCTAATGTCATTTAGACCTAACGGATTATTAGCATCCCTTCTGCTCCCATTCAGACCAAGAGACATACCAAGAAAGAGAGAGACACAGAGAGAAAGAGGGTGGGGGGTGGATATAGATATATAGGAAGACAGATGTGTAGAGCGGCAGGGAGACGTACAGTGATGTAGTGTCGCTGTCTGTCTGTCAGCTCTCTCCTGAGCTGTCAGTGTTCCTCAGTCCTGCTCTCAGACCTCAACACCGAAGTTTCACTGAATGAATATGTTACTTTTTATTAGGATACGTCTTCATGACCGCGTGTACGTCATGGTGAGATCAGTCAGGACTGTATCTGTAAAGATCTGGCACAAAGACATCCTGAGAGAGTCGTTAATATCTCTACTCTAGGACTCGATCACAGGCGCACCCCCCCCACACACACACTCGCACTCACACTCACACACACACACACACTCACACACAGGTCAGTCAGGACACATCAATCTGCTGTGTGTCTTGTTGTACCAGTCAGATGCTGAATGAACAGTGAAGCTCCAGATCTGACATGATACATCCTGGACTCCAGGACTCCTGGATCTTATCTGTCTTCTGAGACTCTGTCCACTCTTAAATAACCCACCATGGCAACGCAGAACACACACACACACACGCTCTCACACACACACACATGCACACACACACGCACAAACACACACACACAAACACACACACCTCAGGGGTCAGCTTAGGTGGGTCATTTAACATATGTGCTGGAGGGTCCCATTAGAGCCAGAGGGGGTCTGCAGATGGGGGGGGGGGTAGTGGACTGATCCATCTGATACTTTAGGGGGGAGAGAGGGGCGGGGGGGTGGACAGACTGTAATGATGATGGATCATCTGTCTGGGTGGAGTTCCTTCCCTGATGCTTCAGAGCTGCTCACACTGCTGGACATGACACACGCTATGTTAACATGTTCACAAGCCACAGCAGTCCAGCACAAGCTTCAAACACATAGGCTTGTGTTGCCTTCTAAACACTCCCATGATGTGTGTGTGTGTGTGTGTGTGTGTCTGTCAGTATGTTCATAATGTGACATCACTAACCCCTCATGTGTACCTGAGTGAGTGATTCAGTACCTCTCAGTTCTTATGGTACCTGCAGTAAGGCCCCAGGGGAAGCTGAATTTCCTGATACTGATACCCCGGGCAAGGCTGCTCTCTGTGGGGTGATATTTTACCCCTGCCCCTGTCTGCTGGAGCTGCCCTCCGTCTCCTTCTGAGCTGTAATGAGGGAGGGGGGGGGGGGGGGGTACAGTCTGTCTGGCAGGCAATGGAGGAGGAGGGGGGGTCATGTATGTGTGTACATCTGGCAGGAATGTGTGTGTTAGGTCCATAGAGACTTCCACCTATTCATTCATGCGTGCATTCATTCTTTCATTCATTCATTCATTCATTCATTCATCAATCATAAGATCTGTAGTGTGTGGAGCACCTCCATCAGTTGACAAACTTTCACACACGCACAGGAACACACACTTCAATACACACACACTTCAATACACACACACTTCAATACACACACACACACACACACACACTCTTTCCACTCAGACATACAATTTAGGAAATGTAACTGGTTTAAAATGTCAGTGAAACTCAATTACATTAGGCTGCATGCTCTGCCTCAAATGGGATCTCAAGGGCGCACACACACAGACACACAGCCACACACACACACTCTCTCTCTCTCTCTCTCTCTCTCTCTCTCTCTTACTCTCATACACACACAGCCACACACTCTCTCTCTCTCTCTCTCTCTCTCTCTCTCTTACTCTCATACACACACAGCCACGCTCTCTCTCTCTCTTACTCTCTCTCTCACACAAACACACACACACACACACACACTCACAGACCAGTCAGTGGGCTGTCTAGCCGGTAAGGTCAGCAGGGCACCAGACACAGTCATGCTGATCTTCCTGTTACCAAAGCATCGTGGGTAAGAGTGTAGCAGGAGCAGGAGTGCAGGAGTGTGGACATGAATGTCTACATGTGTACAGCTTCATACTCACACACAGAAACATTCTGTTACTCCCTATTCCCTCTCTCCCCCGTACCATACTGCTCCTGGATGATAATGCACTGACAAACCAAACATGTAGTCAGTTATCTCTCTCCCCTCGCTCACCCCATCTCCCCTATCTCCTCTTTATCTTCCCTTCCCTACTTCCCCTCTCTCCTTTCCTTCCCCCTCTTTCTTTCCCTCCCCTCTCTCCTCTCCCTCCTCTCTCTCCTCTCCCTCCTCTCTCTTCTCTCCCTCCCCTCTCCCCTCTTCCTCCTCTCTTCTCTCCCCTTTTCCCCCCTCTCTTCTCTCTCTCCTCTCCCCTCTTCTCCTCCCCTCAGATAAAGAAGTATTTTGAGCTGGAGCCCTTGGCCAGGGGGAAGAGCTGGGTTCTGGAGGGCAGCTCTGTGGACAGCATAGAGGCTGTGAGGGAGAGCTTCAGCCAGCTCATCCAGCTTCTGCAGGAGAAGGACCAGGATCCAGGCCGCGTGTGACACCCTGCAGAACCTGCTGAACCACAGGAACTACGAACCCTCATGGAACCCTGCAGAACCTGCTGAACCACAGGAACTACGAACCCTCATGGAACCCTGCAGAACCTGCTGAACCACAGGAACTACGAACCCTCATGGAACCCTGCAGAACCTGCTGAACCACAGGAACTACGAACCCTCATGGAACCCTGCAGAACCTGCTGAACCACAGGAACTACGAACCCTCATGGAACCCTGCAGAACCTGCTGAACCACAGGAACTACGAACCCTCATGGAACCCTGCAGAACCTGCTGAACCACAGGAACTACGAACCCTCATGGAACCCTGCAGAACCTGCTGAATCAATCAACAAGCCCCTCTAACCATGGCTGAGGCTGCGTCTCACTAGCTCACTATCCTGGGAACTACAAATCCCAGAGGAACTCCAGGAAGTCCCCCCTGTGGGGTAAGCAGGGGAACAGGGACTACATTAGGAGACATGGTTAACCACTGTAGAGCAACAGACCCCCCCCCCCCCCCCCCCCCCATGATGACCTCTGCTCAAACTCACTCACACATGAAACACAAGCATAAACACACACATCCCCTTGATCACCCTGCAGATGTGTGTGTGTCTTACTGTTCATAATGATACTGGAGATGTCATTCATGTTTTTATCTCTGCGATAGATGATGACCGACACTAAACAGAAGCTGCAATGGGCTGTTCTCAGTTTGGGTTTTAAGCTGGAAGGACCATTAACTTACAGAGAAGCAACAGTATAGACATTTCCCACCCAAGTGAAGCAGTACTTTTTTCCATTTAAATATATTTTTTTTGTTGGTTATATTATTCATCATCTTACCAGTCTGAAATCCTTTCAGAATATACTGTGTGGCAAAATGATTTAAAATTATAATAATATTATAATAATGTTTAAATACTTAATTGATCCCAGTAAAGGTTGGGATCCCATTCGTCCTACATGTATCCAGTATAGCAAACTCAAATGAAGGTTACATGGAAATCCTTGCAGTCCTGTGCAAAGTCCCTGACACATCCACTATTAATGACTTCCGGTGTGTCACACAGGGTTTGACACATCTGGTGGGGATTAGGCCTTACACGCTCACACACACACACGCTCACACACACACGCTCACACACACACTCACACAAGCTCTCACACAAGCTCTCACACACACACACGCTCCTACACACACACACTCACACACGCTCACACACACACGCTCACACACACGCTCACACACACACTCACACAAGCTCTCACACACACACACACACACGCTCCTACACACACACACGCTCACACACATGCTCATACATACACACACACACGCATGCACACACACACTCAATAAGATGATGATCCAATGCCATAAGAACATTTGACACTGAAGGCAGATCTTCAGTCAGGTTACCAGCGTTGTTCTTGTGTCACTGAGGTCCCATGAAGCTCCACATCTGTTCATCTTAAAACATGTGCAGGACATCGACAGCTGGATAGGATCTCTCATGGAGGATTTCTCCAATAACATTTGATCAAGTTCATGTTGTTAGGGTTAACCCCTCAAGGTGCCCTGGGTGCAGGGAGTGAGGGTGAGGGTGGGGGGGTGAGGGTGAGGGTAAGGGTGTGATGGTGACACCAAACCAGAATCAGATCAGAATAACAGATAAACACACAGATGTCTCTTTCCAGCTGTCAGATTCACTGCTGTGTAAACTACCTGTTATACTATGGTCTGGGTGGATACTCAATTCTGATTGGCTGCAGGGGTGTCCATCATCAGGTGACAGAGGGACACCTGTGAGAACCTCCAGCAGAACTGTCCTCTGTTCTAAATGATGGCTCCTGCTACACAGTCTGAGCCTGGACAGAGTGTCTGAAATAAGGACCCATGACAACAGGACGCAGTCAAAGCCTGCCTTTTATGTTTTCAAAAGACTTTATCAAGCTAACATGTAATTACAAAGAGTGATTATTTCTTTTAAACTATTTGGAAAATGTTACTTTTCTGAATTTACTGTGTCAGTACCATCCCATTCACTATACAGTAACACCTCACTGAAGGTGTAACTAGCTCAGATACTTCTCTCACTTTCTTCGTAAAAATCTTGAATCAACTTTGAAACAATCATTTCACATCCATGTGTTACTCAGCAAGACTAGACTACAGTAGCTAGGCTAGCTAGAGCTATCTAGGCTACGTTGTTTGTGATAATCTTGATATAGAATTGGGGACAAAGACAGAGCTGGCAACCTAGATAATATTCCTTTTTTAAACATACTGTAAAGTTATATTTACTATTTGTCAACCGTACACAATGTTACTGCATTTGATTCTTGGGCTAATGGCTCAGCCAAAGAAACGTGATGGTTCTGAACTGAGTGGACTACAATGATTGACTGGATAGGAGCATTGAAAAACGTTAATTTCTATTGGAAAACACATGAAAACACAAAATAATAGTTATATAACACCATATATATATATATATATAATTTTTTATGTTGGCAAGTGACCATGGACAGTATAAGCGGGATAATGCCCTTCCACGTGTACATTATCCACTGCGTGTTGTAAGGTTCACATATTCGCGTCATCCATTGTCAGGTGATATCATACACCTGGTCAGCATTATCACTTAGTGATATTGTACACCTGGTCAGCATTATCACTTAGTGATATTGTACACCTGGTCAGCATTATCGCTTAGTGATATCATACACCTTGACAGGCATTATCACTTAGTGATATCGTACACCTGGTCAGGCATTATCCCTTAGTGATATTGTACACCTGGTCAGCATTATCACTTAGTGATATTGTAAACCTGGTCAGCATTATCCCTTGGTGATATTGTACACCTGGTCAGCATTATCACTTAGTGATATTGTAAACCTGGTCAGCATTATCCCTTGGTGATATTGTACACCTGGTCAGCATTATCAGTCAGTGATATTGTACACCTGGTCAGCATTATCAGTCAGTGATATTGTACACCTGGTCAGCATTATCCCTTACTTATATTACACAACTCTCTAGAACAGAGCAGTCAGCACAACACTTACACAGAGTCTGGTCAGAGCTTCTCAGTAATTTGGTGTGGGTCTGGATTCTGTTGTCACCTACAAGCGATTCCAATGTGTGTGTGTGTTTGTATGTGTGTGTGTGATCCTGTGCCTGTGTGTGTGTGTCTGATCCTGTGCCTGTGCGTGTGTGTGTGTTTGATCCTGTGCCTGTGTGTGCCTGTGTGTGCCTGTGTGTGCGTGTGTGTGCCTGTGTGTGCGTGTGTGTGCCTGTGTGTGCCTGTGTGTGCGTGTGTGTGCGTGTGTGTGCGTGTGTGTGCGTGTGTGTGCGTGTGTGTGCGTGTGTGTGTGTGTGTGTGTGTGATCATGTGCCTGTGTGTGTGTGTGATCCTGTGCCTGTGTGTGTGTGATCATGTGCCTGTGTGTGTGTGTGTGATCATCTGCCTGTGTGTGGGCTCAGAACACCTTCGTGTCTATAGTGCCTCGAATGCTGTCAATCAATTGTTTGCTTTTGTCATAATTGTTGCCAATCAATCAATCGATCACCTTTGCCAATTTACTGATAATATGATGACCTCATCGCCCCATCACCCACGCCACTTCCTGAGTCATGTTTGAAAGTACCCAGACTCACTGAACCTTTGTAGATATGTATGTTATATTTATATAATCTGTACCTTTTTTATATCACAATAGTCCATTCAACTGCCTTTTATATCATGATACTGTATCTGCAAACATATCTGTACATGTGGTTCCAGATCATCTGCATGTTTGAGTGTTTCGAGGGGGGTGGGGTCAGTTAGCAGACAAGTGGCTTCCAGCCATTCTGAAGCTGTACACTGTGTTAAATGTGATTCATGCATCACTTCCTCTTGGCAACAAGGACAATAAAGTCTATAAAAGGACAACGCTTCCTTCTGATCAATACTATCATTGTGTTTGGTTGCTATGACCAGTGAAAGAGGCTGGGTTCTAGTTCATAACGTAATAGCACGATTTACATATTTTGAAACCCTTCTTGTCATAATATTGGACTTAAATCGTGTGCTGATGTTCTCCCGGCTGGAACAAGTACAGCGGACAGCTGACGTAATTTATGATGACGTAGGCTTATCTCCGATGCAAACACATACGTCAGCCCATACCTAGAGGACTTTCATGACATTCATGATGATCAGAGGAGAGTTGCTAACAGTTTAATATTGACTTCCTATAAGACTCCGATTCCCGGCTGTGGCTATATGATGTTGTGTCCTTGGGCAAGGCACTTCACCCTACTTGTCTCAGGAGGATTGTCCCTGTACTAAAAAAAATGTATGTCGCTTTGGATAAAAGCGTCAGCTAAATGAGGTATTATTATTATTATTAACAACTTGAAGCAGTGGTTATATTTTTTTTACGTTTTATGGTCACTGATCACACATGATAAATTTGATGCGTGTTTTGTTATTTACTCTTTCCACCCGCAGTGTAATAAAAACTCACCCGCAGTGTAATAAAAACTAAAACTAATGCTCAACTGCGAACCAAACAGTACAATTAAATTCATCAGTTTCCTTTACTGACTGACTGCAGTAACTAGTACTGTTGGAGAAAGTGTTGTAGTGCGCATCTTCACTAACTTACGTTGGCTTTATATCTTTCTGAGCAGCTTCATGTAGAAAAGACTTCATCTACCGAACTAAACTCGTCGCCTCGGTTAACAAGTGGAGTTGTAGTTCGGTAGAGAATGAAAATAGTTCCTACATGAAACCGCTAACATTAAATTCTTTAGTAACTGGTTCATTATTTCTGGAGAGAGCTGCAGTTGAGCCATCTTTGTAGGTTACCTGGTTAAAGAGCTGGCGGCCGCTCACCTGTTCCCCCAGCCTGACCCTCCACCTGCAGGAAGCTCCCCTGTTCCCCCAGCCTGACCCTCACCTGCGGGGGTCTGATGCCCTCAGTCCTGCAGACTAAACACATGGTGCATGATGAAGATTATCAAGTTTAAGATCACTGAAGCTAAGTTTAGCTTTAACAATATGGATAACATATACTATCCACAGTTCATCTTGCTTTCTACAGTCTGCCTTTGAAAGCCTCTACCAATTGTGTTTGTTTTGTTTGTTTGTGTAGCGAGTTAATTTACCTGACACACACTCCGCTTTATGAAAAACCTTCGTATGTCTCGGTTCTTCTTCATGCGTGACATAGTTGATCTACAAAGCACAAAAATGCCTAAACATGTTTCATACTGAAGGGCGAAGGAAATGTTAAAATGTTTTAATCTGGCCTTTAATGCGCTGGTTCTGGCAAACAGTCCTGGTAAATTACCGTTGTCTGGAAAATGGCCTTTCACCTGTTCGCTTGTCGGCCCCTCCCCTTATGTTTTTCAGCCAATCAATGACCGCATTTTTTTGCCGTCTTACTGATGGTCGGAATTGATCTGCTTGTCTTCTACAGCGTCTGTTTGACGCTCAGTTCACCAATATCAGAGGCCTGTCTGACAGTTAATACACAGTTGTAGTTCTCCAAGGTCACTGACCTTTATTGATTAAATCTACCCAAAATTATTGTATTTGATTTGATTTATCTGGGTGTATAGCTAATGACTGACTGACTGGCTGACTGGCTGACTGATTGTTGGATGACTGATTGTTGGTCATCCAGCAGACGTGTCAGTATCTGTTACTGTGATATCCCAAACGTACCAAATGGGTCCAAATAATTTTTTTGTTCACTGAATTCACTTCAAATGAAAAGAGATTCATGTTTTGATGTGGCTTTCTCGAATGTCTTGGAGTCTTGTCTTGAAGGAAGTACTGTACTCACAGGGTTCTTTCATCTGACTTTTGAAAGTTCATATCAACTTTTCTTGCAACTGAGCACAGCTAATTACTGGTATGAAACAGTGGTGTTCTCTTCAGTATGACAGCCTTCTGTCTGGGTAGCACAGTGTGCCCGAGAGGAGGAGGGGGAAGTGAAGTCCATTCATGCCAGTGTTCTGTCCTCATCTCCCCAGACAGACCCACATTAGTATGCAGACAGACACTGAGGACTAATCTGGAAACTTAGAACACGTCTGAACTACTTTACAAAGCCGTCCGCAAGACAGAAACTTTTAAAGCTCTTTTCTCTCATTTATCCATCCAAGGTCTGGCAGACAGACTTACCATAATCTTCTTTAGAAAGTGTTTTCTTCAATGCCTCTGCTTCTGTGGTCCCTCACACCTGTATACACTGCACCCCCACCCATGCATGCACACCTACAGTGTACCTATACACACCTATTTTGTTTATACACTATAGTATAATGAGATATATATATAGCTAATTTAGTGAATACAAGTGTAACATTTCTCTGTTTAAACATGTGTTATGTTCTACTGTGAATTACATATTGGCTCATGTGATTTGAAAGTCTTTTAGTTTTCATTTTATTCAAATAAAAAAAAAACGTCCCAACTTTTCTGGAATTTGGGCTGTATATATTTATATTTTTTGGTAGGAACTACACTATAATAACATTATCCTAATACATTTGAGACTTTATGAAGATCTACACTATAACCTCCATTAGATGGATGTTGTGAATGTTCACTGAGCAGTTGTACAGAGCAGTGTTGTGTGTTACACGGAGGTTTCACCTGCTGTGTGATGAGTCAGCAGATAAGACATGTGGTGTGACCTTTCCCCCCCTTGGTGTCAAGGTCAGGATAAACAGGATCTGGTGGCATGGGAAAAGATCCCTGTCTAGACTACCTCAGCACTTCTATAACGTGACATGGTGCTGTTTCTGTGTGTGTGTGTGTGTGTGTGTGAATGAGGGTGTGTGAGTGTGTATGTGAATGAGGGTGTGTGTGTGTGTGAGTGTGTATATGAGTGTGAATGTGTGTGTGTGTGTGTGTGTGTGTATATGAGTGTGAATGTGAATGTGTGTGTGTGTGTGTGTTATCTACAACACACAGAGTCGGTCACAATGCTCTGATCTAATACAGATTTGATGATATGAGCACTCAGTTGGATCTCTCCTGCCTCTGCTGCTGAGACGTAGAGCAGATGGATGATATGTTGGTCTGGCATCTGACGGCCAGACACACTCACTTACACACGCTAATATAACAGCCCAGCTCCACCTGTGATATATAGGGTATTACATCACTACAGTTACTGATCACTGATAGGCTGAGAGAGCAGCAGGAATTTCATTATCATTTCCTACTGAGTCTGAGAATCTGCAGGACTGTCACATGTTTGTAGACATTTTTAATTTACAAAATAAATGAAAACTTTTAAGACTCATATTGACTCAGTGAGCTCAGTCTTGGGGTATCTTATGATGAATATTGATCCAAGATGTAATATTGTACCCGACACAGGAGGAAGGACAATCCACATGTTTTTATTTCGTATTCTTGCACAGACATTATAACTATTATTTGCAACATTCACTTAAAAAATACAAAACTCTATATGTGCAAAATAATATAACTAGTCCTACCAAAGGGTTAGTGTGTCACTGCTTTCTGTGGTAAATAAGTTCATGCTGAAGTTAAATGAACATTCTTGACTGAGACAACCCCTATGTTGGTCACATGACCTACAGAATTGTTGAGCCTTAGATCTGCAGGATGAAGGGGGGGGGGGTAGACTCCAGCACATGGTGAAGCAATGACCATCAAATGACCACCAAATGAACTAAAATTAGGGTCATATGACCACCCTCCCCCCACACACACACACCTCGGCTGAGGCGGTAATGTTTGTACTTTCACCAAAAAATCCTTTCAATCAGTTTTGAATCTGTAAACAAACAAGTGTCTTAAATGTACACAAATGTACAGTTAGAGAATGGGAGGGAGAGAGCATTGTTTCCACAGAGGGGGTAATGCTGGCTGGTTCACACACTTAGGAAAACACTATTATATTAGTGAGGACAACCAGGTTTATAGCACATTCCAACAGACACTGTAAATGTATAAATAATATGAAAACATCTATAAATACACAGTAAACACATTTACAAGAATTATAAAGAAATATATATGAAGACTGTCTTTTCTGGGTTCTTCTTGAGACAATAAATAGTTGTCCTAGAATTATGTTCAGTAAAATTATTTGGGATGGTAGGAGAGTTTTTGCTGTCTGGGTTAAACTATGTTTTTTTATACAGAATCCAAGAAGTCCTGGTCTCCTTTTCCTGCTAATTTTCCTCTTCCTCCCATTTTCTCCTCCTCTTCCTCTTACTCCTTTGCTGTAGAAAGAAAGATCCTGGAAGCTGGAGTCTCACTCCAAAGACTAGCAGCAGTAACAGTCTACATTATCACAGCAATGTTCTTTCTCCATCCACCTCTGTTCTCTTTCCAATGCCCTGTCTCCTTCAGCCCTGATGGATGAGGCTGTCTGAAGCTCCAGGGCCCCTGCTAGGTGGTGGAGAGGCTGGGTGGGTGTGGTGAAGGTCCCAGGCAGTGGTGGTGGTGGGGGCTTGGGGTGGGGCTACGAGTTTATGGGAAGAAGTCCTGGGCAGTGAGGGATGGGGGGCGTGAAAGGGATGGGTGGTGGTCATGGAGGTCTTGGCAGTGGAAGCTGGGGAGGTGGAGATCCTGGGCAGTAGGGGAAGGGTTGTGAAGGTCTACTGCAGGCCTGGACACAGACAAGATTCATAAGAATATCTGCAGGGAGAGTGCTTTGTATATGTGTGTGTGTGTGTGTGTGTGTGTGTGTGAGTGTGTGTTGGAGCATCTCCTTCCCCTCTACTCACAGTTGCAGGATCCAGAGTGTTTGACCTCCAGGGGGCGTCCTAGGGCGCAGGCAGCCCGCCTCATGGCACACTCACTGGGGTAAGTGTTGTTGTCACTGGCACACACTGTCTCTCCAGGACGTGCCTCTCCACACACTTCCTCACACACTGAGCAGCGACCACGACCGCTTTCCTCATCCCACAGACACTGCCTACCTCCCCGACACACGATGTCCGCACACGACTTGGCATCTGCACACACACACACGCGCACACACACACACACACACTATTACTCTCCGCTGTAACACGCTTAATCAATCAGGATCAATCTAGATCATGCAGTGAGAAAAGAGTGGTCAGGTTTCAGTCTTCAGGTCTGACTTTAACTGACACATCAAATGCAGAGGAATTCAGATGAATACTGACCGATGCACTTGCCCTCGTAGGCCACCCCGATGGACCTCCCCAGCAGGCAGGTGGCCTTGCGCAGGTGGCAGGGGCTGGGGTAGACCACGCCATCATTCCCACACAGGTGCATCTCTGTGGAGACGTCTGGACAGATCTGGTTGCAGGTCACACAGTAGGCATTGCTACTCTGATCCACCACACATGATGAGCTGCCATGGCAACGCACACCACGACATGTCTCTAGAGGAAGAGGAGGCAGGGTTCATTGAGAGGAAGACTTTGGAGTGAATATGACATAATAAAACGCACATATGCATATCGGAGCATAAGATAAATCTGCTGATGTCTCGTCTGGAACAGAACCTTCATTTGATCAGTTTTGGTCGTAACTGGACCTGGCTGGACTTCACTGGACCCGAGACCAGCCAAGTCTAGTTAAGTACAGCTTGATTAAATGAGGGTTCTATTCTGGGTCCTCTATTGCTGCTCCTAGCTGAAGCTAATTAAATCTAGCTGGACCTGGTTTGATCCAGCTGGATCAGAACGGACCTGGCTGAGATCATATAGTCAGTACAGATAAGGCTGCTCCGAGTGGAGCCCCGTCAGCCAGCCCACTCACTGCGGCAGCGCCCCAGGTACTGGACACCCAGGTCTGGACGGTTCCTGCAGCGTGCTCGGAGCAGGGAGCACTGGTCCCTGTAGGACCTGCCATCAGAGCCACACACAGGCCCCTGGGGGCCCGGCCCAGAGCAGTCCGGGGAACACACACACCGAGGCTTGTTTCTCTTGTTCATTTTGCAGCGCTTTCCTGGACCACAGTCTACATTGGCACAGCTCTCTGGAGGAGACAGACAGATGGGGAGGGGGAGAGATACACACAATCCAAAACCTCATTTATTCACAGTTACTGCGCTAGGCTATGTTTATAGCCTCTATTAATTATGTCGTTTTCACAAAGTATGTCCACGTTCTGTCTGAATTGTAATTAACTCTTCGACTTGATTCCACTTTAGTATCGTTTGTTTTCAGTGTGTTCCCTCACCTTTACACGGAATGCAGTTGGGCGCCCCTCCGTTGAAGATCATCCAGCGGAAGAGCGTGCTGTTCGGGACATCCTCCTCGGTCCACGCGGAGCCCAGGCGGCCGCTCCGGCAGCAGAGCTCGCGGCTCATCCCGGACATGTAGAGCACCTGGCAGCGGCCGTTCTTCCCCTGCTGCACCCAACAGTTACCGGCTGCAGGAATAGGAAAGGTAAACGTCGCGCTGTTATAGACAAAGTTCAATTCCTTATTTCTGACACTCTTGGATCGTTAAACCTTGTTTGACTTTTTGTCCACATGAATAAAGTCTGCTCGCTATTTCGCCTCTTTCTGGAACAAAGCAGAACTGCGCTGCCAAAAATGTGATGTATTTCATTACAGTCAAATGTGCGCGCGGGGGGGTGGGGGGGGGCAGGGGGTGGGAGTCCCCGTGTCAGCCCTGGGCACGCGGACCCACTTGAAGGGGAACAGATCCAGGATTGAGAAATCTCTCCTCCGCTGGGCTTCACAACTCAAACGGAGTTCTACTATTGTTCCTCTATTTCTCAATAGATTATTTCCTTTGGCAAAATATCCAAATGTAGCCTATTGAATGGAAACCAGACCAGTCATAGTATTATCTAGTATTATCTCCCTTATATCACATGCTTCTAAATTAACCTAAAAGGATCTAAGTAAACTTCATTCGTTTAATAAAAATGGGTAAGACTGACATAAACACAATATAATACAGAAGATGAATGTCTCTTTACCTGGAAGCTCCACTGACAAATTTACTTGAACATCAAAAGTTGCAATAACCGCAAAGCTTTGAATGCAGCGGACAGTGAGGTCCCCACCCCCACCCCCACCCCCCCCACCCCCAGACCCCCTCACCTTGGGCTGTGTGGTCCTCCATGATGTGACTGAACCACATGAAGATGGCCAGCATGCCTTGGCAGAGGTGCGGAGGCTGCAGCATCCTGGACTCGGACGCAGGGTGAAGTTATGCAGTTTGCCAATCCTCCCTCACTGTTGGGAAAGGGCTCAGATCTGAAACTCTTCTCAGACGGGTCTGTCTCTACTACAGTATCTGAAGAGGGCGGTCTCCAGACTGGAGGGGTGGGGAGACTCCCCCCTGCCTCCCCCTGCCTCCCCCTGCCTCCCCCCTGCCTTCCCCCTGCTCCTCCTCTGTCAGGTAACCTGCAGAACTTTCTCCAGCCGAGGCTCTGAGGACATTCTGATGTGAGACATTTAAGGCACTAAAACTAGAACCTTCTACAGTTGGAGGTTATGAACGTAAAATGAAAGTGCCAATACTAACGTGCATTTCAGCAATAACCTTATGCGCAAAAACGAAGTTTAATCACAAGCGTAACTTTTTTTAAAGGCTCCATTCCATGAAAAAAATTGAGGTAAAAAGTGAAAAATACGTGTAGTTTCTTGTGTGCCAGTGAGATTTAGAATAGAGGTTGTTTAAAGATCGCTCTACATTCAAATATATCAATAAATGCTTTATCACATGGGAAGCAGACAAACAGCAGCAACGTAGAATTGAAATACACTCAGTCTATAGTCAGCAGCCAATATGCTTCAAGTCTCCAGGTGTGTCTTCAAGTGTGTCCAGGCCCCTTCACTGGCATCTTCACAGGGATCTAGTGGATCTCAGGCATCTTCACAGGGATTCAGTGGATCTCAGGCATCTTCACAGGGATCCTGTGGATCTCAGGCTGCTCTCAGGTTTGTCACAGTCTCACAGCCTCTGTTGCAGTGGACTGTGTATTCGAGCGCCCTCCAGCGGAAAAACAAGAAAATACATATTTGATACGATTTTGATGAATTGCTGGGACAGTGAGAGGCACCTGGCTGCAGATCTGCACCGTGAGGCAGCTGCGTTGTCAGGCAGGAAGTGACGCAATACATTCCAAAATAAAATCGCGGAATTTCAAAATAAAAGCGCAAATGCATATAAAAGCATAAATGTATTTCCGGTTGAATCGTTTTCCTCACAAATTAATTCCTTGTCTATAGTTTAAATCGTTATATCGTATTTATATAGTAAACTTTAGACAAGAAGCCAGACTAATATACACTTCACTGCGTAATTTTACAACTTAGTCATTATGAAAAACAAACGGTGGATGATATGGCTCAGGGCACAATAGTGTATTTGTAGTCTACTACAGTGGTCTTCAACCCTGGTCCTCAGGACCCACTGTCCTGCATGTTTTAGATGTTTCCCTGCTCCAACACACCTGATTCTAATGCATGGGTCGTTATCTAGCTCTGAAGAATCCTGGTAAACGATCATGCATTAGAATCAGGTGTGTGGGAAGGGGGAAACATCCAAAACATGCAGGACAGTGGGTCCTGAGGACCAGGGTTGAAGACCACTGGTCTACTACAAAGCTGAGGATCTTGAAAAGATGATAACTGAAAACAATGGAGGTTATGAATAACATAGCTCAGTGCAAGTTATTACTTGTACTCATAAACCTACATTTCGTAAGATGTCGTAGGCCTATACATTTTATTGTGTACTAAACACTACTTCACTGCCTTTTCATTATAATAATAATAATAAATTGTCATTGAACCTTATTGCACTGCTGTTTTTCACGTTTGGCTCTATATCTATGTCAATTATGTTCTTGTGCTGATATCTACAGTATAATCCAAGCGAATTATTAAATGATCAATGATCAAGATGTAAAAGACACCAAGTCACAACATGATTTGACTTTATTCTTGCATACAATAAACTAATCTGTTTGACATTCAGAATAGGCCAAATAGTTTGTTTGTTAGTTATTGACAAGAAATCATACATTTACTTTCTGTGGATAAAAATCAGCAACTCACCACAACTTGTAACAGATGTGGACGCGCTTGATCTGTGTCGAATGAAAAGAAGTGAAATTCAGGTTAAAATGTCCTCACTTCACACTGCCCCCCGACAAAAATTGCGTCACTTCCTGCCTGACGGCGCAGCTGCCTCACGGTGCAGGTCTGCAGCCAGGTACTCTTGGAGTTAGACACACTTTACCCAGGAGTAAAACTAGATGACAAACTGCAGCTCAGCAGGAGGCAGGAAGTGTTTCACACTTTTATAAAAGAATAAAAGCCACTTCAAACAAAAGAAAACTGGACATGTAAGGTCATAAGGTGACCAGAGACTCACCATGTGGGAGGGGTCTGTGTGATCAGGTGACCAGAGACTGAGAGGGTCTGTGTGATCAGGTGACCAGAGACTGAGAGGGTCTGTGTGATCAGGTGACCAGAGACTGAGAGGGTCTGTGTGATCAGGTGACCAGAGACTGAGAGGGTCTGTGTGATCAGGTGACCAGAGACTGAGAGGGTCTGTGTGATCAGGGGACCAGAGACTGAGAGGGTCTGTGTGATCAGGTGACCAGAGACTGAGAGGGTCTGTGTGATCAGGTGACCAGAGACTGAGAGGGTCTGTGTGATCAGGTGACCAGAGACTGAGAGGGTCTGTGTGATCAGGTGACCAGAGACTGAGAGGGTCTGTGTCATCAGGTGACCAGAGACTGAGAGGGTCTGTGTGATCAGTTGACCAGAGACTGAGAGGGTCTGTGTGATCAGGTGACCAGAGACTGAGAGGGTCTGTGTGATCAGGTGACCAGAGACTGAGAGGGTCTGTGTGATCAGGTGACCAGAGACTGAGAGGGTCTGTGTGATCAGGTGACCAGAGACTGAGAGGGTCTGTGTGATCAGGTGACCAGAGACTGAGAGGGTCTGTGTGATCAGGTGACCAGAGACTCACCATGTGATTCACTGCAGCGGAACACCAGTCAGCTGACTGCGAGGCTCGGGCGCCACATAAGGAAGTAAACATGCTGAAAGGCGCGTAGTTCCAGCCAGAGTATCCTCACTGACTCGTCTGCATACATGACTACCAAGGTGAGTGTTTAAGGAGTATTTATGTCCGCCCTCTTTCCTTTACAAGATGTTAACTGCATGCTCAGATCTGCCCCCGGTCACATGCAATGTCAGTACGTGTACTTGTTGTTGCCTCTCGTGTACTTGAGGATTTGGGATCTGGCTCGTGCAGGTGTCCGTGCTCGTGCTGTATTTCGCCAAAAGCGCCGAACTTACGGGACTCAGATCTGAAGAGATCCAAGTCCAGCCGGAACTAACGACCCTCGCGCTGTGGCAAGAGCTCGTGAACAGACACCCTCGGTAAGTCCGTGCCTTAATTTGTTCTGTTCTGTTTGACCAGTTCCCCCAGTGGATCTTTAGAGCGTGTTCTGTCGCCCCAGTCTGTGTGCAGTGCGGGAGCAGCTCGTGCTGGCTGTGCGGCAGGAGTACGTCACTATCGGGTCCCAGCTCGTGAGCCTGAAGAACGGAGACGAGGTCGCTGTCATTCCGCCGTTAAGCGGAGGATAAAGAGTTCACCTCAGTAGGAAATCCAACTCGCTACATACACATCATAGTACTATTGAACTAATAGTGCTTCCACCAGGTGTAAAACCTTTCTAAACAGATGTTTAGAAACTCACCTGTGTGTCTCCAGGTATGTGTGACAGTGGAGGGGAGGCCAGAGATGAGGTGAGGCTGACCAATCAGCAGCTGTGTGTGGAGGAAGTGAACCGGGCTGTGACCTGCACTTCCTGTGGAGCCATATCTATCTTCATAGGTGGGTTGTGGGTGGGGGGGGGGGGGGGGGGGGCACTATACTAACATGAAGGGTGTGGGGGGGGCACTCTGCTAACATGAAGGGTTTGGGGGGGGTCACTGACGTGTCACCTTGTTTCCAGGGACGACCAGGGACAGTTTTGAGGGGAAGAAGGTGATCCAGCTGGAATATGAGGCGTATGCTCCCATGGCCCAATCAGAGATCCAGAAGATCTGCAAGGAAATCCGTACGAGATGGCAAACGATCAGACACATCTGTGTCTATCACAGGCTGGGGTGAGATGATGAAGATGATAATGATAATGATGATGATGATGAGGATGAGGAAATGATGGTTCACAGGGTGGTGTTAGTTACTCTCAGGGTGTTCAGGGTGGTGTTAGTTACTCTCAGGGTGGTGTTAGTTACTCTCATGGTGTTCAGGGTGGTGTTAGTTACTCTCATGGTGTTCAGGGTGGTGTTAGTTACTCTCAGGGTGTTCAGGGTGGTGTTAGTTACTCTCATGGTGTTCAGGGTGGTGTTAGTTACTCTCATGGTGTTCAGGGTGGTGTTAGTTACTCTCAGGGTGTTCAGGGTGGTGTTAGTTACTCTCAGGGTGTTCACGGTGGTGTTAGTTACTCTCAGGGTGTTCAGGGTGGTGTTAGTTACTCTCATGGTGTTCAGGGTGGTGTTAGTTACTCTCATGGTGTTCAGGGTGGTGTTAGTTACTCTCAGGGTGTTCAGGGTGGTGTTAGTTACTCTCAGGGTGTTCAGGGTGGTGTTAGTTACTCTCATGGTGTTCAGGGTGGTGCTAGTTACTCTCAGGGTGTTCAGGGTGGTGTTAGTTACTCTCAGGGTGTTCAGGGTGGTGTTAGTTACTCTCATGGTGTTCAGGGTGGTGCTAGTTACTCTCAGGGTGTTCAGGGTGGTGTTAGTTACTCTCAGGGTGTTCAGGGTGGTGTTAGTTACTCTCAGGGTGGTGTTAGTTACTCTCATGGTGTTCAGGGTGGTGTTAGTTACTCTCAGGGTGTTCAGGGTGGTGTTAGTTACTCTCAGGGTGGTGTTAGTTACTCTCAGGGTGTTCAGGGTGGTGTTAGTTACTCTCAGGGTGTTCAGGGTGGTGTTAGTTACTCTCAGGGTGTTCAGGGTGGTGTTAGTTACTCTCAGGGTGTTCAGGGTGGTGTTAGTTACTCTCAGGGTGGTGTTAGTTACTCTCATGGTGTTCAGGGTGGTGTTAGTTACTCTCAGGGTGTTCAGGGTGGTGTTAGTTACTCTCATGGTGTTCAGGGTGGTGTTAGTTACTCTCAGGGTGTTCAGGGTGGTGTTAGTTACTCTCAGGGTGTTCAGGGTGGTGTTAGTTACTCTCAGGGTGTTCAGGGTGGTGTTAGTTACTCTCATGGTGTTCAGGGTGGTGTTAGTTACTCTCAGGGTGTTCAGGGTGGTGTTAGTTACTCTCAGGGTGTTCAGGGTGGTGTTAGTTACTCTCAGGGTGTTCAGGGTGGTGTTAGTTACTCTCAGGGTGGTGTTAGTTACTCTCAGGGTGTTCAGGGTGGTGTTAGTTACTCTCAGGGTGTTCAGGGTGGTGTTAGTTACTCTCAGGGTGTTCAGGGTGGTGTTAGTTACTCTCAGGGTGTTTAGGGTGGTGTTAGTTACTCTCAGGGTGTTCAGGGTGGTGTTAGTTACTCTCAGGGTGGTGTTAGTTACTCTCAGGGTGTTCAGGGTGGTGTTAGTTACTCTCAGGGTGTTCAGGGTGGTGTTAGTTACTCTCAGGGTGTTCAGGGTGGTGTTAGTTACTCTCAGGGTGTTCAGGGTGGTGTTAGTTACTCTCAGGGTGTTCAGGGTGGTGTTAGTTACTCTCATGGTGTTCAGGGTGGTGTTAGTTACTCTCAGGGTGTTCAGGGTGGTGTTAGTTACTCTCAGGGTGTTCAGGGTGGTGTTAGTTACTCTCAGGGTGTTCAGGGTGGTGTTAGTTACTCTCATGGTGTTCAGGGTGGTGTTAGTTACTCTCAGGGTGTTCAGGGTGGTGTTAGTTACTCTCATGGTGTTCAGGGTGGTGTTAGTTACTCTCATGGTGTTCAGGGTGGTGCCAGTGACAGAGGCCAGCGTGATCATCGGCATCTCGTCCCCTCATCGCCGTGAGTCCCTGGAGGCTGTGCAGTTCTGCATTGACAGCCTGAAGGCGAATGTTCCCATCTGGAAGAAGGTATAAACTCCAGCCACACAGATGGGACACCTTTATCTGTGTTATACCACTTAACCTTCCTGCTGTGCTTGCAGATTGGCTTAAGTACTGATATTCTTTCTATAAAGCTTTTTCCCTCCTCCTTAGTACACAGCTTCTACTGTCTCTCCTGACAACAGAATACCTTTATATGTACTGAAGAAGAGGCAAGAAAGTGAAATCTAACAATACTGGAGACTGACTGGAAATGTATCTGTTCCAGGAAGTGTATGAGGGAGAGGAACCGTGCTGGAAGGAGAACCAGGAGTGTCCCTGGACAGGAAGTAGAGCACCAAGTTGACCTATGACCTCTGAGCCTGTGACCTATCTTGCTCAACACGTTTTTTGGACTTGCTTAATGAATGGAAAGATGGATCAGTTGATCCAGTCAGTCTCTTAAAGAAGTCAACTAACAGCTACTTTTCATGAACAGACTTGAAATCCATGTTTTCCTGTTATTCTGTGAAGTTTTATTGGAATGACATCAAGCATCCTCAGCATATCTATGAATACGTTCAACAAAGCCTCAAAGAAACACCAATCCAGTGTGTGTGAATGGGTGTAGTGAGTGAATATGCAGTCATGGATAAGATGGGTTTGATCCCATTAGAAACATGTCATTCAAACCCACTGTGTGTGTATATGGGATCAGATACCACCTGAAGGTTACTGTAGTAGACTAATGCACATATCACATCACATTCTTTAATGTCTATAACATCAACCTTACTGATCACTGGATTGATACAGTTCATTTCATTTGCAAGTCAAATAAAAGTCTTTAGCTAGATACATTCAGGAGTGTGTCTTTAATCGTACAGCTGACTAGATGAATTGCTACAGTAGATCATGATCTGACAGAAACCTGCTTGAATGTTAAAAGTCCCTTTCTAACTTCAGTAGCATCTACATCCACAACATGGGAGCCTCAGCAGAAAACAGCAGTATGCACAGCATACGACAGGCATGCTGATTGGACAGAACAGTACTTTTGAGCCACCCCATTGGCTAGTCCCCATAATACACAATTTACAGCAGATAAACAATATAAAAACACCTAAAATTGAGTTTTGCAACATGGCCGCTATAGTAGTTGTTTGATTGGTGCTGATTATTTCTGGCCAACACACACAAACACGAATTCCCTGCACAGCAAGACACACACACACTAACAGCCACGCAAACCCTGATCTGCAGTACATCAGCTATCCATGCACACACACACACACACACACACAAATGCACACGCATACACACCATATCTCATTCCTCCACCCCTTTCCTGCTCCTCCTCCCCTTCCTCCCCCTCCTCCTCCCCTTCCTCCTCCTCCTCCTTCCTCCTCCCCTCCCCTCCCCTCCCCCTCATGGTTCCTCCTGTAGACCCTGTGTTTCTGCTTCTTCTTCTGGACTCTTCTGTAACTGCTGGTACTTCCTCTGGAAGAACCCGACCTGTGGAAACCTTAGTGTTAGTGCAGGTCAACATGTGCACCCCACCTGTGTTAGTGCAGGTCAACATGTGCACCCCCTCCTGTGTTAGTGCAGGTCAACATGTGCACCCCCTCCTGTGTTAGTGCAGGTCAACATGTGCACCCCCTCCTGTGTTAGTGCAGGTCAACATGTGCACCCCCTCCTGTGTTAGTGCAGGTCAACATGTGCACCCCACCTGTGTTAGTGCAGGTCAACATGTGCACCCCACCTGTGTTAGTGCAGGTCAACATGTGCACCCCCTCCTGTGTTAGTGCAGGTCAACATGTGCACCCCCTCCTGTGTTAGTGCAGGTCAACATGTGCACCCCCTCCTGTGTTAGTGCAGGTCAACATGTGCACCCCCTCCTGTGTTAGTGCAGGTCAACATGTGCACCCCCTCCTGTGTTAGTGCAGGTCAACATGTGCACCCCACCTGTGTTAGTGCAGGTCAACATGTGCACCCCACCTGTGTTAGTGCAGGTCAACATGTGCACCCCCTCCTGTGTTAGTGCAGGTCAACATGTGCACCCCCTCCTGTGTTAGTGCAGGTCAACATGTGCACCCCACCTGTGTTAGTGCAGGTCAACATGTGCACCCCCTCCTGTGTTAGTGCAGGTCAACATGTGCACCCCACCTGTGTTAGTGCAGGTCAACATGTGCACCCCACCTGTGTTAGTGCAGGTCAACATGTGCACCCCCTCCTGTGTTAGTGCAGGTCAACATGTGCACCCCACCTGTGTTAGTGCAGGTTAACATGTGCACCCCACCTGTGTTAGTGCAGGTCAACATGTGCACCCCACCTGTGTTAGTGCAGGTCAACATGTGCACCCCTCCTGTGTTAGTGCAGGTCAACATGTGCACCCCCTCCTGTGTTAGTGCAGGTCAACATGTGTAACACTTTAACCATTAAGCCTACCTTCCACAGTGTAGCGATGGCTGCAGCCAATAAGAGCAGGCCTCCGATGACACTGCCTACGATCACCCCCACAGGCACCTGACCCTTCACACCTGGCTTACTGATAGTAACGCCCACCTGTGGACAGCAGATTGTACAGGCATGGGCATGAGTTTCAGTGGGCAAAATGTGAGTATTTCAAATGCATCTTCTGCCCATAAGTCTGGCCTATTTGACAATGTGTGTGTGTGTGTGTGTGTGTGTTAGAGACCTGGAGCTGTTTGTGAGCGATGACCAGTAGATCAGACTGTGATGTTTTTATCTCCGTGGTAACCATCAGGACCAGGGACTGGAAGGTTGCCTGCACAACACAAAAAATCCACTTCCAGCAAACTCTATTATATATATATCTATAAACTATATTTAGATAGATATATAAACAATATATCTATATCTATCTATAAACTATATTTAGATAGATATATAAACTATATACCTATATCTATATCTAAACTATATTGCTTTAGTGCCACAGTAGGTGAAGGTGAGCATGTTCTTACTGCAGCGAACGTGCCGTTCCAGATCCGTGATGTCACGTTCACAAAGAAGTCCCTCTTGGCTGGCATGTCTTTCAGAACACATTCCATTGGCTGGCAGGTGGCACTGGAACAGTCCTGAGAAAACATGACCTCATCACCTCAGCCCTCCAAGTAATCTGCACCTGCTCTGGACAGGAAGTCCTCATGACCATCTTCTAACCAATCAGCTGTCAGGTTTGTCTTGTTCATACCAGCTGTGGAGTCCTGAGGAGGTTTTCTGAACTGAAGGAGGGGGCGTGGCCTCCTCCCAGGGTACTGATCTTCAGCGGGTCCACCAATCCAGTGACATCACAGTTCACATCCAAACTCTGTGGGACACCCCCAAGAGGTCAGCCGTTAGAGCAGGAGGGTCAGGGGGAGGGGGGGGGGGGAGAGGGGAGGGGAGAGGGGGGAGAGCTCACCGGGGCAGTGCGGATGTCTGTCACGTAGAGAAGGGGGTTTCCTGCTCTCGTCTTCAAGGGCATAGACACAGTCAAGTAGGCCAGACTTATGGGCAGGTTCCCTGTGGACACCTGTGGACCACACACACACACACACACACACACACACACACACACACACACACACACACACACACACACACACACAGGCACACACACACACACCCACACACACAGACACAAAGTCCAACACACTGTTGAGTGAATTAAAGCCTTACTGGAATGTTTTGCTCATGATCTCTATAATCCCCATGGTGTTGGCTTTACCACTCAGAACACTCAACATCTCAGGGAATTCAACACTCAACCACTAGGGGATGATTGCTGAAGTCCAGAGCTGACTTTTTTCTGTATGCATGTGTGTGTGTGTGTGTGTGTGTGTGTGTGTGCATTGTGTTCATTGATGCATTTCCTCACCGACTCTTACCTTGATGGAGAACTTGAATTCAGGACCAATGTCACTGAAGGATTTGACTGGGGTGACCACTTCCTTGTCTGATTCTACCACATAGAAGTTAGGGTCAGCCTCTCTGTAAACACAGATCACATGCAGCTACTTAACCTAGGTGGAGGGCTGCTCAGTGTCCTGGAGAGGAGGAGGACTACTTAGTCGCATGGGTGAGAGCCAGACAGAGGAGAGGGCATGGGTGAGGGTGAGGTTAGCGTGTTAGCGTGCAGGCTACCTTGACAGAGATACCTCCGAGTCATATCGGACAGGGATGGAGAGCAGCACCTGGTTGTCAGAAGGTGTCGCCTCTTTACTGTCACTGAGAAGACAAGAACAGCAGCAGTGAGACAGAACGGTCTGAGAAAGGCACTGATGTCAATTTAATGGCACTTAGGAATAGTATGGCACTTCACATAATCTAATGTTCTTTAGACCTATTTGTTGGTCCCCATGTGGGGACTTGCCAGTATTGTTGTTGTATCTCTTGCTTTATGTTCACAATCGTTGTGTTATGCATTTATAGTTCTTCCCTTGGCACTTATTGGTTCTCATGATGTATGATTCACAATCTAAAAAACCCACTGTGTTCGGGGTCTATCACGTTGCTATGCTCAATGACTGATGCTCTTTGTAAAAGCTCTCTTTTGTAAGTCGCTTTGGATAAAAGCGTCTGCTAAATGAAGAAATGTAAATGTGATGTGATGTGATGAGTCTCCTGGTGTCTCTGCTGACAAACTACCTGAGGGCCTCAAAATCCACCGTGGCTCGATTCTGCAGCTGGGCGAAGTTGAAGTCAAAGCTGAGCTCGAATGTGACCTACGAGGGAGACGACCTCTTCAGGTTGGAGGACAGAACACACACAGGCACACGCTCACACCCTCTGGTCACGCGTGGACAGACGCAGGGTCTCACCTCCTGGTTGACCTTGAGAGCCGGGTATCCCACCTGGCACACGAGGATGGAGGAATCTGTACTGGAGGAACACTTCACCTCGGTTCCATCAGCCTGAAAACCAGGGGTGAAAAGCTGGATCAGTCCCTTTCAAAACATAAAACTGACTCGCCTGAAAGAGTCAAACTGTTCTGAGGAGGAGGAAGAGCGTGGGTGGGGGGGGGGGACATACAGAAGGAGTGACGGAGGAGTAGAACATGTTCTTGGAGAAGCTGGTCGTCAGTCTGGTGTTGTAGGCGTTCTCCTTACTGTTGCTAAGGGTTACGTGAAAGGACAGTTTCTTGTTCTTGTAGCTCACCAGCATCTCAGAGGAACTGGAACAACAAGCAGGACATCAGTCAGTTACAGTCACCGTGTGTGTGTGTGTGTTCATATGTTGACTGTCATCCCTAAAACAATGCAGAGATCTCTGATCACAGGAAGGATATTCTAATCACACTCTAGTCCAGGTACAACAGGTGAGTGTGTGTGTGTATACAGGTAAGTGTGTGTGTGTATGTGTGTGTACAGGTAAGTGTGTGTATTTTTGTATGTGTGTGTGTGTGTACAGTAAAGTGTGTCTGTTTGTGTGTGTGTACAGGTAAGTGTGTGTGTGTGTGTGTATACAGGTAAGTGTGTGTGTTGGTGTGTGTGTGTGTGAACAGACCTGGGCTCCTGGTCTCCTCTCACCACAGCCAGTTTGAGGTCACTATCACACACGTCATTAGACCCACAGTCCTTGGAGAAAGGGATCTGGAAGCACAGAGATAAGAGGCTGTCAGTTCAGACCCTCAGTCCCCTGCCAGCAGCTCGTCTGTGGAGGAGCAGCCTCTGGGACTCACAGAGAACTCCCAGGCGTGGGTAGTGAAGGGGTCTAGGACCGGGTTGGCATCTAGGTTCTGGAGCGCCACGTCCACACGCAGACCCAGTGAGTTCACAAAGTCAGGAGTCTCCTGAAACAAACAGCAGCCAACAATCCCCAAAAATGTTGTTACCATATCGAAAAAATAACTGAAATGCCAGGGAAATCCCCCCCTGACCGTCAGTAACTGTGTTTCTGTTCTTGTCCTGTTCAGTAACCATGTTTCAGCCTGATATGACCATGAATTCGTACCTGTACGAAGACCTGGTGAGTCTCACAGTGCTGCCCAACACCCAGTCTGATATCCTGCTGCAGGTGCCTCTCAACACTGCTGCTGAACAGCCCTCTGGAGGTCACCCTGGAGGACTGCAGGTCTGCATCCAGGGTCAGGTTACACCTCAAGGCTGGGGGGAGAGAGACAGAGGAGATCAGGGGTGGAGAAGAGCGAGACAGGAGAGATCAGGGATGGAGGAGAGAGAGAGGTAGAGGAGATCAGGGATGGAGGAGAGAGAGGTAGAGGAGATCAGGGGTGGAGGAGAGAGAGGTAGAGGAGATCAGGGATGGAGGAGAGAGAGAGGTAGAGGAGATCAGGGATGGAGGAGAGAGAAGCAGAGGAGATCAGGGATGGAGGAGAGAGAGGTAGAGGAGATCAGGGGTGGAGGAGAGAGAGGTAGAGGAGATCAGGGATGGAGAAGAGAGAGAGGTAGAGGAGATCAGGGATGGAGGAGAGAGAGGCAGAGGAGATCAGGGATGGAGGAGAGAGAGGCAGAGGAGATCAGGGATGGAGGAGAGAGAGGCAGAGGAGATCAGGGATGGAGGAGAGAGAGGTAGAGGAGATCAGGGGTGGAGGAGAGAGAGACAGAGGAGATCAGGGATGGAGGAGAGAGAGGCAGAGGAGATCAGGGATGGAGGAGAGAGAGGCAGCAGGTCTTACCCAAGGGCCCTACAGGAGGGGAGGGTTTGAACACCCCACTGAAGCAGACTTTGGCATCGAAGCAGAACGCTACCCTCCCTGCCACATGACAAGTCTTACTGAGGATGCTGATCTTGTCTGGGTCAAAGGTCACACTGGCCGTTACCGTGGAAACACCTCTTGACCTGGGGAAGGAGGAAGTGACCCTAAGTCCTAAAGCTGGACACAAGGAAATGACCTTGATCCCAAAAGACACGAGAGCAGGAAGTCTCACCAGAGCTGCACCACCTTCCCATAAGCCCCCACGGCGACGTCAGGGATGCCGTCATTGTTCATGTCAGTGCTGGCGCTCAGAGAGCGTCCAAAGTAGCGCAGGCCGGGGTCCAGCTGGGAGCCCAGGATCCTCTACACACCAGACACCATCCAGAGGGTTCAGCCACCACATCATCACTGATATATTTCACTCTTTGTGTTGTGTTTGAAGGCCACTAAGGCTTTAACCTTCAGTCCAGATAACAGAGCACTTCTGAAGAATCTAACAACCAAAGGAATTTCATTTGACAGTAACAAGAAAATGTTTCATTTCATCTTGACCGTAAGGTTCTAGTCCTGTACCTGGGAGTGTTGGGTCTTGAGCGTTCTTGAGTTGTCCCCATTGAACACATATAGGACCCCTATGTTACTGTCCTCCAGAGGCGCTCCCACCACCACGTCACTGTAGCCGTCCAGGTTGAGGTCGGGCACAGCAGCGATCGCCATCCCAAAACGAGCATTCTCCAGTGGGGACGGACCCTGCAGCACTCCCTGGAAACTTAAGACACCCTGGAGGAACGGGGGGGGGGGGGGGGGGGGGGGGGGGGGGGGGGTGGACAGCATTGCGGTTGGTACAAATACATGAACATGAACATGGTTCCCTGTTGCTGGTCACAGGTTAAGGTTAGCCAGTAGAAGACTGACCTTAGTGAAGGTCAGCAGGTAGACCTTCCCCATCTCCTTCTTCTGCTGGTTCATGAACATGGGAGCTCCGACCAGCAGCAGGTCCGACACCCCGTCTCTGTCCACATCCAGAGGACACAGGACGCTGCCGTAGTACGAGCCGATCTGGCACACATGAAACCCTCGTGCTTAGTGACCCATGAAGGACCAGACACTGACCTCAGACCTGCAGCTGGACCTGATGGATGTGGGTGTATCTTGTGTGTGTCATATGGATGTGTGTGTGTGTGTCGTGTGTGTGTGTGTCATATAGATGTGTCGTGTGTGTGTGTGTGCGTGTGTGTGTGCGTGTGTGTGTGTCATATGGATGTGTGTGTGTGTGTCGTGTGTGTGTGTGTGTCATATAGATGTGTGACAGATGGGGGACAGAGGGGATCCGTCTCACCTGCTCCCCCCTCTGGGAGTCCACCACAGTGGGCTGGCCCCCGCTGCTCAGGGTGTACACCAGCACCTGGCCTGTGTGGTTAGAGCGAGGAGCTCCCGCTACGTAGTACTCCACCCTGCCATCACTCAGGGTCGTCACCGAGTAGCCTGGGCACACACACAGGATACACACACATAAGATACACACACACACACAAGATACACACACATAAGATACACACACACACACAAGATACACACACATAAGATACACACACAAGATACACACACAAGATACACACACACAAGATACACACACATAAGATACACACACACAAGATACACACACACAAGATACACACACATAAGATACACACACACAAGATACACACACACAAGATACACACACACAAGATACACACACATTCATATGACACACACATAAGATACACACATTCATATGACACACATAAGATACACACATCCATGACACACACACATATACGACACACACACACACACACACACATCCATATGACACACACATACAAGATACACACACATAAGCATGACACACACACAAGATACACACACATAAGCATGACACACACACACAAGATACACACACATAAGCATGACACACACACAAGATACACACACATCCATATGACACACACACAAGATACACACACATTCATGACACACACACAAGATACACACACATCCATTTGACCCCCCCCCCCATGTGCTGGCTGTCCCAGCAGGATCTTACCCAGTAGAGAGCTGTGGTTCTTGTCCTGCAGGATGTTCTGGAACGCTGTCTTGGGAAAGATGTTGGACATGCGTGGCGTGCGATGCACCACTGTCCCACTCCAGCCGTACGCCCCCACAGCCCCCAGCATCAAGGTGTCCTGGAAGGAAGAGCTTCA
>CM059301.1:1342500-1357500 GCA_030340665.1 Neosalanx taihuensis | reverse complement strand
GGCCCCCCCCTACCCCTCGCCCCCTGCCCCCCTGGCCCCCCTCCCTCTCCTTACCACTTTCTCTGTTTATTGTTCATAGGATATAGATATACAGCTGTGTTTGGTAGTAGTGGACATGCAGAGGAGGGCTGGACCTTCCCAGAAGAGAACATTGTTATATCTTGAGGATGCACATTACACCCTGGAGCTGACAGGAAGTGGACCTGTCAGTCTTCCCTGCCCTCCTCGTTGTGTTAGAGCAGGGAGGCCCAGTGGAAACAGAAGGCATGTCTATGGTGCCTGCGTGTGCGTCTGTGTTGTGTCTGTGAGGTGTGTGTGTGCGTCTCACCATTTCCCCAGGTGGTTGCTAAACTGCTGGACGCTGTATCCAAACTCCTCCTCCCTGGGTGCAGAGAACACTTTAGCTCCAGCACTGCCCACATTAAAGCCACGGACCACCGCTACAATACAGCCTGCAAGAGACACACAAACAGCATTACTGGACACGCACACAGGCACACACATGCACACAAACAGACACACATGCACACAAACACACACAGGAATACTCATCAGAGCTGGTGTTTTGACTGCCTTTTATGGTAGCGTATCACAAAGGATTGGCTCTGACGATGTGTGTTACTGATACAGAGACCTGCTGTGTGTGCGTGCGTGCGTGTGCGTGCGTGTGTGTGTTCCATGCTGGCCAGGTAGGGCAAGTCCCAGCTTGGTGTGTGTGTGTGTGTGTGTGTGTGTGTGTGTGTAAATTATAACATAACAGGATCAAACCTGAGGCTGCAAAACTACAAACACCACTTAAATAGGAGAGGGAGAGAGAGAGGAGGGATGAAGAAGAGAGACTGGAGGGTTTTAGAAGAGAGATAGAAATGTAGAAGAGATGAGATTGAAAGAGATAGATAAGAAGGTAAGGAGAGAAAGAAATGAGGGAGATAGAGGAGAAATAGAGGAGAGGGAGAGAAGAAGAAGCGGTGTTAACGCACATAGTTAACTGTCGCGCCATAAAATGCCACCAAGACGTCCAGAGCCTCTGATCTGACAGCAGATCAGATCCTAGTGTTTGTTTACAGGGCTGAGCTGTCTGATAAGCCCAGTCTAGTCAAGCTCAGCCCAACTTCAAACCTCCTGACACAAAGTAAGCAAGTTCCAACATCTCATGAAGATTCTGTTGTGAAACATCAGTTATCAGAGCGAGTCAGGAGGTGCCTCTGTAATGGAACATCTTGTGTATGGGTGTGGTCGGACCTTTTTCAGATTTAAAAAAATGACATTTTGAAAATGAAACGTGCTAAACATACAGTATCTGAAATGACCAGACATTGTGCAGGATCAATCATCAGTTAGAGACAGTAGCAGACATGAATAACTGGAAAGAATTCAGGATCACATTGTGTTTTTCATTGTGAGTCTATTGTGTGTATGACAAGTGAGCATATAAAGCAGTGACCTGGTTTCCTGCATTTTTTTTCAGATGTCCACTTTGACAATGTGTATATTCAAGGGGGGGGGGTGTAAAAAAAGAGAGGAAAGAAAGACAGAGAGACTGGAAGAATGGTTCCAACTGGACTGACAGAAAACTGGACAGATAAGACAATGAGTGACCCAGAGCCAGAGACTCTCACTAGCTATGGGCAGCCTGCTGATTCTGTAGCAATGCACTTCCAGCTGGATGGTCGCTTTGTGCTCCAGGATCACCCAATCACACCCCTGATCTACAGAAGCCTGAGTGGACAAACAGCACAGACTCACGTGGAGCCTAATCCAGCACTCTAGCCCCTATCCTGTGGCCCTACACCCTAATCCAGCACTCTAGCCCCTATCCTGTGGCCCTGCACCCTAATCCAGCACTCTAGCCCCTATCATGTGGCCCTGCACCCTAATCCAGCACTCTAGCCCCTATCCTGTGGCCCTACACCCTAATCCAGCACTCTAGCCCCTATCCTGTGGCCCTACACCCTAATCCAGCACTCTAGCCCCTATCCTGTGGCCCTGCACCCTAATCCAGCACTCTAGCCTCTATCCTGTGGCCCTACACCCTAATCCAGCACTCTAGCCCCTATCCTGTGGCCCTACACCCTAATCCAGCACTCTAGCCCCTATCCTGTGGCCCTGCACCCTAATCCAGCACTCTAGCCCCTATCCTGTGGCCCTGCACCCTAATCCAGCACTCTAGCCTCTATCCTGTGGCCCTACACCCTAATCCAGCACTCTAGCCCCTATCCTGTGGCCCTACACCCTAATCCAGCACTCTAGCCCCTATCCTGTGGCCCTGCACCCTAATCCAGCACTCTAGCCCCTATCATGTGGCCCTGCACCCTAATCCAGCACTCTAGCCCCTATCCTGTGGCCCTGCACCCTAATCCAGCACTCTAGCCTCTATCCTGTGGCCCTGCACCCTAATCCAGCACTCTAGCCCCTATCCTGTGGCCCTGCACCCTAATCCAGCACTCTAGCCTCTATCCTGTGGCCCTGCACCCTAATCCAGCACTCTAGCCCCTGTCCTGTGGCCCTGCACCCTAATCCAGTACTCTAGCCCCTATCCTGTGGCCCTGCACCCTAATCCAGCACTCTAGCCTCTATCCTGTGGCCCTGCACCCTAATCCAGCACTCTAGCCCCTATCCTGTGGCCCTGCACCCTAATCCAGCACTCTAGCCCCTATCCTGTGGCCCTGCACCCTAATCCAGCACTCTAGCCTCTATCCTGTGGCCCTACACCCTAATCCAGCACTCTAGCCCCTATGCTGTGGCCCTGCACCCTAATCCAGCACTCTAGCCTCTATCCTGTGGCCCTACACCCTAATCCAGCACTCTAGCCCCTGTCATGTCAATCCAGTTCCGAATCCAGCTTGATAGCCCCTAACCTTTAGCATTACACTCTAATCTCTCCAGCCCACCTCCAGCCCATCTCCAGCCCACCTCCAGCCCATCTCCAGCCCACCTCCAGCCCATCTCCAGCCCACCTCCAGCCCACCTCCAGCCCACCTCCAGCCCATCTCCAGCCCACCTCCAGCCCACCTCCAGCCCATCTCCTGCCCACCTCCAGCCCATCTCCAGCCCATCTCCAGCCCATCTCCTGCCCACCTCCAGCCCACCTCCAGCCCCCATGCTAGTATCAACACATCCCCACTTCACCTCCAGCCTCAGCCTTCAGAGCATTGCCTTAGGCCACAGAAAGGTTCACAATAAAAAAGGGAAAAGTAACTCTTACAGACATATATCCTCATGAAACAGTCTTTACAACAGGTGGCTGAGTGGTTAGGGCATCGCGCTAGTGATCGAAAGGTTACCGGTTCATTTCCTGACCGTTTCAACATGATGTTGTGTCCTTGGTCAAGGTACTTCACCCTACTTCCCTCAGGGGGAATGTCCCTGTTCGTGCTGTAAGTCACTCTGGATAAGAGCGACTGCTAAATGACTACAATCTACAACAAAAAAGTATTTATCCTGACTATGCGGTTTATTATTCAAGCATTCCGACATTGTTTTGATTTACTCTTATTTGTCTTGATCTTACTTTACACTAACACATGTCTGAAGCACACCGCTATACGAACTTTAACAGCTGTAAACATGTTAAAACACTAATAACAGCTGTACACATGTTAAAACACAAATAACAGCTGTAAACATGTTAAAACACTAATAACAGAGAGCTGCAGGTGCGCAGCGCTCCACAAGCCCTCTTTCCCAAACACACTGTAGGTGTGCTCAACTGAGTTAGTAGAGTTAAATTACTTACTATATATACAGATGACAAGAAAAAGAATCCTCTTTGAAAGTGTATCCATTCTTGACACAACAGAGAGTAAATGAACGTGATAAGAACAGTTGTCTCTTCTTGGATTAGTGAACTACTGAAGCTGTGAGTTGACACTCCGGACATGTGGAGAGAGAAGAGTGGGCGGGGCCGGGGGGGGGACTAGGGTGGGACCAAGGGGGGGCCAGGAAGGGACCAGGGAGTGATCAGGGGGATGGGTGGGGGGGGGGGGGGGGGGGGGCATCCAGACATCCAGGTTCAGAACCCATTATAGGGTTTTAGACTAACTGCACAAAGCAGGTATTCTGTTTATGGTATTCGGTAAAGTGTGTGTGTGTGTGTGTGTGTGTGTGTGTGTAAAGTGTGTGTGTGTGTAAATTGTGTGTGTGAACATTCCTGTCCTCAGCAGATTATTTCTCCATGACCAGCCCAGTGTCTGGTCTGTGAGCCAGGTCTGCCTCTGACACCAGTGTGTGAGGTGGCCACTGCCCCGAGCCCCCCCACCCCCCCACCCCCCCACCCCCCACTTCACTGGTCAGGGTTAGCTCATCCCCCAGAACCACTCCTACTAAAACACAGCAGACATGCTTGATCATGCTTATCTTGGAGATCAGTCACCCTGGATGCAGGGCTGGGTAAAGCTTCTCCAAGCCTCTGGGATGAGACACTCCTGTTCAGAGTTCCCAGCGGCAGACACACAGTCAGTGTGTGTGTCACCTCAGTGTTGACAGTGTGTGGACTGAGGGGGCAGCTGGTGACTGGACATTCCTCATCCCATCTTTTCAGCCACCTCCATCCTACTTTGCCTTATTCCAGAGAAACTCCCTAATACTGACTCACAGTCCAGGTCACTCCACACACACCGTACTGTTAACAGCCTCTCCTTCATCCACAGAACACTCCCTGATCTTAACCTTTAGAACCACATATTCCCTGATTTTAACCTTTAGAACCACATATTCCCTGATTTTAACCTTTAGAACCACATATTCCCTGATTTTAACCTTTAGAACCACATATTCCCTGATCCTAACCTTTACAACCACATATTCCCTGATCTTAACCTTTACAACCACATATTCCCTGATCCTAACCTTTACAACCACATATTCCCTGATCCTAACCTTTAGAACCACATATTCTCTGATCCTAACAAACAGCACAGTGTTACTCCTGAACACAGTCCAGGCTGGTCCCTCATCCATAGTACGGATGATTCCAGGATCCTCCCCCCTCCTGGCAGAACTCTGCTGCTGGCCTGTTGGAACCTGAGGATCTGGGTGGGGTGTGGAACATCACAGCATTCTATGTGTGTGTGTGTGTGCTCAGTGTGTGTTCAGTGTGTGTGTGTGTGTGTGTGTGTGTGTGTGTGTGTGTGTGTGTGTGTGTGTGTGTGTGTGTGTGTGCTCAGTGTGTGTGCCCAGAGAGATAGGAGAGAGACGTTAAGAAAGAAACAAAGATACAGTGATGAAAACTGAGAAAGATAGAGTAAAGGAGAGAAAGAGAAAGAGAGTGAGAAAGAGAGAGAGAGAGAGAGAGAGAGAGAGGGAGGGAGGGAGAGAGAGAGAGACTGATAATAGTCTGTACATAATAACCCATACTGCATTTAAATTGTGAATATTATACATTACAACCCCTAGTATTAGTATGTATGACCCTAAATCAACAGGTATCTCCCGACTATTTATCTCCTGTGTATTTTTATCTCAACATCCATATATATTTTATCCCAGCACTCTATCTTGATCCCAGGCTTTACCCCTTTGTGTGCATTCAATTACTTATTTTGCCCCCATTCCTCATCCCTGTGTGCACTATTCTACTCTTTTACCTCACACCTTCACCCGTTTCCTTTACGAAACTGTGTGCCGTTGTTGCTAAAGAGTTTCCCCTCAGGGATTAATGAAATAATTCTGAATCTGAATAAAGCCTAACCTGGACGGAGACCAGGATGCTCAGCTTTGACTTCCTGCCCATTCTTGTCCACAATATTTGTGTGTGTGTGCGTGTGTGTGTGTGTGTGTGTGTGTGTGTATGTGTGCTTGTGCGAACAGGATGCTCAGACTTTACTTCCTACTCCTTCTTGCCCACGTGTGTGTGTGTGTGTGTGTGAGGGGGGGGGGGTGGTTGTGAGAGGAGGTCAACAAGTCTTCAGACTGTGAATGTTCCTGTTGACTACAGTAGCTACAGCAGCATCATGGGTTCCAAAGAGAGGGTTTCTGTTACTGTGGACAGTGGGAGGATGTTTGGAGTAAATAATAGATGCACAAGTCATCAATTCATACAAAACAAGTCTTTATTAGAATTTTATGTTTTATAAGAACATTAACAGCATGTGCAATGCTTTCAACTCTGTGCTGATGTGGTTACATACATCAAACCAGTGCATTAGAATGGATACATGAACTTCACAGCAGTGTGCGTGATCACAGACCAGCTCTGCTTACACTAGCAGAGGGCTACAGACAAGTCAATATGATATCTTCTATACAGACATTTAGTACATGTGCTTGATTTCATCAGAGGAGAGTGAGGAGGGTGAGGAGGGAGGGGAGGGAGGGGAGGGGAGGAGGGGGAGGAGAGGGGGGAGAGGGAGGAGGGGGAAGAGAGGGGGGACAGGGGTAAGTGTGTAAGGGACGAGCACATGAGTGTGTTAGAGGGTAATTCTAAAGCAGGGGTCTCCAATCCTGGTCCTCGAGGGCTGCTGTCCTGAAGGCTTTAGATGTTTCTCTGCTCCAGCACACCTGATTTTAATGAAGCGTCGTTATAAAGCTCTGCGGAGGTGTGCTGGAGCAGGGAAACATCTAAAACTGTCTGGAGCAGGATTGGAGCTCCCTGCTCTAAAGGGTAAAGACATTTCCTTCTCTTCCTCATTCTAGGGGAAAGTGCGAAAAGGTGTAACAGTACTTTCAAGCACACGTTACTTGTGTAGGTTGATGCTATGGGATCTATGTGCTGGTGAGCCTCAAAGCTATTCACTGTGCTGCAGGATACAGAGGACGGTCAGTCCAGCCTGCTATAGGGAGATCTGTCTGTCTGACTGTTTATGATTTGGTTTAACAATTGTCTCTTTGTGTTACAAGACAGTGACATAACTGAGTATTGGGCATCAAGTTACACTAGGACTAAATAACTAATAATAAAAAAAGAAATATCGGCAGAAAATGTCATGGAGTTCCTATGCATGTTTATACATCTGAATTTTGATCCAAATATAAGAACAATATTTACATATTTGCATTATGTTTAGACATAATAAAATTAATGATCAAACTCTTCCTAATTCAGACTGTGAAGACTTCATATTATTGACAGTGACAAACATCACCTGAGAATCTTAGAGAGATAGTTCTTCTCTCTTGCAAGGCTGTGTGAATAACACACTGGTTTGTCTTAAATTACAAGAACTACAACAAACATTACTATGTACAGTTTAAGGTTTTACATTTACAATTACAGTACAATAAAATGGTTTCTTTCATACAAATGCAACCCAAAGCACATTCAGTGTCACCTGGAGGAAGAACAACCTTGTTCCTTCCTGTTTGATTGGATCATTAACTAATTCACCTCCACCTTTTGTTCCGCCTTGAAGTGTTGCTACACACACACCTTTGGACTGTACCTGCTTAGGAAACCAGCAAGCAAATAAAATATCAGTGTCAAAGTAGAATGTGAAGATAGGGAAGACTAGGATTAAATAAAAACACAGGCTAGGGAATGTGTCATTGTACAGGAAACACAATCAAATCCAAAATCAAAGCTGTATGAATTGGCCCCCTTATAAGGTGAGGGGGAGTCAGATGGCTCAACGGGTTAAGGCGTTGGCCTCATGATCGGAAGGTTGTGAGATCGAGCCCCGGATGCGACTATATGATGTTGTGTCCTTGGTCAAGGCACTTCACCCTACTTACCTCAGGGAGAATGTCACTGTTCTTACTGTAAGTCGCTTTGGATAAAAGCGTCTGCTAAATGAATACATTTAAATGTAAGGTGATAATGTTGAGCCACTTGTCCAGGATTCAAACATGACTGCTGATAGCGTGAGACAGGTTTCTTTGACCGGGGTCAGGGAGGTCATCTGACAGGCCTGGGTGTGAGCAGTGGATCCAGAGGAGCTTTTCCAGGAAGTGTGACCCAAGGTAACCAAGCAGTGACCTCTCCTCTGCCCTCCCCCCTCCCAGGACAGGGGTTCTACAGATGGGGTATCAGCAGAGTTTGGGGCGCAGGTGGCACAGGCTCAAAGACCATCCACAACTGAGTCGACAAGTTCCTAATTATAAGTAAATGTTTTTTTACAACCCATTTCCTGTTTTGGTAAGGGGGTCAGGTGACCATGTGGTCGCAGTGTGTGGGCGGGGGATGTAGCTGCTGATTGGTGGATGGTGGATGGGTTGCCGTGGGAACAGTGGTTAGTCCTTGAGGTCCTCCTTCATGTCCTCCATGCTTTTTCTCTTGAAGAAGCCAGCCTGAGGAGAAGGTTAGACCGTCAAACACAAACAAACAGTTGCACCTGCTTGAGTGCACAATGTTTGTTAATGTAGCTCAAGCAGACGTTAAGCTGTACAGCTGAACCACAGACACACAACACACTGTACGCACCTTCCAGAGAGCAAAGATGACCAGCGCTAGGATGAGCAGACCAATCAGGATGCTCAACACGATGACCCACCAGGGGATTCCTCCCAGAGCCTCTTTACTCACTTGGATAGTCACCTAGCAGAAACACAGCAGTTCAAAAGGCCTGGCTGGGCTAGTCTGGTCTGGGCTAGGAGAGTCTGGTCTGGGCTAGGAGAGTCTGGTCTGGGCTAGCCTAGTCTGGTCTGGGCTAGGAGAGTCTGGTCTGGGCTAGGAGAGTCTGGTCTGGGCTAGGAATGTCTGGTCTGGACTAGGAGAGTCTGGTCTGGACTAGGATTGTCTGGTCTGGGCTAGGAGTGTCTGGTCTGGACTAGGATTGTCTGGTCTGGGCTAGGAGAGTCTGGTCTGGACTAGGAGTGTCTGGTCTGGACTAGGAATGTCTGGTCTGGGCTAAGAATGTCTTGTCCGGGCTAGGAATGTCTGGTCTGGACTAGGAGAGTATGATCCGGCCTAGATCTGAATCAAGGTGTGTTGAGATACTTACAGCTGTGTGATTGGCAGTCAGGATGAACAGGTCAGGGTTGAGGTTCTCCAGGGTTCCGTGGATCATCATGTGCAGGCTGGAGTACTCTGCCTGTGATGAACAGGAAGCAACACAAACAAAGAGCAGAGAGTCAGTAAACCAGCCATGTTCAGGGGACAAATGTAAATGTTCAGCCACTAACTGATGAACACTCACCACCAGCTGTTAGACTATAATCCTAATCATAACCACAACAGCATAGGCTTACCAACTAGCAGACTAATCGCCAAGTTGTTGGTTGTTTTTCTACTCTCTACTCCACCTACACCTACTTCAGTGCATTAGAAGAGTGCTAATGACCACCGTGTGTATGTCAGGGGTGAGTTTTATATGTTTCCCTGCTCCAGCACACCTGATTCTAATGAATGGATCATTATCAGGCTTCCACAGAGCTCAATAATGACCCATTCATTAGAATCAGGTGTGCTGGAGCAGGGAAACATCTAAAACCTTCAGGAGAGCGGGTCCTCGAGGACCAGGGTTGGACCTCCCTGATCTCTGTTGTCCTACTGACCTTGATGAAGGTGGGCTTCCAGACCCTGAATGTGACGTTGATCTGGCTGAAGTTGTCTTGAGGTACTGAGCAGTAGAAGGTGCTACAGCTCAGCTGGTCCAGACAGTCCTGTAAGGCAGATATCCACCGTGTTAAACACACCCAGGAGATCCTGACACACACAAGCAGAGCAGCGCAGGAGGAATCCCACCAGGAGGTTGGTGCTGAGGGTCTCAGTCTTGGGGTTGGAGGTGTACAGCTTGGAGGGGCTGATGCCAAGAGGATTGATCAGAGCTCCAGCCTCACACGTCACCGTCTGAGGGAACAGCAGACAGGCCGTGGTAGATGCTGGATGTTACTGTGTGTGTGTGTTTTGTACCGTGTCTTCGTGTGTGTGTGTGTGTGTGCGTTACCTTGGGCGTGGAGGTAACGTGCGTGAGGTAGAGCAGGATGTTCTTCAGGGTGGACAGGTGAGGGAAGGTCACCTTCAGTCTCAGAGGAGGGGTGTCCATCTCAGCCACCTTCTCTATCTGAAGGACACACCCCATCAAGGTCAGAGGTCTCACTACGTTGTTATTCTAATTCATGGTTTGAATATTTCTTTGTTAGGCTTCTACCATGCATGTTTAGGGTCCTACAAGGTCGGGTTAGGCTCCAGCCATGTAGAGCTGGGGTACTAACATGGCAGGCTAGGGTACTGTAGTCCTGGTCCTGCTCTAGGGTGAGGGTGCTGCATGCAGGGCTGTGGTTCTTACCGTGTAGATGATCTTCAGCTCATCTCCTATCATGCTGGTGTGGTTGAACACTGAAGGATGCTGCTCTCTCTTTTTGACAGAGAGGTGATGTTCCTTGGGAAGAGCCCTGTGTACAGGAGAGGATCCTAGCTCAGAGTGTGTCTGTGTGTGTGTGTGCGCGTGCGTGTGTCTGTGTGAGTCTCTGTGTGTGTCTGTATGTGTGTCTGTGTGTGTGTCTGTGTGTGTGTGTCTGTATGTGTGTCTGTGTGTGTGTCTGTGTGTGTCTGTGTCTGTGTCTGTATGTGTGTGTGTCAGTGTGTGTCAGTGTGTGTCTGTGTGTGTGTCTGTGTGTGTGTGTGTGTGTCTGTGTGTGTGTCTGTCTGTGTGTGTCTGTGTGTGTCTGTGTCTGTATGTGTGTCTGTGTGTGTGTCTGTGTGTGTCTGTGTCTGTATGTGTGTCTGTCTGTGTGTGTCTGTGTGTGTGTGTGTCTGTGTCTGTATGTGTGTCTGTGTGTGTGTCTGTGTGTGTCTGTGTCTGTGTCTGTATGTGTGTCTGTGTGTGTGTCTGTGTGTGTCTGTCTGTGTGTGTCTGTGTGTGTGTCTGTGTGTGTGTGTCTGTGTGTGTCTGTGTGTGTCTGTGTGTGTGTGTCTTTGTGTGTCTGTGTGTGTGTCTGTGTGTGTGTGTCTGTGTGTGTCTGTGTGTGTCTGTGTGTGTGTGTCTGTGTGTGTGTCTGTGTGTGTCTGTGTGTGTGTGTGTGTGTGTCTGTGTGTGTCTGTGTGTGTGTGTGTGTGTCTGTGTGTGTGTGTGTGTCTGTGTGTCTGTGTGTGTGTCTGTGTGTCTGTGTGTGTGTCTGTGTGTGTGTTTGTGTGTGTTTGTGTGTGTGTGTGTGTACTCACGTAAACCTGAGTCCTGCCTCATACTGAACTGGTATGGATATCCTGACATAGTTGTCACTGAGTGTGGAGTTCAGCTCGTCACTGTCACTGGACACACAATGATGAATGGTGCACTGTTACCATAGTGACACACAACAATGAACGGTGCAGCGTTACCACAGCAACACACAGCGTTACCACAGCAACACACAGCGTTACCACAGTAACACACAGCGTTACCACAGCAACACACAGCGTTACCACAGCAACACACAGCGTTACCACAGTAACACACAGCGTTACCACAGCAACACACAGCGTTACCACAGCAACACACAGCGTTACCACAGCAACACACAGCGTTACCACAGCAACACACAGCAGTACCACAGTAACACACAGCAGTACCACAGTAACACACAGCAGTACCACAGTAACACACAGCAGTACCACAGTAACACACAGCAGTACCACAGTAACACACAGCAGTACCACAGTAACACACATTTTTGACAAAACCATGTGAACTGATTATAAAAGGCCCTGCTGTGAGTTTGCTATGGAACTCCTCCTGAACTGATTAACTGATGTTGGAAGATAAGGAGACAATAAGGGCCTTGTGTTTCAGACTTCCTGCTCCAGCATGTGTAAGAGTGGGCGTGGCCTGAGAGTGGGCGTGGCCTGACCTGGCAGCTGTAACGTTGATCTGGATCTCCTTCAGCACGTGAGCAGGATTCACCTCAAACAGGATCTGGAAAGTCTCCTGGCCACCAAACCAACAGGAAGAAGGGAAGGGTTGACATAAACATGGACAAAATGAGTCCTCATACTAAGACTACAATTTCCACCCCCTGGAGGACAAATAAAGGTTTATCTAATCTAATCTACTATAGTTTGGTGGTGTCTTCCATTAAAGGTGTCGTACTGGTGAGCAGACTCACCTCTGTGTTGCTCTGGAGGAAAGGGTATCCCACAGCACACTCCAGCCTGCTGCCATCCAGGCTGCAGTCAGACTTCTCTTTAGGCTGAGAAAGGAAGGCAGGTACTGAGATGCTGACACTGTGATGGTGCAACACTCGCTGTGGTAACATGTCATATCATGGTGGTTCCAGTGTTGTTCTGTAACTATTCTCATTTTGCACATCTGCATGTTGCATCATTTGCACTAACTGTACATACATACTCTGTAAATTCTGTTTAATACTGTAGCATCTTGTACAATACAGCTGTACATTTGTCTAAAATCACTTTAATCTGTACATACCCTGTATATTCTGATTATACTGTACATACTGTGTATATTCTGAGTACACAATTACAATTATATTCTGTTGTAATAACTGTTTTGCATTGCATTAAAGTTGAATCTAATCTAATAAAATAAAAAGGTGAAGCAGTGATTCTACATGTTGTCTGATGATCGTGTAGCAGGCAGGCCCTGGCAGTGGTGTTGGGGCAGAACTTGCTCACCTCCACCTTGACGTAGTTGATGTTCTCTGTGAAGCTGAGCGTCACCTTGGTGTTGTAAGCATTGTCCTGGCTGTTCCTGGTGGTGATCAGCAGGTGGAACTTCTCCTTGTTGGCTTTGATCACCAGGCTGCAGACAGCAGCAGGCAACTAAAGTTAGATCTACAAGCAGGGTGTGATTCACTCAGCCAACTAAAGAAATGACTATTAACATAAAGCACGTTCACTAGAATCGCAACAAAGCCACCTCTGTCCTCACATGTGTACACATGATCACATGGGTACACTACAGGATCACATGGGTACACTACAGGATCACATGGGTACACTACAGGATCACATGGGTACACTATCTATCATAGTAACCTACAATACCCAGTAACATGAGGCTATGCAGGTTACCATAGTAACACGGCAAGCATGGGCCTTACAGGTTACCATAGAAACCCACCTGGTAACACTTGATGTGGCTGTGAGGGAGAGGTCAGCGGTACACTTGTTGTCACTTCCACAGTCCACCAGCGGTATCTGAAGGAGGAAGACACACACCACCAGGTTCACTCACAAGCTGCAGCTAACATCTGAAACACAACAACACATTACAGCAACACAAACTCCTCATCATCATCACAAGACTGCCTTGTCTGTTTCCTAGGTGATCCTAGTTTGATCCTGTTTTCAAACAGAACACTGCCTAGTTATCATTCTGCCCATCGTGTTGGTTTCTAGAAAGCATTTTGTTTCTTAGTTTACAATCTGCCTAAAGGAAAGCAACAGAGCTAAGGAGCAGCTAGTTTGTTGTGGGTTTGTGTGTGTGGCTCTCCTGTGTGATGTGTGACGGTGTGAGTGTGTGTTCTGCTGGACTGATGTGTGTGTGTGTGTGTTATGCTGGAGTGATGTCTGTGTTCTGCTGGACTGACATGTGTGTGTTATGCTGGAGTGATGTGTGTGTGTGTGTTCAGCTGGACTGACAGTGTGCGTGTGTGTGTGTTATGCTGGAGTGATGTGTGTGTTCTGCTGGACTGATGTGTGTGTGTGTGTGTGTTATGCTGGAGTGATGTGTGTGTGTGTTCTGCTGGACTGACAGTGTGTGTGTGTGTGTGTGTTCTGCTGGACTGACAGTGTGTGTGTGTGTGTGTGTTCTGCTGGACTGACAGTGTGCGTGTGTGTGTGTTCTGCTGGACTGATGTGTGTGTGTGTGTTATGCTGGAGTGATGTGTGTGTGTGTTCTGCTGGACTGACAGTGTGTGTGTGTGTGTGTGTGTTATGCTGGAGTGATGTGTGTGTTCTGCTGGACTGATGTGTGTGTGTGTGTTATGCTGGAGTGATGTGTGTGTTCTGCTGGACTGATGTGTGTGTGTGTGTGTGTTCAGCTGGACTGACAGTGTGTGTGTGTGTTATGCTGGAGTGATGTGTGTGTGTGTTCTGCTGGACTGACAGTGTGTGTGTGTGTTGTGATGGAGTGATGTGTGTGTGTGTTCTGCTGGACTGACAGTGTGTGTGTGTGTGTGTTCTGCTGGACTGACAGTGTGTGTGTGTGTTGTGATGGAGTGATGGCCCTGGTCTTGCTCTGTCAGCAGCAGTATTAAAGACAGGCTGACAGACTGACACACATAAACAAGCTGCCTGGATGAACATGACCTCAGGGTGTACAGACCTTACTGACACACTGTCTGAGTCTGGTGGAAATACATTCATGTGTTTATACTCAGAGATCATTACAGTCACTGAGTGTGTGCGTGTTTGTGTGCTTGTGGTGTGTGTGTGTGTGTGTGAGTGTGTGTGTGTGAGTGTGTGTGTGTGTGTGTGTGTGTGTGTGTGTGTGTGTGTGTGTGTGTGTGTGTGTGTGTGTGTGTGTGTGTGTGTGTGTGTGTGTGAGTGTGTGTGTGTGTGTGTGAGTGTGTGTGTGTGTGTGTGTGTGTGTGTGAGTGTGTGTGTGTGTGTGTGTGTGTGTGTGTGCTAGCAGGATCTGGGCTGTGGGAACAGTAACAGTCTGCTTGAGCTGCTCAGTTAATGATGCTCTGATGGGAATCCTGATGGGCAGCAGACAGCTGCTCTGGGGAAGGAGGTGAGCACCTCTAGTGGTCAGAGAAGGAATCACAGCGTGGCCTGACAGAACTCATTATCATGAAGTCCATCTGTATGATGATTCCCCCTGCCAGGAGGCTGGGGTTGTGTTTGGGTCATGTTTAGGTCAGGGTTGTGTTTGGGTCATGTTTAGGTCAGGGTTGTGTTTGGGTCATGTTTAGGTCAGGGTTGTGTTTGGGTCATGTTTAGGTCAGGGTTGTGTTTGGGTCATGTTTAGGTCAGGGTTGTGTTTGGGTCATGTTTAGGTCAGGGTTGTGTTTGGGTCATGTTTAGGTCAGGGTTGTGTTTGGGTCATGTTTAGGTCAGGGTTGTGTTTGGGTCATGTTTAGGTCAGGGTCGTGTTTGGGTGAATGTAGAGTTAAGGGTTGGGGTTAGGGTCAGGTTTGTGTTTAGGGCAGATACCAGTTAAGGGATAGAGTTTGGCTTGT
>CM059301.1:1335000-1337500 GCA_030340665.1 Neosalanx taihuensis | reverse complement strand
TGAGCATGTGACTGAGACCGTATCACTGAGAGACAAACTGTGTTTGAAGTTACATCAAGACTAACCTTAGTAGAATGAGCACTGAACCCAGCTTGAGACATCTCCATCTCATAGGAAGAGGTGTAGTTACCAGTGGTAGCTATGATAGAGAGAGACAGGTTTACAGTGGTAGCTATGGTAAAGAGAGACAGGTTTACAGTGGTAGCTATGGTAGAGAGAGACAGGTTTACAGTGGTAGCTACGGTAAAGAGAGACAGGTTTACAGTGGTAGCTATGGTAAAGAGAGACAGGTTTACAGTGGTAGCTATGGTAGAGAGAGACAGGTTTACAGTGGTAGCTACGGTAGAGAGAGACAGGTTTACAGTGGTAGCTACGGTAGAGAGAGACAGGTTTACAGTGGTAGCTACGGTAGAGAGAGACAGGTTTACAGTGGTAGCTGTGGTAGAGAGAGACAGGTTTACAGTGGTAGCTGTGGTAGAGAGAGACAGGTTTACAGTGGTAGCTGTGGTAGAGAGAGACAGGTTTACAGTGGTAGCTACGGTAGAGAGAGACAGGTTTACAGTGGTAGCTACGGTAAAGAGAGACAGGTTTACAGTGGTAGCTGTGGTAGAGAGAGACAGGTTTACAGTGGTAGCTACGGTAGAGAGAGACAGGTTTACAGTGGTAGCTACGGTAGAGAGAGACAGGTTTACAGTGGTAGCTATGGTAGAGAGAGACAGGTTTATCAGGTGATGTGAAGACATCCGGGAGAGGAGGGGCACTTGATCAATAATTGAACTAGTAGAAGATTAATAGTCTAGAATGGATGGTGGGCTTCAGAATAATAAGGCCTATAGAGACAAACAGTAGTGGGTGGAGCCAGGTTGGGTTGCCAGGTTGGATACTCACCCTCCAGGGCAAAGATCTTGCTGCCCAGGGCCTCCACAATGCTGAGGAGCGCCACCTCGTCAGACACGTTGAAGAAGTGGTCTCCTATTGGCTCGCTGGAGATAGAGCGGATCTCATTGATAAACTTCTGGACGTCAGCTACACTCTTGTTCTGTCGGTTATAGTCTCCCAACACCTGGAGAGACACAGGGCAGAGAGAGACCGGAGAGAGGGGGAGGAGGGAGGGAGGGAGGGAGGGAGGGAGGGAGGGAGGGAGGGAGGGAGGGAGGGAGGGAGGGAGGGAGGGAGGGAGGGAGGGAGGGAGGGAGGGAGGGAGGGAGGGAGGGAGGGAGGGAGGGAGGGGGCAGAGGAGCAGGGAGGAGACAGAGGATGGAGACAGAGGATGTGGAGGGGGAGCAGGGAGAGGGAGAGAGGAATGTTGCGTGAGTGGAGTTGTGGAATGCTGAAGATGGGAGTTATGGGAATGTGTCTGATGTGGGATAGTTTCATCATAGATACATCCCTGATTATGTCATATATACAGAGACTGTCAGATACAGACTGACAGACTGAGAGACAGCCAGACTGACAGACAGACAGACAGACAGACAGACAGACAGACTGACAGACAGACAGACACAGACAGACAGACAGACAGACAGACAGACAGACAGACAGACTGACAGACTGACAGACTGACAGACTGACACAGACTGACAGACAGACAGACAGACAGACAGACAGACAGACTGACAGACAGACTGACAGACAGACAGACAGTCGGACAGACAGACAGACAGACACAGACAGAAAGACAGACAAAGACAGTCAGACAGACAAACAGACAGACAGTCAGACAGTCAGACAGACAGACAGACAGACAGACAGACAGACTGATAGACAGACAGACAGACAGACAGACAGACAGACAGAAATACTCACAGCGATTCCAAACCTCTCGATCTGATCCTCTTCACAACCATCCACAACCTTGTCCAGATTGTAGAAGTCATGTGATTCTCCATCTGTGACGATCACCATGACCTTCTTGACCCCTGGCCGCATCCCTCGCTCCACTGTGAAGGCTTCCTTCCTGCAGGGAGGCGGTGTGGGTCAAAGGTCATCTTCATGAGAGTCATTAGCAGGTCAAACACGGACAGCACAAGGCTGGGAAGGTCATGATCCAGGACATCATGCAGACCAGAAGAAGGGCATTATGGGAGTCAAGTTTCACATCTGGGACTCTAGTGTGTGCGTGCGTGTGTGTGTACATGTGTGCGTGTGTGTGTTGTGTACCTGGCTGTGTGCGCTTGTGTTGTGTACCTGGCTGTGTGTGTGTTGTGTACCTGGCTGTGTGTGTTGTGTACTTGGCTGTGTGTGTGTGTGTTGTGTACCTGGCTGTGTGTGTTGTGTACCTGGCTGTGTGTGTGTGTTGTGTACCTGGCTGTGTGTGTTGTGTACCTGGCTGTGTGTGTGTGTGTACCTGGCTGTGTGTGTGTGTTGTGTACTTGGCTGTGTGTGTGTGTGTGTGTTGTGTACCTGGCTGTGTGTGTGTTGTGTACCTGGCTGTGTGTGTGTGTTGTGTACTTGGCTGTGTGTGTGTGTGTGTTGTGTACCTGGCTGTGTGTGTTGT
>CM059301.1:1295000-1330000 GCA_030340665.1 Neosalanx taihuensis | reverse complement strand
AAGGAGGTAGAAGAGCGGGAGAGAACAGTAAGCAGCTGCCAGAGCTGATTAGAACTGACTGAGTCCCTGTAACTGATGCCAGATGGTCCTAATAAGACAATTACTGCAGAATGGCTGCAGTTACCTTTCTCTCTCTGGAAGTATCTCCCAGGGTGTTGCAACATGTGTGCAGAGAGGAAGGGTGTGTGTGTTTGTGGGTCTCTTAAGGATTTAACAGCCCTGTTGAATTGCTCTGCACCATATTAAACAGGAGGGCAGGGGCGTTTGGTTTAACAGGGGCCGCAGATGGTGAACGCTCTGGTGGATCGTTTTCCAGGTAACCACAGGAAGGTGGAGGACAGACCCCTGCTCCCAGGAAGGACAGACCCCTGCTCCCAGGAAGGACAGACCCCTGCTCAGAGGAAGGACAGACCCCTGCTCCCAGGAAGGACAGACCCCTGCTCAGAAGAAGGACAGACCCCTGCTCAGAGGAAGGACAGACCCCTGTTCCCAGAGAGGTGGAGGACAGACGCCTGCTCCCAGGAAGGACAGACCCCTGCTCCCAGGAAGGACAGACCCCTGCTCAGAGGAAGGACAGACCCCTGCTCCCAGGAAGGACAGACCCCTGCTCAGAAGAAGGACAGACCCCTGTTCACAGGAAGGTGGAGGACAGACCCCTGTTCACAGGAAGGTGGAGGACAGACCCCTGCTCACAGGAAGGACAGACCCCTGCTCCCAGAGAGGTGGAGGACAGACCCCTGCTCCCAGAGAGGTGGAGGACAGACCCCTGCTCCCAGGAAGGACAGACCCCTGCTCACAGGAAGGACAGACCCCTGCCCACAGAGAGGTAGAGGACAGACCCCTGTTCACAGGAAGGTGGAGGACAGACCCCTGCTCCCAGGAAGGACAGACCCCTGCCCACAGGAAGGACAGACCCCTGCTCCCAGAGAGGTGGAGGACAGACCCCTGCTCACAGGAAGGACAGACCCCTGCTCAGAGGAAGGACAGACCCCTGCTCACAGAGAGGTGGAGGACAGACCCCTGCTCACAGGAAGGACAGACCCCTGCCCACAGGAAGGTGGAGGACAGACCCCTGCTCTTAGAGAGGTGGAGGACAGACCCCTGCTCACAGAGAGGTAGAGGACAGACCCCTGTTCACAGGAAGGTGGAGACCCCTGACCCCTGGACAGACCCCTGCTTGTCTCACCATTTGCCCTCGCTGTTTTCAAACTGCTGGACGGTGTATCCGAACATGTCTTCCACCGGGCCGCTGAATGAAAGCCCGTTCTTCTCATCCACGTTGAAGGTCAGCACACAGGGCAGCAGCACTGCAGAGAAACACAGGAACACATGAGGAATCTGCTCATGACAGCAGCAAACCCAGAGCCAATCCTGCCTCAGAGGACATTTTTTGATAAATATTTATACAATATTGGGGAGGAAACTAACCACCATCAATGATTCAACAGAAACACTGATGAACAACTTCAGTGTTATTTGGGTGTTCTGGCTGCCCACATAAAACGATAGAGAGAGACAGAGAGACAAAGACAGACACAGAGACACAGAGAGACAGAGAGAGAGAGAGAGAGAGAGAGAGAGAGAATGAGAGAGCGAGAGAAATAGAGAGATAGAGAGAGAGAAACAGAAAGAGAGGAGAGAGAGAGAGGGTGAAGAGGAGAAAGCTTCGGCCTACAGAGCTCAAGCAGAGAAAGTCCCATCACTGTCTCAGATTCTGGCCTCATTGACCCCTCCACCTCCCCCCACCTCCCTTCACCTCCCCCCACCTCCCTTCACCTCCCCCCACCTCCCTCCTCCTCCCTCCACCTCCCTACGCCTCCTTTCTGACCTTCGTGACAATCCTTTCTTCACTCCCTGCTTCTTCCCTGTCTTTGCAATCTGGAAATTAAACGGCCTCCAAATATAACCTAAAACAGCTCTTTGTGTTACTGCTTACAACAGGACTGTTCATTGGGACAGTGTGGAGGCATTCCTGCCCAGCTCCAGAGCGAGAGGAGAGAGGAGGAGTCAGAGAGTTTAGAGAGCAACACCATGTTCAAGGATTCCAGACACTAAATCACATACAGTGTGTATAATACCAAAAAACTGGAACACTGTCTCCTTGTTGCAGCTGCCGGCCGTTTTTGCATGTTTCCTTCTAAATCTCTTACTACATGTATGTTTCTGTACCTCTCCTTCAGTAGATCTTCTATTCTAGACGTCCAACTAGATGCTTCCTACTGCAGTTGTCATGTGCTCTGTGTTTCTGGGTCAGAGAACAGATGGACGTCCTCCATTCTGGACAGACTGCATCATCATCCATCACCCTTCCTGTGTCTCCACCTTCCAGCTTTTCCTCCCATAGATCAATCTGCTCTCCCTTTTAACTTGATTATGTACACACACACACACACACACACACACACACACACACACACACACACACACAGCATAGACTGCTACTCGTTTAGCTGATTCAAGATGGCCTCTAGCCAAGAAGGCCTTTTCAGTGATCACAAACAGTCCCGGAACAACACAAAAGTAGAATTTCTGTCAAGCAACCCAGCACATGTGAGATGTCCAGAGACAACTGTGTGACTGGCTGGCTGGGTGGCTGGCTGGCTGACTGGATTAGTGGTTGGAGCAGACAGAATAGGGGGTTTGGGAAGCATCTAGGGAGGTCAGTTTACTTGGAACCCAGTTGGTCGATGTTGGCAAAGAGTCTCCATCCAGACACCAAGAACTCCACCTAATCCATCACATCAGTCCAGATGTCTCTTTCTCTCTCTTTCTCTCCCTCCCTCCTCACCCTCTCTTGCTTACTCCCTCCATCCCTCCCTGGGTCTTGAGGAGAGTCTGGAGACCTGCTCTGGACAGGAAGCTGAAACACTGCTGACAGACTCCTGATCGTCAGGGACTCATAATCAGTCCAGCTTCTTTCCATCAATTTTTTTACATTCAGTCACCCAAGGATCTATTGACTCCTCTCTCCATCCATGTCCACCCACCCTCCATGTCCATCCATCTATCCAACCATCCAACCATCTATCCATCTATCCATCTATCCATCTATCCATCTATCCAACCATCCAACCATCTATCCATCTATCCATCTATCCATCTATCCAACCATCCATCCATTCATCCATGTATCCATTCCAGCTATCCATCTATCTATCCATCCATCCATCCATCCAACTATCTATCCAACCATCCATCCATCTATCCATCCATTCATCCATCCATTCATCTATCCAACCATCCCATCCATCTATCCAACCATCTATCCATCTACCCATCCATCTATCCATCCATTCATCTATCCAACCATCCCATCCATCTATCCAACCATCTATCCATCTACCCATCCATCTATCCATCCATTCATCTATCCAACCATCCATCCATGTATCTATCCATCTATCCATCCCTCCATCCATCCACCCATCCATCCCTTCTACCCTGGGACAGTACAGCAAAGTCTTGGTGTCAGATTCCATACAGGAAGTTCCAGATGTCCTCTCAGGAACATTGGTTTTTATTGGCTCGCTAAACATCTCCCAGTCTCCCACGCTATGACATCATCCCCCCTGACCGTTCTCATGGCTTTCATCTCCCAGAAGCCCTTGCTCCAACCATGTTCTATATCCTTTACTGTACAGTTCATTTCAACACACACACCCTCTCACACGCCCTCCTAAATCATGTGGTTTGCTGATCCTAGTGTTTTTCACACCATGTGTACTGAGGGGGCGGTCCCAGATCAAACACCTCCCACAGTGACTCCTCCCCCTGAGGTCACTGGGTTCACTTCCTGCTCAGTCCCAGAGCCGGCAACACCCACCAGAGACATCACCTCTGGAAAATAAACTACCACTGGATTATTTTTACTCTACCAACTCTGTCATAAAATATATTTCTGGTAAATACAGTACAATATTGTTATATATTATTATAATTTTAATAGTTTTATTAATATTATAATAACGCTGTGTTAAACCATTATAAACCATCTTTGGTACATTCAGAACACAGAATAATATTATTGATAATGTTAACAAAGTAACTTTCTCTACATAAACAATCTCTGGCAATGCTACCTTGTCAACTCAGACAATATCTACAGCTGGGAGAACTCCCAGAATCCTTCACTGCCTGTCCGGTAGTCATGAAAGTGCTGTTAGAGACACCAGGATGGGACATCAGGACAGAAACCCTGAGAAAACCTGTCTGTCTGGACTCCCATCTCAGGATAAGAAAGACCTTTCACTCATGGATGGAGAGACTTCACCATCTCCTGAGGTCTCTCCATCCCCCTCTCTCCTTCCCTCTCTCTCTTTCCCTCTCTCCTTCCCTCTCTCCTTCCCTCTCTCTCTTTCCCTCTCTCCTTCCCTCTCTCCTTCTCTCTCTCCTTCCCTCCTTCCCTCTCTCCTTCCCTCTCTCCTTCTCTACTTCCCTCTCTCCTTCCCTCTCTCCTTCCCTCTTTCCTTCTCTCCTTCCCTCTCTCCTTCCCTCCTTCCCTCTCTCCTTCCCTCTCTCCTTCCCTCTCTCCTTCTCTCCTTCCCTCCTTCCCTCTCTCCTTCCCTCTTTCCTTCTCTCCTTCCCTCTCTCCTTCCCTCCTTCCCTCTCTCCTTCTCTCCTTCCCTCTCTCCTTCTCTCCTTCTCTCCTTCCCTCCCTCCTCTCTTTGTCTTCCCGCCCCCCTACTTCCTCACCATGGCGATAAGCCTTCCTGCAGCTGTGCCCTCAGTATGTGCTACTGAACACAGAGCCCGTCCATGTGATGATCATGGGATGATCATGTGATCCTCATGTAACTAACATTTAATATCAAATGTATTAACTCATGAAGCAAATATGAGACTTCTAAAAGGTTTGCATTGATTTGTCCTCCTCTACTCCAGCAAAATGACCAGGCCAGATTTGATTACCTGCTCTGTAGAGAACATTACCACATGTATAGAGTATCACATCCATTTCAACTAATAAACAATTTGACTGTGTTGAGACAGTGTTGGGACAGTGTTGAGACAGTGTTGAGACAGTGTTGAGACAGTGTTGGGACAGTGTTGAAACAGTGTTGGGACAGTGTTGAGACAGTGTTGGGACAGTGTTGAGACAGTGTTAGGACAGTGTTGGGACAGTGTTGAGACAGTGTTGGACAGTGTTGGGACAGTGTTGGGACAGTTTTGGGACAGTTTTGGACAGTGTTGGGACTGTTTTGGGACAGTGTTGAGACAGTGTTAGGACAGTGTTAAGACAGTGTTGGGACAGTGTTGAGACAGTGTTGAGACAGTGTTGAGACAGTGTTAGGACAGTGTTGAAACAGTGTTGGGACAGTGTTGGGACTGTGTTGAGACAGTGTTGGGACAGTGTTGAGACAGTGTTGGGACAGTGTTAAGACAGTGTTGGACAGTGTTGGACAGTGTTGGGACAGTGTTGGACAGTGTTGGGACAGTATTGGACCGTGTTGAGACAGTGTTGAGACAGTGTTAGGACAGTGTTGAGACAGTGTTGGGACAGTGTTGAGACAGTGTTGGACAGTGTAGGGACAGTGTTGGACAGTGTTGGGACAGTGTTGGACAGTGTTGGGACAGTATTGGACCGTGTTGAGACAGTGTTGAGATAGTGTTAGGACAGTGTTGACACAGTGTTGGGACAGTGTTGAGACAGTGTTGGACAGTGTTGGGACTGTGTTGGACAGTGTTGGGACAGTGTTAGACAGTGTTGGGACTGTGTTGGACAGTGTTGGGACAGTGTTGGACAGTGTTGGACAGTGTTGGGACAGTGTTGGACAGTGTTGGGACAGTGTTGAGACAGTGTTGGACAGTGTTGGGACTGTGTTGGACAGTGTTGGGACAGTGTTGAGACAGTGTTGGGACAGTGTTGAGACAGTGTTAGGACAGTGTTGGGACAGTGTTGAGACAGTGTTGGACAGTGTTGGGACAGTGTTGGGACAGTTTTGGGACAGTTTTGGACAGTGTTGGGACTGTTTTGGGACAGTGTTGAGACAGTGTTAGGACAGTGTTAAGACAGTGTTGGGACAGTGTTGAGACAGTGTTGAGACAGTGTTGAGACAGTGTTAGGACAGTGTTGAAACAGTGTTGGGACAGTGTTGGGACTGTGTTGAGACAGTGTTGGGACAGTGTTGAGACAGTGTTGGGACAGTGTTAAGACAGTGTTGGACAGTGTTGGACAGTGTTGGGACAGTGTTGGACAGTGTTGGGACAGTATTGGACCGTGTTGAGACAGTGTTGAGACAGTGTTAGGACAGTGTTGAGACAGTGTTGGGACAGTGTTGAGACAGTGTTGGACAGTGTAGGGACAGTGTTGGACAGTGTTGGGACAGTGTTGGACAGTGTTGGGACAGTATTGGACCGTGTTGAGACAGTGTTGAGATAGTGTTAGGACAGTGTTGACACAGTGTTGGGACAGTGTTGAGACAGTGTTGGACAGTGTTGGGACTGTGTTGGACAGTGTTGGGACAGTGTTAGACAGTGTTGGGACTGTGTTGGACAGTGTTGGGACAGTGTTGGACAGTGTTGGACAGTGTTGGGACAGTGTTGGACAGTGTTGGGACAGTGTTGAGACAGTGTTGGACAGTGTTGGGACTGTGTTGGACAGTGTTGGGACAGTGTTAGACAGTGTTGGGACTGTGTTGGACAGTGTTGGGACAGTGTTGGACAGTGTTGGACAGTGTTGGGACAGTGTTGGACAGTGTTGGGACAGTGTTGAGACAATGTTAGGACAGTGTTGGGACAGTGTTGGACAGTGTTGGACAGTATTGGACCGTGTTGAGACAGTGTTGAGACAGTGTTAGGACAGTGTTGGGACTGTGTTGGACAGTGTTGGGACTGTGTTGGACAGTGTTGAGATCATGTCATTCTGCATGCTTCCTGTATGTGTTAGCATTACCCTTTTAATGTGAACAAGGTGCTCCTGCATCTGTTCTAACCTGATACCAGCATGATGGATGGACTGGAGTGTGTTTGTGTGAGTGTGTGTGTGTGTGTGTGTGTGTCTGTGTGCGTGTGAGTGTGTGTGTGTGTGAGAGAGGTTTTGGTCTGGTGCACAGATGATGCAGGGCTGGTCTGGCTACACACACACACACACATACACACATCAATATCCCACAGGGGGCCTCAGTGCTGACAGTCTTAAAACCTGTGTGTCTGTGTGTGTGTGTGTGTGTCAATGTGTGTGTGTGAGTGTGTGTGTCTGTGTGTGAGTGAGTGAGTGAGTGAGTGAGGGTGTGTGTGTCGGTGTGTGTGTGTCAGTGTGAGTGTGTCGGTGTGTGTGTGTCAGTGTGTGTGTGTCAGTGTGTGTGTCTGTGTGTGAGTGAGTGAGTGCGTGAGGGTATGTGTGTGTCGGTGTGTGTGTGTGTCAGTGTCTTTTGTGTGTGTTTTGAGCATTTCTGTTGCTGCTCTGGGAACAACACAAGGAAATGACTGTTGACAACATTCACAAACACTTCTTTTCAAATATATCACTTTGAACAGGGCCAAGGACACCGACAACAGAACTGAAGCATTTAGAGTGTTTGTGTTTGTGTAGTAATGTGTGCATCTATATCTTCTTGACATTTATCTCTCTCTCTTTCCTCCTTCACACACTCCTCCACTATCCCTCCCCCATTCCATCTTCCTTTCTCTGATGCCTCACAACAACTGCCATGTCCCATGACCTCACAGTCAAATACCTCCATTCCTGCCCTCCTCTCTGCTATCTACTGTCTACGGTGCTAAACACAGCCCTCTCGGAGCTAAACACAGCTCTATCAGGGCTAAACACAGCTCTATCAGGGCTAAACACAGCCCTCTCAGCGCTAAACACAGCTCTATCAGGGCTAAACACAGCCCTCTCAGCGCTAAACATAGCCCTCTCAGGGCTAAACACAGCTCTATCAGGGCTAAACACAGCCCTCTCAGGGCTAAACACAGCTCTATCAGGGCTAAACACAGCCCTCTCAGGGCTAAACACAGCTCTATCAGGGCTAAACACAGCCCTCTCAGCATTAAACACAGCCCTCTCAGGGCTAAACACAGCCCTCTTAGCGCTAAACACAGCTCTCTCAGGGCTAAACACAGCTCTATCAGAGCTAAACACAGCCCTCTCAAAGCTAAACACAGCCCTCTCAGGGCTAAACACAGCTCTATCAGGGCTAAACACAGCCCTCTCAGCGCTAAACACAGCCCTCTCAGGGCTAAACACAGCCCTCTCAGGGCTAATCACAGCCCTCTCAGCGCTAAACACAGCCCTATCCTTACCAACGACAGAGGCTTCAACATTCACAAGATGACCAATGTGGTTCTAATTACCCAGGACCAGGTTCATGACACCATGTAGCAAAGGTACTGTCAAGGATGGAAACCACAACAAATCAAGCAGCGTGAAACACATGGCGGCTCCTTTACTGCTCCTGACTGAGAGTGTGTCTCCCATGAGCTGCAGCTCACCCCTCAGGGCAAGGTTAGGAGGTCAGGAGGTCATGACCTGAGGTCACGGGGCATGAGCGGATACTTGATGTGATGTCACACCTGTCCTCACAAGGCTTGGTTCTGATCACCCGTTGACCCAGTGGGGGGAAGGGGGGGGGGTTCTCTCCTATTATGTTTGGTTCTATTACATGTTCCAGCCTTCAGCAGGTCTATATGTCCACTAGATCTACTGAGCAAAGCTTTGAAATAAACCAGAGAGGAGCTGAGCTCAGTTCAACCCCAGAACCCTGTTTTCTCTAGGAAGCTGCAGGAGCAGCGGTCAACCGTCAACATACTGGTGAAACCTGGCTGAAACAACACATGTACACACACACACTCCCTCAACACACACACACACAGACTCATAGATACTGCTACACACATGCATGCTACATCCGCTGCCCAGATCAGGAAGAGAGCAGTCTGAAGTCAGACAGACCAGCAGGTATCTGAGGCAAAAATCAGCTGGTCAAACTGAACCCAGCCTCAAGAAGAACTGCAAACAGCAAACAGGCAGCTAAAGACTTCCTGCTGTTTTGTTTTGGTTGTTTTTCTACAGTAGGACCCCTCCTCTGTAGCTGTAGGGGGGGGGGAAGGGGGATCAAGCCAGCCTCTCCAGCATGCAGGACACTGTGTCTCCACACAGACAAGGTCTTCATCCTAGATAGCAGCACAGCCCCTTGTGACTGCTGAAAGGTGATGTGAGAAGATAACACTTTCACATGGCTCTCATCTGCACACCACATCTACCTCTGAAACAAGCGCTCACTCCACCACAGTCCCCCAAACCACAGTTCCAGTTCCACTGCGGCTGCATGTGATGGTGTTGACTGAAAACCACCACACAGTGTTATCTGTGAAAAACAACATCCTGTGTAGCAGCTCTGCAAGAGATCTTCCTGCTCTTCACACCCTGCAGACTAGATCTGAGCAGGAACCTCCTCTTTTCTACCGTCCTCGGATCTTTCAGTAAGATCAGACCAAGTCTACAAGCCAGCCACTGAAACAGCACGCCTTGTTATGCTGTTCCCAGTCTAACCCTGTTCCCAGTCTAACTCTAACCCTGTTCCCAGTCTAACCCTGTTCCCAGTCTAACCCTGTACCCAGTCTAACCCTAACCCTGTTCCCAGTCTAACCCTGTACCCAGTCTAACCCTGTACCCTGTTCCCAGTCTAACCCTGTACCCAGTCTAACCCTAACCCTGTTCCCAGTCTATGTACCAAGCTGAACCCTGTAGTGGCAGATGTCCCCCCCTCCTCTACCTTCTGGCTGATGGAGTGGAAACATTGTGCCCTGATGCATCCGATAGGAGAGATCATAACGTTCCAGCCAAACAATCAAATGCATTAGCACAAATCTCAGAAAACCTTTAAGCTCAGATGTGTGTTCCTGTACAGAGATTACATTCTGGAGTCATGGTTGACTTGAGAAGCATCTGGATAAGACCACCTTTCAGCAGAGTGTTTCTAGTTTGTTAAATGTGTTTTTACAACTCCTGGTAACACCACTCTTTAGATACTTCACTTCCAAAAGCTTTTTATAGCTCTATACAGATGCTTCAGTAAGTGGCTGTTACAATTCAGACTTGGAATCCTCAGCAACATGTCACAGCTGTCTGGCCAGTTTCCAATGCTGTAACTAACTATCTGTGTATATCTGACTAAGGGGAATCAGGTGGCTGAGTGGTTAAGGGCGTTGGATCAGAAGGTTGTCAGTTCAATTCCCAGCTGGGGCAACATGATATTGTGTCCTTTGGCAAGGCACTTCTTCCTACTTACCTCAGGGGGGAATGTTCCTGTACTTGCTGTACGTCGCTCTGGATAAGAGCGTCTGCTGAATGACTAAATGTACATTTATGATCTATGACAAGCCAGATTCTTCCACAGCTAATACTCCTCACACATCACTTCACAAGACTTGACAGTTCATCTGATTAGAGTGCAGCAATGGAGTGTGCTGACTAAGAGCCCTAAACTGGCCCTAAGCTGTAGCCACAGAGACCACCTCCACCGTACAAATGATAAGACTAGCAGATCTTATCTGGGGCCTGTCGAATGTTGGGGTTGAACACAACACACAGTGTGGAGGCTCAACAGAACACAGTGGTCACAATCTACAGCTGCTGGCTGCTTCCCACTGAAGCCTTCTGCAGTGACTTCATCTCTCTGAGTGGATCTGCTTTCTGACCAGAGGAGCAGCCTGGGGGTGGAAGAGTGTTTAAATCAGAGGAGAAGAAGAAAGGCCAGTCGGTCCTCCAGCGGAGGAATGTCTTTTTGGAGTTTCCAAGTATGGAGAGAGAGAATCTGCAGAAGATCGCACCCAACAGCCTAATGATTTATGACTGGGAGCGTGTGTAGAGATCATGTTAGGGGGAGAGTTAGCGTGTGTGTGGATGCGTGTGTGTGTCTGCGTGTGTGTGTGGGAGTTGGGAGAGAGTTGGACACTCCCTATGCCAGGCGAGGGGCGTGGCACTCCACACCCCTCCCCCATCCACACTCATCTTAATGCAGAACCTCATCTTCTGCAGTATAACCTCTCTAATCACCAGTCACCAGGAAATTAATGCTTATCTACAAAGTCATTGGTTTTGGCAGCCAAAGCGCTCACTAATAGCCCATCTTAATTAAAATGAATCCCTGAATAAGAGATGGCTCCATTACTGTAAAAGATAGACATGCTGCAGGCATAACCTCCTCTATGCAGTCATCAGGCCTGCCCTGCTCATAACACACTGTCATAACTCACACTGTCATAACACTGTCATAACACACACTGTCATAACACACACTGTCATAACACACACTGTCATAACTCACACTGTCATAACACTGTCATAACACACACTGTCATAACACACACTGTCATAACACACAGTCATAACACACACTGTCATAACTCACACTGTCATAACACACACTGTCATAACACACAGTCATAACACTGTCATAACACACAGTCATAACACACACTGTCATAACTCACACTGTCATAACACACACTGTCATAACACACAGTCATAACACTGTCATAACACACAGTCATAACACACACTGTCATAACACACAGTCATAACACTGTCATAACACACAGTCATAACACACAGTCATAACACTGTCATAACACACAGTCATAACACACACTGTCATAACACACACTGTCATAACACACAGTCATAACACACACTGTCATAACACACAGTCATAACACTGTCATAACACACAGTCATAACACACAGTCATAACACTGTCATAACACACAGTCATAACACACACTGTCATAACACTGTCATAACACACACTGCCCTCACTCTGTCATAACACACACTGCCCTCACCCTGTCATAACACACACTGCCCTCACTCTGTCATAACACACACTGCCCTCACCCTGTCATAACACACTGCCCTCACCCTGTCATAACACACACTGCCCTCACGCTGTCATAACACACACTGCCCTCACCCTGTCATAACACACACTGCCCTCACGCTGTCATAACACACACTGCCCTCACCCTGTCATAACACACACTGCCCTCACTCTGTCATAACACACACTGCCCTCACCCTGTCATAACACACACTGCCCTCACCCTGTCATAACACACACTGCCCTCACGCTGTCATAACACACACTGCCCTCACCCTGTCATAACACACACTGCCCTCACTCTGTCATAACACACACTGCCCTCACCCTGTCATAACACACACTGCCCTCACCCTGTCATAACACACACTGCCCTCACTCTGTCATAACACACACTGCCCTCACCCTGTCATAACACACACTGCCCTCACCCTGTCATAACACATACTGCCCTCACGCTGTCATAACACACACTGCCCTCACTCTGTCATAACACACTGCCCTCACCCTGTCATAACACACACTGCCCTCACCCTGTCATAACACACACTGGCCTCACCCTGTCATAACACACACTGACATGCTGTCTCCTCGCATGACTGATGAGGATGCTGTGTGTGTGTGGTTGTGTGAGGATGCTGTGTGTGTGTGGTTGTGTGAGGATGCTGTGTTGCTGTGTGTGTGGTTGTGAGGATGCTGTGTTGCTGTGTGTGGTTGTGTGAGGATGCTATGTTGCTGTGTGTGTGGTTGTGTGAGGATGCTGTGTTGCTGTGTGTGGTTGTGTGAGGATGCTATGTTGCTGTGTGTGTGGTTGTGTGAGGATGCTGTGTTGCTGTGTGTGTGTGGTTGTGTGAGGATGCAGTGTTGCTGTGTGTGTGGTTGTGTGAGGATGCTGTGTTGCTGTGTGTGTGGTTGTGTGAGGATGCTGTGTTGCTGTGTGTGTGGTTGTGTGAGGATGCTGTGTTGCTGTGTGTGTGGTTGTGTGAGGATGCAGTGTTGCTGTGTGTGTGGTTGTGTGAGGATGCAGTGTTGCTGTGTGTGTGGTTGTGTGAGGATGCTGTGTTGCTGTGTGTGTGGTTGTGTGAGGATGCAGTGTTGCTGTGTGTGTGGTTGTGTGAGGATGCTGTGTTGCTGTGTGTGTGTGGTTGTGTGAGGATGCAGTGTTGCTGTGTGTGTGGTTGTGTGAGGATGCTGTGTTGCTGTGTGTGTGTGGTTGTGTGAGGATGCAGTGTTGCTGTGTGTGTGGTTGTGTGAGGATGCTGTGTTGCTGTGTGTGTGGTTGTGTGAGGATGCAGTGTTGCTGTGTGTGTGGTTGTGTGAGGATGCTGTGTTGCTGTGTGTGTGGTTGTGTGAGGATGCTGTGTTGCTGTGTGTGTGGTTGTGTGAGGATGCAGTGTTGCTGTGTGTGTGGTTGTGTGAGGATGCTGTGTTGCTGTGTGTGTGTGGTTGTGTGAGGATGCAGTGTTGCTGTGTGTGTGGTTGTGTGAGGATGCTGTGTTGCTGTGTGTGTGTGGTTGTGTGAGGATGCTGTGTTGCTGTGTGTGTGGTTGTGTGAGGATGCTGTGTTGCTGTGTGTGTAGTCGTGAGAGATAGCGTGAGTGCATGTGGACGCGTCATGTGGATGCCGTGTTCTCTTCAGACATGCTACCTTGCTCATTTATTGACATGTTTTATTCCACTGACATGTTTTATTCCTGTTCCTTGGACATCATCATGAATCTAACACATCTTCACATCTGGGACACATAAACACACACATGAAAGCAGTGAGCTGCACTACACACATACTAAAAATATATTGGTGACCTGATGAGATGAGTAATAACTTTCACATCAGGAAGACATTTTAAGGTATAGTGATTTAACTACAGTACAAACACAACAGCGGTCCCACATAAACACACACATTCATACACATGTGCAGATGCATATTCCCACACACACACACACACACACATTTTGGAGTGTGTGTCTGAAGAGCTTGCCATTCACCAGCTACACGTCATCAGGACTAGATCCACCAGCAGCTCACTGGGTCACTGGTGTGGATCAGTATTACTGAGAGGACCTCAGAACATGTGTGTGTGTTTGGGTTTTCAAGTGTCCCTAGTAAGTTCTCTTGGCCTCTCGTGGACTGATTAAAGCCAGATGCCCCAAAGACTGTAACCAGAACCATATGGTCTTCCTCAACCAGGACCTGCAGTGGTAAAACCTGCAGGATCAGGTAAGACCTGCAGGATCAGGTAAGACCTGCAGGATCAGGTAAGACCAGCAGGATCAGGTAAGACCAGCAGGATCAGGTAAGACCTGCAGGATCAGGTAAGACCTGCAGGATCAGGTAAGACCTGCAGGATCAGGTAAGACCAGCAGGATCAGGTAAGACCAGCAGGATCCGGTAAGACCTGCAGGATCAGGTAAGACCAGCAGGATCAGGTAAGACCAGCAGGGTAAGGTAAGACCAGCAGAATCAGGTAAGACCTGCAGGATCAGGTAAGACCTGCAGGATCAGGTAAGACCAGCAGGGTCAGGTAAGACCAGCAGGGTCAGGTAAGACCTGCAGGATCAGGTAAGACCTGCAGGGTCAGGTAAGACCAGCAGGGTAAGGTAAGACCTACGAGATCAGGTAAGACCAGCAGGGTCAGGTAAGACCAGCAGGGTCAGGTAAGACCAGCAGGGTCATGTGGGTTTGGCCAGGCAGAAACTGCTCTTCTATCCCAGGTGGAGTCCTGCCTGCACATCACAAAACAGGATGTCCATATTCTGCATCACTTCCTGGGGGAGACGGGGGGCGCTGAGTTGACTGAGGAGACCTGTAGCTGGGAGTTTTAATCAGCACTAATGTGCGACCTTCAAATCTCCAGCTGCATCTCTAACTCAATTCTCTAATGACAGTCACGAGCTCGCGTCACATGTGAGTGTAGGAATCTGATTCTCAGACGGAGCTTCACTCTGTTGACTTTCCAGCTAAGAGCATCGCTGGAGTTGCCGCAGAGCTCCCAGAGCGGTGATTACCTTCGTCTGAACCAGTTCAACATAACCGACATACTAATGCCCTGTTGAGACACCGCCCCAACACGCCACGGATATTAAATCAAGGGGTCTATGAATTAGTAATCCGGTGATAATCCGGGGAGTCATTGAAGATAGGAGGGGCGACATATTATTAAAGATGTGCCCAAGTCTATACATGAATTGCATTAATTACCACTCAATTTATTGTAAGCCTCAGTTATGACTTGAACTGATGATTTTTCCCACGCACACTGTTCCACGCTGCTCTCCTAGACTCCAGACTGTCTGCTGCACCAGAGCTTCCAGAACAACCATCTCCAACACCGGAGACTTCCAGAACAACCATCTCCAACACCGGAGACTTCCAGAACAACCATCTCCAACACCGGAGCTTCCAGAACAACCATCTCCAACACGACGCCAATCAGCGGCTTTCACACGCGCAGCTGTTCCAGACATTTCATTGTACTTGAATATTGCGGACAACTGAAAAACGCAAGGGTCACTCAGACCTAATGGATGCTTTTACTAGTCATACATAATTGAAGCAGGCTTTGAAAACAGCGGTCAGTGAGTCCGTGTGTTCACTGAAACCGGCTTGGGCGCACGAGATCCAAACAAATACTCTGCGTCTTAATACAACACAGTATAGCATTTAAACACACCATTTAAACACAGCAATTAAACACAGCAATTAAACACAGCAGTTAAACGTGTTACATATTTGGAGGTACCACTTACCAAGTGTTGTTAATTGGAAACGCGTTAGAGCCAGCATGGTTCTCAGCCTCCAGACTCTCAGATTCATGAACTTCCCCCTCGACTTGATATTCAACTAAAGATCAGCTCTCTCTCTGCTCTGTCTCTGTCTCTCTCTCTCTCTCTCTCTCTCTCTCTGTCTCTCTCTCTCTCTCTCTCTCTGTCTCTCTGTCTCTCTGTCTCTGTCTCTCTCTCTCTCTCTCTCTCTCTCTCTCTCTCTCTGTCTATCTCTCTCTCTCTCTCTCTCTCTCTATGTCTCTATGTCTCTCTCTCTCTATGTCTCTGTCTCTCTCTGTCTCTCTCTATGTCTCTCTCTGTCTCTCTCAATCTCTCTCTATATGTCTCTCTCTCTATGTCTCTCTCTATGTCTCTCTCTATGTCTCTCTCTATGTCTGTCTCTCTCAATCTCTCTCTATGTCTCTCTCTCTCTCTGTCTCTCTCTCTCTCTCTGTCTCTCTCTCTCTCACTCTCTCTCTCTCTCCAGGAGAAGTGCAGTTGGAGGAATGATCCCTTCACTCAGGCTAGAGGCTATAAGCGGTGGTGTGTGGGCTGTCTTACTAACCCATGGGAAAATCTTACCATGCAAATAAGACCAGCAACTGTCTGACAGGAGCGTCTGGACAGCAGGACTGTCAGAAACTCGGACGTAATCCAACTAAATCCTCGTCTAAACAGGGTTTAGAAAGCTTCAAATCCCACTAACTTCCTATTAATCCACAAAACTAACTAAATGACAAGAACAATCTGATAAGGACCAGGAACACAAGTCCAGGCGGCTCTCTGTGCTGACAGTACTAAGCCATCACAGGGGGACAATTGTTCTGTTAGGACGTTCCTCAGATTCTTGTTCCTCCGCTAAATCTCCTTCTGGCCTTTGAGGAAATGTCCTATAGAGAGAGAGAGCTCACCTTCATTTGGATAACCCACATGTGTTCTGTGTTGGTACAGTTGGAACAGCTCAGGGTTTGTCCTTGTACAGGCGGCCCCGGGCTGGATGAAACACAGGTGGCTGTTAAAGACCTTGCTGAACCAGGACTGGATATAGGGGGTTCAGGTGAACCAGGGCTGGTTATAGGGGGTTCAGGTGAACCAGGGCTGGATATATGGGGTTCAGATGAACCAGGGTGGCTATAGGGGGTTCAGATGAACCAGGGTGGCTATAGTGGGTTCAGATGAACCAGGGTGGCTATAGGGGGTTCAGATGAACCAGGGCTGGTTATAGGGGGTTCAGGTGAACCAGGGCTGATTATAGGGGGTTCAGGTGAACCAGGGCTGGATATAGGGGGTTCAGATGAACCAGGGCTGGTTATAGGGGGTTCAGATGAACCAGGGTGGCTATAGGGGGTTCAGGTGAACCAGGGCTGGCTATATGGGGTTCAGGCGAACCAGGGCTGGATATAGGGGGTTCAGGTGAACCAGGGCTGATTATAGGGGGTTCAGGTGAACCAGGACTGGATATAGGGGGTTCAGGTGAACCAGGACTGGATATAGGGGGTTCAGGTGAACCAGGGCTGGCCATAGGGGGTTCAGGTGAACCAGGGTGGCTATAGGGGGTTCAGATGAACCAGGGTGGCTATAGGGGGTTCAGATGAACCAGGGTGGCTATAGGGGGTTCAGATGAACCAGGGTGGCTATAGGGGGTTCAGATGAACCAGGGTGGCTATAGGGGGTTCAGATGAACCAAGGCTGGTTATAGGGGGTTCAGATGAACCAGGACTGGCTAGACGTCTCTCTCTCTCTCTCTCTCTCTCTCTCTCTCTCTCTCTCTCTCTCTCTCTCTCTCTCTCTTTCTACCTCACACACATACAGTCCAACTGAAAGATATACATCTCACAATAACACAGATAGAGGTTTATTGATCTTGGATTGTGTTTTCACATGATGACTCACTGCCCTCCATTGGCATTACAGTGACTCATCAGACACTTTTATCGGAAGCGACTTCCAAGAGAGAGCTTTACAAAAGAGCTTCGGTCACTGAGCACAGCAACGTGATAGACCCCAGACATAGTGGGTTTATAGATTATGAAACATACATTGTGAGAACCAATAAGTGCCAATTGAAGAACTATAAGAGCATTCAGCTGAACAAGTTTACAAATTTGAGGCAGGTACTTCCAACACGTTATAGTCTACCTGTAGGAAGCAAACAACAAAGCAACAACAACAACAACAACAACAACAACATTGCACCTCACTGTGAGTACCAAAAACTTATGCAGGATTAGTATGTATGTATAGCTGACACTCAGTTGTATTTTCCTGTCATTCTCTCCCAGGCTAGTGACCTGTGATCTGTGACCTGTGACCATCACAAGTGTGACCTGGGGAATCCCAGTCTCTTTGTTTCCCTCACAGCAGATACTTGCTGTAAAGCTCCTCTCCTTACTCAGACTGTGAGTCTGAGACTGAGAGGACAGAGTATCAGAGAGGATCACTGCAGCCCCCTGAGAATGAGACGGTTTACAGAAGGCCTTCCTGTGTCTCCTGGCCTGAAGATAAGTCCCCGGCCGTTCAGGAAGACTCTGATTAGGGGGCCTGTTTTGGTCCCTCTGCCCCCCCGTTATCCTCCCCCCACTGAGACACCAGACACTTACACACCAGATGTTTGTGTCAGTCTGTGTGTGTGTGTGTGTCTTTGTATCTGGATGAGCGAGCGTAAATACGTGTGGAAACGTGTGTGTGTGTGTGTGTGTGTGTGTGTACGGTACATGTTCTGTGCTGTTCCACAGACGACCTGCTAAGATATATTTCCTGAACAAATCCCTCTAAATGAAGGAAATGAAGTTTGTGAGTGTAAAATAACAAAACAAGAGGCAGATATTTGAATAAGGGGCTGTGTCTCGTCAACCAGCCCTCAGCTCTATGATAATCCCTGCTGTAAAGCCTAGACGCTCCAGTCACTGGTGTTCACTGTGTAGCTAGGAAGCTGTAACACTGGCGAAAGTGTTGGAGATGCTGTGTAGTTCTCTCCATATATTGTACGTGTGTAAAGCTGCTATTAAAAGCATGAACATATGTCTGCCAGTTCCACCTGCCCCTCTCCCATTTGTGTGTGTTAGTGTATTGGGTGAATATGTGTGTTAGTGTATTGGGTGAATATGTGTGTTTGTGTATGAGGTGAACATGTGTGTTTGTGCATTAATGTATCAGATGCCTTTCAGTTGTCGAAACGCATTGCTCCTTCAGATATTGCATTCAAAAAAATCAGTGATTCGATTTGGGAAGCAAGGCTTTTAAATGGAGACTGGGCGCTTCAGGCTGCTGCCGAGGAGGATGTCACTCAGGAACTCATCAAACAATAAAAGCTCTTGTTAATGTGGACCAGTATGATAGGAGGGAGGGATTCAGGAAGTCCACTTTGAATGAAATGATGAGATTAAAGCAGAGCAGAGAAAGGAAGAGGGGAAGATAGAGAGAGGCAGAATGTCTGTATGGTCAACGTTTCTATGTTTAGAGTGCTTAATGAAGATGGAGGTACAGTAAGAGGGACAGCGAGAGAGAGAGAGAGAGAGAAAGAGAGAGGAGAGAGAGAGAGAGAGAGAGAGAGAGAGAGAGAGAGAGAGAGAGAGAGAGAGAGAGAGAGAGAGAGAGAAAGAGAGAGAGAGAGAGAGAGAGAGAGAGAGAGAGAGAGAGAGAGAGAAGAGAAGAGAAAGAGAGAGAGAGAGAGAGAGAGAGAGAGAGAGAGAGAGAGAGAGAGAGAGAGAGAGAGAGAGAGAGAGAGAGAGACACTGACCACCCTTACAGTCACGGACAACACTGAGAAAAGACATCAGCATTGATAGAGGGGATTTCTTCATTCCTCTCAGAACGCTCTCTTTTTTATAAGTTCCTCTTTCCCGCTTAATGGACCTTATTTTACCCCCCCTCCCCTCCTCTCTCTCTTTCTGCCTCTCTCTTCCTTTCTCTCTGAGAGGGACTTGTGCGGGTCCTGACCCTTAAGGTCCTGGAGGGGCGGGGCCTTCTTGAGGGAAAGCAGAACATGTTCTCCAGAGGGATAAATACCACAGAGACAAAGTATCAACTCACTTTTTCCATTTCTCCTTCTCTCTGTTCCTCTCTCTCTCTTTCTCTCCTCTCTCCTCTTTCCTTCTCTCTCTCTCTAACCCCCCCCCCCCTTTTCCCCCTTGTCTGTGCACATTTAGTAACAGTATATTTACACAGTTTGTTTTAAAACACAACAACAAACTTCAGCAAACAGGAAATTACTTGAAGGAAAGGCAGCTGTGGTTACCAAGGCGATCAGTGAGTCAAGCTTCACTAACTGGGTATGAGACATATCAGCCAATTAGAGCCTGTAAACACAGAGACTCCGCCCACTCCGCTCCGCCCAGGGTCACACCATGGAAGTTGCTTCTGCAACTGTAATAGTGAAGGTGAGTTTAGAATATCAGGTTGTGTCCAATCCTTCCTTAGCATTTACTACTCTAGATGTGCTTGATTCGGTTTATCCTGTGAGTAGAACTTGCATATTTGTGTGTCAAACTCTGAGTCCATAATGCGTGTCAAGCTGAATCAAACACACCCCATCTATGTGAACTATGCCAGCTATGTACCCGACCAGCACAGCAACTACCGGCTGTCCATCACCTGTGACTGACCTTCAGGATCACATCGTGGGCCTCGTGTAACTCATTTGTAATGCATATGGGTGTAAGTCTTGGTGTGTGTGTGTGTGTGTGTGTGTGTGTGTGTGTGTGTGTGTGTGTGTGTGTGTGTGTGTGTGTGTGTGTGTGTGTGTGTGTGTGTGTGAGCTTAATCCAGTAAACTCTCATTGTTGAAGCTTGGCTTCCTGTGCAGATCCTGTTAGTGACAAAGGAAGAGTGACATTGTGTTTGTCATGAGTTGACATATCTTTACATTTCTAGTATCTATAAGAGCTCTTCTCTTCTTCAAAACGCGGCACGCCACAGTCACTTCATCTCTCAGTTTTATAAACAGAACCACCCTTCCTCCAGTCCTGAGGAAGTGACATCATTCTGGACCTTAAGCCAGCTTCTTGCTGCAGACTCACGTGAGTCTGAACTCTGTCATTGTTAGATTTCCCTGCTCTCCCCCCTGGTAGGACAGCCCTTCCTCTCATTGTACATTTAAACTGTGTCACTGATCTGTCCCCAGTTTATTTCTCACTATCAATGGTAATTCAATTGAATCTCTATTCCTCTGACCTTCTCTCTTGTTCTCTCTTGTTCTCCGTCTTTCTCCTGTTTTCTCTCTGGCTGTTAGCTGTGTGTCCAGCTGTGTGGCACCAGGTCTGTCCAGCAGACTTCAGACTCCCCAAACAGGCGGAGGGTCTCTGGGCACCTGTGTTCTCAGCTGGCATGTGGCCCCCCCAAACATGTGGCCCCCCAGACATGTGGCCCCCCCAAACATGTGGCCCCCCGGACATGTGGCCCCCCAGACATGTGGACCCCCCAGTCCTCCTCTGGATAGACTCTCCTGTCCTTTGGAGTTCTATTGGAGTTCTGCAGATTCTCATCCATAATTGTGATTCTGCTCTGTTTTAGTTCACTGTGTTTTTACAACGTAGCAAAGTGAATGTTGGGGGGTTGAAAAGCATCAGTGTCCTTAATGTTCCTGCTGCTGGTTGGAGGGGGGGGGGGGGGGGGGGGGGGGTGGTGGGGGGGGTTTCCTCTCCTGTAGTTGTTGCAGTGGTCTGTTAAGTCCCTCCTAGAGGTGTTTGTGTGTGTGTGTGTGTGTGTGTGTGTGCGTGAGGGGGGCTGCTGCATGCAGACCCTTGGCCAGAGATGGACCCCCAGCCTGCCCCACCCCCACCCTGCCCCACCGCACCCCCAGCCTGCCCCACCCCACCCCCAGCCTGCCCCACCCCACCCCCACCCCCAAGAGCAGGAAATCGCTCCAATATGGGGCCGCAGTGTGGCCCTTTGGAGTCCCTGGGGGTGATTTAGAGGTCTTGTCAGTTCTGGGGCTTGAAGTTTACAGGACTGCAAAGATGGAAGACATTCTAAGGTCTCCTGTGTGAGTAGTTGTGTGTGTGTGTGTGTAGGTGTGTGTGTGTGTGTAGGTGTGTGTGTATGAGGTGGTCATCAGCAAAAAATGTGGAAGCGTCTTTTTAATTACCAGAATGGGTTATTTTGAAACAAAGCAAACTCCCGTATTTGTAGAGTGATTATTTTGTCTAAATATTTGAATGGAAGCTATTAATTTAAGCAGTTTTGTAGAGATGCACATGTCCTGTTAGTCTGAGTAATATTGAGTCAATGAATGAACCTAAATGTCATGTTTAAAAGAAGAATATTCTCACTATGTGCTATAATAAAGATACTTTTCAGTTTAAATCACTGTGGTAGGACTGTTTCCAGGATGCAGTCCCACTCTGTAAACACACAGGCTCCAGGCCTCTGCTTGTGTATCTTGTCTTCTTGGAAAGTGAGCAACTCTGTTACCTAGATGGTCAAGCATGCAGCCTGCTGCTGTGATGTGTGATCCTCAGCAGGAGGGCCTGTTTACACTGGGCATAGTTCATTACATAGACAGGATCATTTCTTAGAGGGTTTCAGTCACTGGAGGGATCCAGTCACCAGCTTGATACCGTCTCCTCCTTCTCCTTCTCCTTCTCCTCCTTTCTTCCTCCTCCTCTACTTTTACTCCTCCATCTTGTTATCCTTCTCCTCCTTCTCCTCCTCGTCCTCCACCATTATTCCTCCTCCTCCACTCTCCCTCCTCCATCTTGTTATCCTTCTACTCCTCTCTCCTCCGACTCCTTTTTTCTCTTCGCCTGCTCTCCCCTTTCTCTTTTACCTCTTCATCCTTCTTCTCATCAACCTACTCCTCCAATATTGTGTGTCCTTGTTAATCATCATTACAACCGTTTAAAATGAAAACAACTTCATTCCCAGGATTTATTTTCCTAACGTAAACACTGGGAATGGAGGATATTTTTAAACAGGGGCCAAAGCCGCTGTGCTGTTGTCTCACATGAGAGCTGAAGCGATCCTATTTCACTGCTCGCAGGGAGGGCAGAAGTCCAGTCCCCTGGCCCCCACAGGGAATAGGCACTGGAAGGCAGTGTGTGTGTGTGTGTGTGTGTGTGTGTGTGTGTGTGTGTGTGTGTGTGTGTGTGTGTGTGTGCGTGCGTGTGTGTGTGTGCGACCTCTACTTTATGACCATTGGTCTTGGGCGACAATGTTCATTCAGTACATTCCAATCCACATCCTCATTCTCTGACAGTATATTTCACTGACTGGCAGAACCAACACATTTACAGCTGTGCATATTAGCTCTCACCCAGACGTATAGGGTCCATCCTTAAAGGCTCATATATAAGACCACAGTATGTTTACAAGATCCAGAAGTATTTCTAGACAGTGTATTCCTGAGCATATTCAGACTGTGAGTCTGCCATCTTGTGGCAGGAAGGCGACATTACAGAGGATCCCCAACACGTGTGACGTCAGCACATCCTGCCATGTTGGATGTTCCAGGAAGTGGATCAGTCCAGTTCCTGACTGTCTTTAAGGTGTTTTGATAACCTGGATATCACCTGGATATCTGTCTTTAAGGTGTTTTAATAACCTGAATATCACCCGCAGATCTCCGACATATTGAAGTCTGTGTGTTCTGAAGCTGGTCTCATCACTACGGGCAGAGTGAAGGAGCAGCAGAATGGCTTCTTTAACCCAGAGGAGTTCCGGCCTGGTGCAGAGGAGGACCGAGGCCAGCCGGACTGAGGAGGAAGAGGAGAGACACCGAGAGGAAGAGGAGGATGACCAGGGAGACTCCAAAGAAACCAGACTGACCTTAATGGAAGAAGTTCTGCTGTTAGGATTGAAGGATAGAGAGGTGGGGGGTCTGTTTACTTAACACTTAGCAAGGCTAACATTAGCTAACCTTAGCTAGCAACTCATAGCTTTGGCACTAAGACCAGCTGTAATAATGACAGAAAACACTACATATGTTCCCCTTCTACTTAACTAAGACTAAGGTCAACATTAACGGCGCTAATAATACTAATATTATCAGTAAAACATATTATCCAGCGCTAATCCAAACCAGGCACTTTAGGTTAGCTTGGTAGCTAGCCAGTCTAGCTAACGTGTCACTCTCATCCTGTCATATTGTTCATGTTATGACTGAATGTGTTCCTGGTTCCTTATTCAGCAGCAGGTTTTAACCCGTGGTCATGTTGTCACAGTCTGATATTGAACCTGTGCAGTTCTTAACCCGTGGTCATGTTGTCACAGTTTGATATTGAATCTGTGCAGTTCTTAACCCTTGGTCATGTTGTCACAGTTTGATATTGAACCTGTGGCCTGCTGTTTTGGCAGGGCTACACGTCCTTCTGGAATGACTGCATCTCTTCGGGGCTGCGAGGCTGTATGCTGATCGAGCTGGGGCTTAGAGGCCGTCTGCAGCTGGAGGCCTGCGGGTTAAGAAGGAAGGGACTCCTGTCACGGAAGGTAGGCCTCCTCTCTGGATGATATCCTCCTGTTATGGAAGGTAGGCCTCCTCTCTGGATGATATCCTCCTGTTATGGAAGGTAGGCCTCCTCTCTGGATGATATCCTCCTGTTATGGAAGGTAGGCCTCCTCTCTGGATGATATCCTCCTGTTATGGAAGGTAGGCCTCCTCTCTGGATGATAACCTCCTGTTATGGAAGGTAGGCCTCCTCTCTGGATGATATCCTCCTGTTATGGAAGGTAGGCCTCCTCTCTGGATGATATCCTCCTGTTATGGAAGGTAGGCCTCCTCTCTGGATGATATCCTCCTGTTATGGAAGGTAGGACTCCTCTCTGGATGATATCCTCCTGTTATGGAAGGTAGGCCTCCTCTCTGGATGATATCCTCCTGTTATGGAAGGTAGGCCTCCTCTCTGGATGATATCCTCCTGTTATGGAAGGTAGGACTCCTCTCTGGATGATATCCTCCTGTTATGGAAGGTAGGACTCCTCTCTGGATGATAACCTCCTGTTATGGAAGGTAGGCCTCCTCTCTGGATGATAACCTCCTGTCACGGAAGGTAGGCCTCCTCTCTGGATGATATCCTCCTGTTATGGAAGGTAGGCCTCCTCTCTGGATGATATCCTCCTGTTATGGAAGGTAGGCCTCCTCTCTGGATGATATCCTCCTGTTATGGAAGGTAGGCCTCCTCTCTGGATGATATCCTCCTGTCACGGAAGGTAGGCCTCCTCTCTGGATGATATCCTCCTGTTATGGAAGGTAGGCCTCCTCTCTGGATGATATCCTCCTGTTATGGAAGGTAGGACTCCTCTCTGGATGATATAAGCCTGTAGGTGGTCAGGAATGCTGTGCTGTTAACGTGTATGTTTAGAAACAGGTATCCCAAGGTAAAAAGAAGGCAGATAGAGAGTTGGTGATCTCCGCTTGAGTGGAGAAACCAGCTGAGTGTGTGTGTGTGTGTGTGTGTGTGTGTGTGTGTGTCGGCAGGTGATATGCAAGTCAGATGCACCTACAGGAGACATGCTGCTGGACGAGGCTCTGAAGCACATCAAGGAGACCCAGCCTCCTGAGACTGTCCAGGGCTGGATCGAGCTTCTCAGTGGTGAGAACACTGACCTCCACACTGACCTCCACACTGACCTCCACACTGACCTCCAGCACACCTGCAGTCACTTAGCAGACGCTCTTATCCAGAGCCACTAACAGCAAGGACAGGGACATGCCCCCCTGTCCAAGGACACACCGTTATTTGGCAAGGCTGGGAATCGAACCGGTCCATCTTCTGATTACTAGCCTGATTCTCTAACCACTTAGCCCCCTGACTCCCTGACACAGGTAGCGTGTTCATGACAAGTGCTGGAATTCATGACATGACCCGATCCTAACTCCCCCCCCCCCCAGGAGAGACGTGGAACCCTCTGAAGTTACACTACCAGCTAAGGAACGTGCGTGAGCGTCTGGCCAAGAACCTGGTGGAGAAAGGCGTTCTCACCACGGAGAAGCAGAACTTCCTGCTGTTCGACATGACCACCCACCCCCTCACCAACAACAACATCAAGCAGCGCCTGGTCCGCAAGGTCCAGGAGTCCGTCCTGGACAAGTGGGTGAACGACCCCCAGCGCATGGACAAGCGTGTCCTGGCTCTGATCCTGCTGGCTCACTCTTCAGACGTGCTGGAGAACGTCTTCTCCCCCCTGCTGGACGAGCAGTACGACCTGGCCATGAAGAGGGTGCGGCTGCTGCTGGAGCTGGAGCCAGAGGCAGAGAGCACCAAGCCCAACGCCAACCAGCTCATGTGGGCCGTGGTGGCGGCCTTCACTAAATGATGCTCGTCTGGGACTGGAACTGAGGACCTGCTGGCTGGGGAAGCTGGACTGGTCCTGGTTGTAAATCACATGCTGGCGCTAGAACGCTAGACCAATCATAAACACAGATACAGAACTACAGTATCCATAACCCTCTGTGATGGCTGCTGAGCCATGCTGCCGTGATTGGCTGATAACAATGATGGTGGAGGGAGGTTACCGTGACGATGATGATGATGATGATGATGATGATGATGATGATGATGATGATGATGATGATGATGATGATGATGATGATGATGTAGTGGTTAGCATCCTGGTGTCAAGGGTCATGACCTTTCTTTGGGTGTGAATGTTTTGACCTTCAAGATGTGGAGGCTGTTGCCTGGAGGTGTGTCTGTAGCTTAGACATGTCTGTAGCTGGGATGTGTGTGTGTAGCTGGGATGTGTGTGTGTAGCTGGGATGTGTGTGTGTGTGTGTAGCTGGGATGTGTGTGTGTGTGTGTAGCTGGGATGTGTGTGGCTAGCTGGGATGTGTGTGTCTAGCTGGGATGTGTGTGTGTGTGTGTGTGTGTGTGTGTGTGTAGCTGGGATGTGTGTGTGTGTGTGTGTGTAGCTGGGATGTGTGTGTCTAGCTGGGATGTGTGTGTGTGTGTGTGTAGCTGGGATGTGTGTGTGTGTTCCACCAAGCAGATGATAGCCTGTCCTTAGAAGATCCTACATGAACATTGTTGGGGGGTTTTCTCTAACTTTGAGGAAGGTGTGTTATAAGGCATGGGTGTTTCTATTGTAAATTATAAATAATGCTTAGTCTGTGTCTCTAAGCTGTTTTGCACTTTGGGCAAATTTTCCTGTATAGATGAAGGGTTCATGGCTGGTTGATGACCTTGTTTGTACATTTGAAATAGACTGGGTTTAGGACTAATCTAGGCCTGTTTCTGATCACCATGGTTTCCAAGATACCAAATAATCTCCTGTCACACATCCAGCTGCACAGCCCTGTGGTGTGCTGTGGCTGTTCCCCTGCACAGACCCAGGCAGGGTGCTGTGCTTCCTGCCCCAGTCCAGCTGCTCTCCTCACCCCCACACATGGACCACCTGCAGGCCGCTCCTGCATCAGTCACCTGGGTCAGATCCTGCCTGTCTGGGTACCATGTGGTCAGATCAAACCTGGGGCTCGGAAAGTGGAAATGAAATGGATGTGAACTAACCCCCCCCCTCTTATTTTATGTTTTCTGCCATATGTATGTTTTACTGTCTACTGTGATTGTTCTGCTTTCATGATCTAGAGAACGTCCCAAAAACCTTTCTTCTTTTGTACGCCCCTCTCTGATCTCTGTGTGTTTGGTCCAGCGGTGTATGCTCCCCTCCCCTGCCCGCCTGTGCCCCAGTGCTGGCTGCATACAGGACACAGCTGTGTGGACCATAAGGTGGAGCTAGTCTACCAGTGAGGCATGATGACCAGTCCCAGCATGCTCCAGGAGAAGCTCCGTCTCTCTGGGTGGAGGCCTGTATCAGTATACTGATGTGATATTAAAGGGATTTCTGTAACCCTGTCTGCTTTTACATGACCACACAATAAAGAGTGGATCATTGAAGTGCCTGAATTCAGCACTGTGAGGCTATGCTGTCGTTCCTTCAGGCTCCACCGTGTCGCCCCGGCTCACAGAACGAGCGCCCACATTGACGGGCAAAACATTTGAAACGTGTCAAGAAAAACCCAATAGAGGCCAAACCTTGATCCAGGAACAAAACTGGAATAAGACTCGTGTTTGGACATGTTTAATATACAACTGTATATCATAATGACATGAATGCAGATGAGAATTGTGTACAAGACCATACAGCTGTGTCTTGACAGCTTGTGCCATAAATACAACACAGAACTGGAAGAAGCTGGAGTTCATCTTGAGTGATTACATCATACTTTATGCTCCACAACACTGCAGTCTGCAGGTGGCTGGTCCTTGCACATGTGCTCCTGTAGACCTCCTCCAGCCATGGTGGTCTACATCCACAGGAATGGGGGTCCAGATAGTTTCAGGGTCTCCAGTAACCCACTGGTCTGTCAGCACAACAGTCTGCCCCTCACTGCTTCACATTTCAGCCAGAATTCATCATTCATTCATCCCTGCGTAAGGAGCAGTAGATGCTTGGTCGTCCTCTCCGTCCATTATGAATGACTCAAACGCGTCAACACGGTAAGGATCTCCAGTAGGGCCCAGTTCCATCACCATCTCCAAGATAGGGGTCACTTTTCAGGCTTTCTCCACCTGAACGTCACACACGGACGCTGCTAATGACGAAGTCCTAAAGTCACTTGACTTTGATCAGGTTCTTGTAGCTGTTCATGAGTATCTCCAGCAGCTTGGATCTCCAGTTCACAGACCAATCCAAGCTGTCGCCGATGTTCCGCAGCTGATTAGCACAGGCTGAGGGGGTAGTTAGATCTGATGGAAATCATACAAGGAAGGTTTAAACACATTGTCAGAAAGCTTGCTTTATATAGTTAAATAAACACAGCTGCTCAAAATGTAGTTTCTCAAATGAATTCTTTGCTCGAATCTTACCTGTGTTGGTCATTTTTATTACGGGTGGTTGAACGTGTTCAGATAAAGTTTTGTGTTGACTGCAGTAGAGTACTAAGTTCCTTGTGTCTTTATATCCGAGGTCTGTGTGGATTGCCAAGAAGAACAACACTAGTCTAATGATAGTGTTGTCAGTTTATATAGCTGCTGTGACGTAAGAGGAGGTTCTCTGTCAGGTTCCTCCTCTTCACTGAACCAGGCAAGCCTCCCGTGTAAGGGGAAAACAACGCTGATTTTCTACTAATGACTTGTTTGTGTGATACAGAATCACTGATGAGACACTGATAATCACATGATGATCTGAAGGTGTGTGTGTGTGTGTGTGTTTGTGTGTGTGTTCAAGCCTCAGACCTGGACTAAACAATAGATACATATGAGCCTCTGATGATGTCATCACGCTTCACTTTGTGGGTCATGTCAATTTTAGGGGAACACCATGCTCACCTGTGATTAGACATTAGATCAGGGTTATTAAAAAAATATATATTAAAAACTTGAAACACATGTATCTAGAAAGCACAAATATGGAGTCATAACAAACCAAGGAATTAATGGACTGATTGTTCAGCCAGATTATTGTCATTTCTGACCCACACTCAAAAGACAATCAGCTGTGTACTTTGTACGGTCAGAGATGACTGTCTTGGCCAACATGGAACCCAGATACAGGTGTGAACAAACATGTTGTGAGATGATGATGACCAGGCCCTCCATGCTTATATATACCTGTTGTAAATGCATTAGGAGCACTCAATGTACAATCTGCTTCATAGAATGATAAACAGTATGACAGAAGGGGATGTGAGTGTTGTGGAGATGACAGCAGTACTGTCCATCACAGACCCAGGGTTTGAGTGATAACGTCTGAACACAGTAACTAGTACAGATAGATAACACCATAATATCAACAATGGCCTACTGGACGATATAGACGATAGACACACAGACAGGACCTGCCACTGGGATCATTTAAATCTATCCTTGCACAATGCCTTTTTGTCCAATAAATATATTTCTATATTAAATTAACTCATTTAGCAGATGCTTTTATCCAAAGCGACTTACAGTAAGTACAGGGACATTCTCCCTGAGGCAAGTAGGTGAAGTGCCTTGCCCAGGGACACATATACAGGTATATATATACCTGTACGGTCATTATATTATATTTAGTAAAGTATATAGTTATATATTATATATATATTAGTATATATATATTATATTTAGTCATTATATTATATATATAATATAATGACTAAATATAATGACCGTACATCAGATACTGTCAACACTTTACATGAACACTTGAATTTCCTTTAGGAATAAGAACATTTAATCTAATTAAATGAAGAATTCAGATAGAGATATATCAGGTTTAAATATGGTACACCTCTATCCCCTCTAATGAAGGCAGGATTGACATGTATTTCAACACCAATGTTTACAATTATCATCGTCCATTGTTTGTATGTACAAAGTACAACTGTTCAGCTAATGTGGTGCAGTAAACCAAAGCCAAGGAAAGTCCCTGTTCTGCTGGTCCAGAGGCAGTGAGGCCTCAGCAGGTAGACATGTTGGTACATGTCTTGTTATGGGCGTGTCTGCAGCAGGGTACTGTACACCTGATAGTGAACTCCTTCCTTGATCAGTCAGCTGACTAGAACAGGCTTTTACTGCAATTGTCACAGTCACAAGACGTCATAAGACCATTATCTTATCTAGTCTAACCATGCTTTATTATCCTATACACCTGCTTAGATTCTTCCGGATGTTTTCAGTTGATGTGGAAGAGAGACAAGAGTGTTATTACATCCTTTATAATGTTATGTTATACCTTGTTTTGTCTAGCCAACAACAACAGCCTAGCCTAAACCAGTCTGACCTGGATCCTTCTGGATCAGTGAGGCCTCCCTCTGGAGCCAGACCTGCTCGCAGTGGGGCCTCCCTCTGGAGGCAGACCTGCTCGCAGTGGGGCCTCCCTCTGGAGGCAGACCTGCTCGCAGTGGGGCCTCCCTCTGGAGCCAGACCTGCTCGCAGTGGGGCCTCCCTCTGGAGGCAGACCTGCTCGCATCACGGATACAGGCGGTCTGAATGAGTTTCCTCCGCAGGGTGGCCGGGCGTTCTCTTAGGGATAATGTGAGGAACTCAGTCTCACAGGAGGAGCTCGGAGTAGAACCGCTGCTCCTCCACGTCGAGAGGAGCTAGCTGAGGTGGCTCGGGGCATCTGTTTCGGATGCCTCCTGGACGCCTCCCTCGGGAGGTGTTCCAGGCATGTCCCACCTGGAGGCGGACCCGGGGAAGACCCAGGACACGATGGAGGGACTATGTCTCTCAGCTGGCCTGGGAACACCTCAGGATCCCCCCGGAGGAGCTGGAGGAGGTGTGTGCGGTGAGGGAAGTCTGGGCCTCCCTGCTCAGACTGCTGCCCCCTGACCTGGCCCCAGATAAAGCGGAAGAAAATGGATGGATGGATGGGGGAGTTCCACCAGGCACATGACGTCATGATGACGTCATGTATTGTCAGCCTACATTGCCACGCCAAAGCATGTGGAAGTTTCTAAAGAAGCAACAACACAATAGAATAGTTTCGTTCCCCTGCACGTCTCCTTGTTTTTTTCCCAACTTCATACCACTAGGTGGCAGCACATACAACCTAATGCTAACGTACAACAACCGTGAACCTTCTCCGCTCAATGAAGGAAGTAATCTATATTTTTTAATCTCACCATTTAATGCCCCTTTACTAGAAACATAACAGAGGGAGAGGGTTTACAATGTTTAATTAGTGACGAAGAAATGATTGAACCCAAACGAGAACCACGTGCATCAACTTTGATAAAACATCTGTATTTGACCTTTTGTATGACAGTCCGCTTGTCATCGGTCCTTATTACACTCAAATGATTGACAGGTGACGTAGACCTACATGTCCCGGTGCACAGCCGCGTGGGAGAGCACGAGCGGGCAGTGATGTGGCAGGACTCCATCAGCTTCTTCAGTTCTTAATGTTTTCTCAGTCTAACTTGGTTGTGACTTGTTCTTGAACAGCAGAACTTCTGTTTGCATGTTGCTGATCATAATAGTGAAATCTGCAGCTTTGGTTTGTGTTTAGTTAAACTGGTTTCATTTTACAGGCAGTCAAAAGGTTCTAAAGACCGCCCCCCTCCCCACCATGCCAGAGGAAGGTTCTTTAGCCGCAGGTTCCTTGTGACCCTGAGATTATGAAAGGTTCGTGTGAGATGCGGAACAAGCGAGCATTGTAAGAAATCCAAGAAGAATCCTTATTTCTCGTGCGCAAGTCTCTCCCTGTGCGCGTGCGAGGCGTCCGTCCCTGTGCGCGTGCGAGGCGGACCTTACCAAAGCGAGCTGCACCGTGAGCACGCGGCTTTCCCGTGAGCGCGCGGCATCACTTCTCATTAGGGAGGCACGCTCCCCCTTTAGTTCGTTCATCATGAGAGAGCTTCACTTTAAGGATAACTTTTGGGTAGGTGATTTTTTGTGTGCCTGTTCATGTATATAATGCTAATAGATGAAGGGCTGGTCTGGTCTTGTGTGTGTGTGTGTGTGTGTGTGTGTGTGTGTGTGTGTGTGTGTGTGTACTGGATCACACTGTAAGGGTGGGTCATCTATATTCATGAAGGTTGATCTGGCGAGGCGCTTAACTTCATTACAGGGCTATAGGACCAGTTCCCCCTGCAGGCATCTCTGTAGATGTAAATATTATTGTGAAGGTCAATATCTGTTACATATCTCTGCAGGTAGGTACAATCTATGCCCACTTATTTCTCTATGTAAGTTTTTATTGTAGGTAGATCTATGTGAAGATATGTCTATAGCTCCTCTAAGTGTTTGAGTGTGTAGAGAGACGGAGTGTTCCCCTGTCAGAACGCAGGGCTCACCTGTACAGCAGGATATGATGCCATCCTACAGCACCTCAATGATGGCAGGAGGACCTGCAAGGAGGTGGAGGACTTCCTGAAAGCCAGGTGAACTCTTAGAGAGGCTCTGCTGAGAGGGACACTGGACACCATGTTGAGACACAGGTCCAACCAGACATGATGAGAGGGACACTGGACACCATGTTGAGACACAGGTCCAACCAGACAGCACAGCACAGTTTAACAGTATAGTTTAACAGTATAGTTTAACAGCACAGTTTAACAGCACAGTTTAACAGCACAGTTTAACAGTATAGTTTAACAGTATAGTTTAACAGTATAGTTTAACAGCACAGTTTAACAGCACAGTTTAACAGTATAGTTTAACAGCATAGTTTAACAGTATAGTTTAACAGCACAGTTTAACAGCACAGTTTAACAGTATAGTTTAACAGTATAGTTTAACAGAACAGTTTAACAGCACAGTTTAACAGTATAGTTTAACAGCACAGTTTAACGGTATAGTTTAACAGCACAGTTTAACAGTATAGTTTAACAGCACAGTTTAACAGTATAGTTTAACAGCACAGTTTAACGGTATAGTTTAACAGCACAGTTTAACAGTATAGTTTAACAGCACAGTTTAACAGTATAGTTTAACAGCACAGTTTAACGGTATAGTTTAACAGCACAGTTTAACAGTATAGTTTAACAGCACAGTTTAACAGTATAGTTTAACAGCACAGTTTAACGGTATAGTTTAACAGCACAGTTTAACAGTATAGTTTAACAGCACAGTTTAACGGTATAGTTTAACAGCACAGTTTAACAGTATAGTTTAACAGCACAGTTTAACGGTATAGTTTAACAGCATAGTTTAACAGTATAGTTTAACAGTATAGTTTAACAGTATAGTTTAACAGTATAGTTTAACAGCACAGTTTAACAGCACAGGTTAACAGTATAGTTTAACAGCACAGTTTAACAGGACAGGTTAACAGGACAGGTTAAAACCCTGGAACAAGTGGAAGAGCCACAATTTCACTTTTAACACAACACCATTTCACATTACAGTTCATCATTAACACCTCTCCTTCACTGCTTCATCTAATAACTTCACCCACCATGTGTGTAAATAAGATGGACATGTCTGTGTGTGTATTTCAGAGCAACTATAGAGGAAAAGTATGCCAAAGATTTGCTGGGTCTCTCCAGGAAAGTGTGTGGATACAATGAGATGAAGTAAGTCTGTCAGATGGTCTGTTCATTCAGGCAGCAGTCTTCTGTGTTATGAAGGGCATGTTTGTGGAGCTCTGATTGGACAAGACAATGGGTATCCTTAACTGTGTTGGCGCTGGATGCCTTCTGCTCTGGGATAGGCTGGAGAGGAAGGGGGGTGTGGTCAGACTCTGAAGCGCACAGTGTACCCTCAGTGTTCGATACCTTAAGGACACGAGGGGGGGGGAACCACAACATGGAGCCTCAGAGAAACATGCCAGCTGAGAGGACGCACACATGTGACAGGACTGTGACGTTAGCATGTGACAGGACCGTGATGTTAGCATGTGACAGGACTGTGACGTTAGCATGTGACAGGACTGTGACGTTAGCATGTGACAGGACCGTGATGTTAGCATGTGACAGGACTGTGACGTTAGCATGTGACAGGACTGTGACGTTAGCATGTGACAGGACTGTGACGTTAGCATGTGACAGGACCGTGATGTTAGCATGTGACAGGACCGTGACGTTAGCATGTGACAGGACCGTGACGTTAGCATGTGACAGGACTGTGACGTTAGCATGTGACAGGACTGTGACGTTAGCATGTGACAGGACTGTGACGTTAGCATGTGACAGGACTGTGACGTTAGCATGTGACAGGACTGTGACGTTAGCATGTGACAGGACCGTGATGTTAGCATGTGACAGGACTGTGACGTTAGCATGTGACAGGACCGTGATGTTAGCATGTGACAGGACTGTGACGTTAGCATGTGACAGGACTGTGACGTTAGCATGTTCCGTGTTTGTTTCCTCAGCACACTGAAGAGATCCCTGGACATGCTGAAACTGCGTGAGTGCTGCCGTTCCATGGATCAGCAGGCATGCTGCGGCTGCGTGGAGCTGAGCGCTGCTGATCATGGTTCTCTGTGCTGTGTGTGTAGAGACAGAGCATGTGAGTCTGTCCCACCTGACGCTGGCTCAGAGCATGAGAGAGGAGGCCCGCAGGATGGAGGACTTCAGGGAGAGGCAGAAAGAAGCACGGAAGAAGGTGATCCTGCTCCAGCTGCTCTTTGGGCTCCTCACGGTCACTGTGTGCAAGCCGTCAGGTCAAATATCAAGGGTCGTGGCTTTCACTGCCGGTTGCCATAGCAACCGCACTCTCATGAGTCACGTCTCAAGATTGATGCAAGCTCAGTTGTCCCGGCTAAAGCACAGTCTAGCGCAGGGGTCAGCAGTCCTGGTCCTAGGGAGCCGCTGTCCTGAAGGTTTTAGATGTTTCCCTGCTCCAACACACCTGATTCTAATGGAGGGTCGTTATCAAGCTCTGTGGGAGCCTCATTCATTAGAATCAGGTGTGCTGGAGCAGGGAAACATCCAAACCCTTCAGGACAGCGGCTCCTTAGGACCAGGGTTGCCGACCCCTGGTCTAACGGTTGATGGTGACTCTGAGGTTTGACCTCTCTGAGGTTTGACCTGTCTGAGGTTTGACCT
>CM059301.1:1265000-1290000 GCA_030340665.1 Neosalanx taihuensis | reverse complement strand
CCTGGAAGTGAATCCAACCGTCCAATGAGATGAGGCGTTCTCGGTGCTGCACGTCGATGTCGCCACCGAACAGCAGCAGAGGGAAGGGAGAGATCAGGGTGGTGTCCCTGAGGTAGATCCTGGAATACTTCACCTGGGGGGGACACAGGGGGAGGGGACACAGGGGGAGGGACACAGGGGAGGGGGGACACAGGGGAGGGGGGACACGGGGGGAGACACAGGGGGAGGGGACACAGGGGGGGGACACACAGGGGGGACACACAGAGGGGGGACACAGGGGAGGGACACAGGGGAGGGGGGACACACAGAGGGGGGACACAGAGGGAGGGACACACAGGGGGAGGGGACACAGAGGGAGGGACACAGGGGAGGGGGGACACAGGGGAGGGGGGAGACACAGGGGAGGGGGGACACAGGGGGGGGACATGGGAGGGGGGGGTCAGCTGATAACAGGTATGTCCTGAAGTACAGGAAGGGCAGGAGGTCTGAGCCTGAACACACACACACTCACCCACACACCCACCCACCCACACACACACACACACACACACACACACACCCACCCACCCACCCACTCACACCCACACACACTCACCCACACACACACACACACACACACACACACACACACACACCCACCCACACACACACACACCCACCCACCCACTCACACCCACACACACTCACCCACACACACACACACACACCCTCACACACACACACACTCACCCACACACCCATACACACTCACCCACACCCACACACACACACACCCACCCACACACACCCTCACCCTCACCCACCCACACACACACACCTTCTCCTGGTAGAGCAGCCAGCCATGCGTCTGCAGGTGTCTGTTGATGGAGGAGGGGTGGACCTGGGAGCGTCCCTGGGGGGTCTCTGCTGTGCACACCACCCTCTCCAGCACATCCACAGCAGGCGTGACCAGCAGGCGGCCCACGCTGTCGTACAGGCCGGCCGTCACCACAGCCTTCAGCAGGCTGATCTGCTGCTGGCCCGGGGGGCTGAGGGAGGGCCGCGCTCTGGAGCTGCAGAAGCCAGCCTGCTCCATCATCCGCATCAGCTCCTGCTTGACATCCTGGAGCAGACACACGCTGGTCAGAGCCAGGCAGTCCCTCCACACAGCCTCACAACAACAACAGCAGCAGCAGCAGCATCAACCCACCTCGATGGTAAGAAGCGCTGTGCGGTTCAGGAAGTGTGTCCTGCAGTAGGTCATCTCAGCTCTGGAACCCTCAGCACGAGAGTTCTTCCACCTGCAGAACCAAACACACAACCTCAGAACATCTCAGAGAACCCTCGGAGAACAGGAGAGGTCTATCAGGAACATGGACTGGTACTGGGAGTCAAGGGGCTGAGCGGTGGTTAGGGAATCGGGCTAGTAACCAGGAGAGTGTGGGTTAGAATCCCAGTTTGAGCCAACATGACGTTGTGTCCTTGGGCAAGGCACTTCACCCTACTTGCCTCAGGGAGGAATGTCCCTGTATCTGCTGTAAGTCGCTCTGGATAAGAGGGGATGATTAATGACTAAATGTAAATGTGGTACCCAAGGTAGGCGTTGTATATCGTCAGGTGATCCGAATTGGCCAATGAGAGGGCAGCTTTGGCCAGGTTGGCTTCCTCCTTCCGGTTCATTGGTGTGGAAAATGGAGACTTCTCTGAGATAGCTGCTGCAATAGTAGCCTTGGAGGAACAGACACACAGTGAGCTCAAACACAATCACATGACATGGTGCAGTACCTGTGATGTCCTACAGGGGAGCAGGAACTCACTATGGGATCCAGACAGCCCAGAATGGCTCCGAAGATCAGCATCTTCCCGATCTTGACGTTGACGGGCAGGGTGGCGAGGTGGTGACCCAGCGGGGTGAGGGTGTGTGTGTCGGGGTGGCACGCCCCGATCTTACGCAGCAGACTCACAGCATTGCAGACAGACTGGGGCTGGGGGGGGTCTGGAGCTCGAGACAGGAACTCCTCAGGTGAACCGTACTCACATTTCTGAAGGGAGGGGACAGGTTAGGGGGGTGTATGTGTGTGTGTGGGGGGGAGTTTGTGTGTGTGAGAGAGAGAGTGTGTGCCTCTTTATGTATGTGTTACTGTGTGTGTGCGTGTGTGTGTACCACAGTTTAGTAACCACTCATTATGACTGCAGTGCAGACAGGGTGGTGCACAGGGTGGGGCCATGCTGAGGATGATGACTGGTGTGTGTTAAGTAGTGTTATGGTGACATGTTGCTGAGCCTGCGAGACAGAAAGACTGAGGTGTTTTCAGCTGCAGCGTAGGACAGACAGACATGATATTGTTGTTATTGTACCATGATGTGTAGACACAGCTCTTCCAGCGGTACCCTCAAGATCTCTGGTATAGAGTAGTCCATGAAAGACTGGAACCTGAGAGAGACAGGGAGAGAGAGAGGAGAGAGACAGGGAGAGAGATACAGGGAGAGAGAGAGACAGGGAGAGAGAGAGACAGGGAGAGAGAGAGATACAGGGTGAGAGAGAGAGATAGAGAGAGAGAGAGACAGGGAGAGAGAGAGAGACAGGGAGAGAGAGAGACAGGGAGAGAGAGAGAGAGAGACAGGGAGAGACAGGGAGAGAGAGAGGAGAGACAGGGAGAGAGAGAGGGAGACAGGGAGAGAGAGAGAGAGAGAGAGAGAGAGAGAGAGGGAGAGAGAGAGACAGGGAGAGAGAGGAGAGAGAGAGACAGGGAGACAGAGAGCGAGAGGGAGAGAGAGAGAGGAGAGAGGAGATAAGAGAGAGACAGAGAGAGATAAGGAGGTAGGGATGCAGGTATGATCCTTGATCCACACCCACACTAGTGGCATCATCAAACACTCTCTACACACCTGAACTTGGGGTAGAGTCTGAAGCAGAAGCCGTTGCGTACTCGACCCGCCCTGCCCTGCCTCTGGAGGGCGCTGGCCTTCGAAACGAACGTCTCCACAAGAGAGCTCATCTGACTGCTCTCATGGTACCTGGAGAACCGCAGAGGTTAGGCAGGATGGATCCACACCAGCCTGAGCGCTCTCATTATCCAGGATCTCTCTGTAGGAATATTGTGAATATAAACTGTATTTCTAAGTTGTTCCTACTTATTTTCCTTGGTCTTTCCTGCGTCAATGACAAACACCACGTCTGGAATGGTGACGCCGGTCTCAGCTATATTGGTTGACAGAACAATCTGGAACACAGAACAAAACCATGTGAAGTCTTCCTGGGCAGCTGGGAGTGCATGTGTGGGGAGAACAGCTGCAGTACCTTCCTGATGCCAGCAGGGGGCACTGTGAATGCAGCAGCCTGCTCCTTGGAAGCCAGTGTGGAGTGCAGGGCCACCAGCTTGTACCTGAGGGCAGCACAGACACAGACACACTGTTGGACCTCTGTGTGTGGGGGAGGGGCAGGTGAAGAGAGAGGTGTGTTGGGTACCTGAGGGGAGGTGTGTTGGGTACCTGAGTGGAGGTGTGTTGGGTACCTGAGGGGAGGTGTGTTGGGTACCTGAGGGGAGGTGTGTTGGGTACCTGAGGGGAGGTGTGTTTGGTACCTGAGGGGAGGTGTGTTGGGTCCCTGAGGGGAGGTGTGTTGGGTACCTGAGGGGAGGTGTGTTGGGTACCTGAGGGGAGGTGTGTTTGGTACCTGAGGGGAGGTGTGTTGGGTCCCTGAGGGGAGGTGTGTTGGGTACCTGAGTGGAGGTGTGTTGGGTACATGAGGGGAGGTGTGTTGGGTACCTGAGGGGAGGTGTGTTGGGTACCTGAGGGGAGGTGTGTTGGGTACCTGAGGGGAGGTGTGTTGGGTACCTGAGTAGAGGTGTGTTTGGTACCTGAGGGGAGGTGTGTTGGGTACCTGAGTAGAGGTGTGTTTGGTACCTGTCTTTGCAGCAGAACCTCTTGTCGGAGGAGAGCAGGTCGTACAGCTGCTGGATGTGAGCCAGGCCAGGCAGGAACACCAGCACTGCCCCGTCCAGCACGGCGAACTGGGGGGACGAATCTAACAAACCCACAAACACACACGTCACAGCCGTGTCAGGGGCTGCACCAGGCCGCAGGTGTTGCTATGGCAACGGCAGAGTGACAGGAGTTACCCAGGTAGTCCAGCAGGTCTAGAAGCAGCTCCATGTTGATCTTGTTGGGGTTCATGTACTGGAGAGCGTGTCTGGTCCTGCTGCTGAAGTGGTCCAAGTCTGGACCCAAGTCCCAGCCTGAGTTAGAATCCTTCACCATGAACTCCTGAGGAACACACACACAGACGCACAGACACACACACACACCAGGTAAGAGACCTGCTTGCTGGAGAGAAGCTGGACCCAGTTGGGACAGGAAGGAAGAGACAGGAAGGAGGCAGACAGGAAGGAGGAGACAGGAAGGAGGAGACAGGAAGGAGGAGACAGGAAGGAGGAGACAGGAAGGAGGCAGACAGGAAGGAGGAGACAGGAAGGAGGCAGACAGGAAGGAGGCAGACAGGAAGGAGGAGACAGGAAGGAGGAGACAAAAAGGAGGAGACAGGAAGGAGGAGACAGGAAGGAGGAGACAGGAAGGAGGAGACAGGAAGGAGGCAGACAGGAAGGAGGAGACAGGAAGGAGGAGACAAAAAGGAGGAGACAGGAAGGAGGAGACAGGAAGGAGGAGACAGGAAGGAGGCAGACAGGAAGGAGGAGACAGGAAGGAGGAGACAGGAAGGAGGAGACAAGAAGGAGGAGACAGGAAGGAGGCAGACCCCCATTTCCTGGGGCCTGCAGAAAAACACCTTGGCACGTACCGCCTCCGTCAAGAGTAAAATTAAGGAAGGAAGGAAGGAAGGAAGGAAGGAGAACAAACAAGATGGAGGATGTTGATGTGGTTCTGTACCTGGTGTTGTTGGCTCCTGCCCCCCCTCAGGGTCACGGCCAGACTGACCTCCTCCTCCTCCTCCAGGGTCTTCTGGGTGTACTCAGAGTCCTGTTCTAGAACGTACCCTGTCTCCTCCACAATGTCCTCCAGATGGAACACCTGCACACACACACACACACACACACACACACACACACACACACACACACACACACACACACACACACACACACACACACAGGTAACCATCACGTCCCCCCACAGCAGCCTGGAGCCTTGGTTCCTCTGGTTCCTCCAGCCTGGCTGTGCTGTCACCTCCACAGGGAAGGTCCTCCCAGGGATGCTGATCACAGGGCAGTGGTTGAAGTAGGCGGAGAACTTGTCACACTGGACAGTGGCGCTCATGAGGATCAGCTGGAGGTCCGAGCGCCGCTGGACCACGTCCTTCAGGATGGTCAGCAGGAAGTCTGACTGGACGCTGCGCTCATGGACCTGGGAGGGGCGGAGGGGGGCCGGGAGAAGGTTGGTTCCACCAATTCTAGTGCTTAGCAAATCATGTCTGTGTGTGTCTCATGAGAGATTGTGTGTGAGTGTGTGTGTGTGCTCCCACCTCGTCCACGATGATGTGTGTAAGGGAGCTGAGCAGTGGATCATGCTGGAGCTTCCTCAGCAGGACCCCTGTGGTGCAGTACAGCAGGCGGGTCCAGTCCCCTGCTCTGTTCTCCATCCTGATCTGATACCCACACAGCGACGACTGCAACCACAACAGGATATGACATCACATACCGCCCGGACACCATCCTCTTCAGGATATCACAGCACGATATAGAATGATATTCTAGATCCTGCCCCTTCTAGAGCTTGCCCCTGTCCCCACCCCACCAGATCAGGACCCTGACCCCCTCTGACCTTTCCCCCCGGGCTGTCCTCGCTCCCCATCTCCTGGGTCACCCTGCTGGCCAGGCTCATGGCTGAGATCCTGCGGGGCTGGGTCACCACGATGTTGCAGTGCTGCGCCACAGCGCCCCCTGTCAGCCATTCCTCCAGGATGAACTGGGGGATCTGGGTGCTCTTACCGCTGCCTGTCTCCCCAGACACCACCACCACACGGTGGCGCCGCAGAGCGTCCAGCACAAGGCCTCGGTGCTGGACCACAGGAAGCTGCTCTCTCTCCGCCTGCAGGCGGCGCCAGAGGGCGGAGCTTCGTGCTTTCAGAAGGAGGAGCTTGGAGGCTTCAGCTTTGCTCCCTTCCCTTAGGGACTTCCTCTCCTCCTCTCCCTCTTCAGAGGTAGCCAGACTCTCCCAGGAGTCCTCTGGCTCCCCCTGGTGGTCAGGCTGTGTTGGGGCCCCAGCCTCCCTCCCGGGCCCTGCAGCCTGCTGCAGGTTCTGCTGCTGTTTCAGGCGGCTCAGCAGCCGGCTGATGAACTGGTCGCGGGGCTTGTTGGCGGCCGTGCGGCTCTGCTCCTCCTCCCGCTGCTCACTGTCGCTCCACTCTAGCCAAACCTCCCTGTACGTAGGGGGGAGGAGCTGGTGCACCGACTGGGGGAGGGGGTGAGGGGGGGGAGTAAGAGTTGGGGGAGAGAGATGAGTTTACAAGGTAACTCAAGTTTTAAGATAAAGACAGGTAGGCTGCAAGCTGCAGCGCCCCCCTGTGGTTCAGACAGTGTAACACACAGACACACACCTGTCCCTTGACCAGCTTGTAAAGAGCCAGAGTGGCAGCCAGGTGCTGAGCCTGCATGCTGTCCTCTGTCAGGATGGTGGGACACACCTCCAACACATCCTCCAGTCTCTGGACACGAACTCTGGAACACACACACACACACACACAGACACACACACAGAGATCCTTACTGCAAACCACAACATGCAACACAACACACTCCCGACACACAAGACACACACAGCCTTACCTGCTGCGCCAGTATCTCCCAGCAGGAACCTTCTGGAAGGAGGGCGCTGGGCTCTTGGGCAGGTTCTTCCTCACCCAGTCGATCAGGAACTGTTTAGGAGACTTGCCCGTCCAGCTGCGAGCCGTGTAGTCAAGGTTACGGATGTCTTTGGGCTCGTTCTTCTTCACTACTGGAGAACACACACATTAACACACAGGGACCATGTGTGAATGCTACAGTAAAGTTACTGTAAACAGATGGTACCTTTCTCTGCTGGAGGGGGCGTGTCTTTCTGCTCAAACAGGCTGAAGAGGCCGTCCTTGCTCTCTGGGGCCGGGGCGGGGGCCGGGGCCTTCCTGTCCTCGCGGGGCGTGTCCACCACCTTGATGGCCGGGTTGAACATGGGATGGGACTCCAGAGGCTTCATCTCTGAGAACATGAAAGGAGCATCACTATGAGGATTACAGCTCTGCAGATCTAGATACCCGCCCCCATGTATCTAGATCACTGTGATGTGTGCATGTGTGAGTGTATGCACTGTGTGTGTGTGTGTGTATGCATTGTGTGTGTGTGTGCACTCTGTGTATGTTTGAGTGTTTCCACTGTGTAAGTGTGTGCGCGCGTGTGTGTGTATGTACTGTGTGTGTGTGTATGCACGGTGTGTGTATGCGCGTTTGTGTGCGTGTGTGTATGCACTGTGTATGTGTGTGCGTGTGTGTGCGTGTGTGTGTGTATGCACTGTGTGTGTGTGTGTGCATGCACTGTGTGTGTGTGTGTGTGTGTATGCACTGCGTGTGTGTCTCCGCGTGTGTGTGTGTCCCCGCATGTGTGTGTGTTTGTGCGTGTGTGTGTGTGTGCTACCCTGCTGGATGACTCTGATGCGGTCCTGAGCTGTCCTCTGTCCTGCCTTGTCTCTCTTGCTCTTGGCAGCAGCAGCCATCTCCCTGGTGTCGTACAGCTGGGCTGTCAGCAGCAGGTACCTGTCATTCTGAACAGCCACATGTCAGCGCCATGACGACGCAGCGTCAGAGCCATGACGACACGGCGTCAGCACCATGACGACACGGCGTCAGAGCCATGACGACACGGCGTCAGCGCCATGACGACACGGCGTCAGCGCCATGACGACACAGCCACACCTTCTGTCACACCCTGACAACAGGATGTTGGAATGCTTAGCAACATAACATGTTCATCAGGTCATCAGTGGGTTACCGGGTCAAACTTCTGGTCCAGTTCAGGGTTGCGTGCTGCCTTTCCTCTGCCTTCCTCCTCCTCCTCTTCCTCCTCTTCACTGGACTGTTCAGCATACCTCAGGATCCACTCCTTCATACTGGCCCCCTGGTCTTTCACCTGCAGCCATGGAGACATACAGCCCAGACAGTAAAGATCAGACAGTACAGACCAGACAGTACAGACCAGGCAGTACAGACCAGACAGTACAGACCAGGCAGTACAGACCAGGCAGTACAGACCAGACAGTACAGACCAGACAGTACAGACCAGTCGTTACAGACCAGACAGAACAGACCAGACAGTACAGACCAGTCGTTACAGACCAGACAGTACAGACCAGACAGTACAGACCAGACAGTACAGACCAGTCTTTACAGACCAGACAGTACAGACCAGACAGTACAGACCAGACAGTACAGACCAGTCAGTACAGACCAGACAGTACAGACCAGACAGTACAGACCAGAGAGTACAGACCAGTCAGTACAGACCAGTCAGTACAGACCAGACAGTACAGACCAGACAGTACCTATAGTCTACCTACCTTGGCCATCTCCTTCCCAGGCTCTTTGCCAGCCTGAGCCACAGGGGGCGGAGCCTGTAGAGGGGGCGGAGCCTGCACAGGGGGCTGGAAGCGAGCCTTGGTCTTGTGAGTCTCCTCCTGCATTTTCTGGCTGAACCCTTCAGGGAGCTCCTCTGTGTGGGGGAGAGGTGGGGGGGGCTCTGTCAGATCAGGTACCGCACAGTGGGGAATCATAACTCTATTCACTATTCATGAATAGATAGATGAATAGATGAATTCACTATTCATGATGTCATCTACCGTCTTTAAGGTTCAGGCATAGCCAGTCGAGTGCAGAGTGCAGATCCCCTCCATAGAGCACGCTGCTCTTCATGGCCTCCTCGATGTGTTCGGTCTTGAAGCTGAACTTCTGCAGAGCGGTGTACAGATCCTGCATGGCACAAGCACAGAGCACACACACACACAGAGAACACACACACACAGAACACACACACACAGAACACACACACACACACAGAACACACACACACACAGAACACACACACACACAGAACACACACACAGAACACACACAACACACACACACACACACAGAGAACACAGAGAACACACACACAGAGAACACAGAGAACACACACACACACAGAGAACACACACACACAGAGAACACACACCGAGAACACACACACAGAGAACACACACATACAGAGAACACACACACAGAGAACACACACACAGTGAACACACATCACATGAAGAATACACACACACAGAGAACACACACACACGCAGAACACACACACACAGAGAGAACACACAGAGAACACACACACAGAGAACACACAGTACACACACACACCGAACACACACACAAAAAAACAGAGAACACACACAGAGAACACACATCACACTGTGCTCGTATCACATCAGGAGCCTGCATGTGTGTGAATGTCTGTGTTCTGCTTACCAGAAGCTTCTTATTGGTGAGTCGTTTGGACACAGATCCCTGGTCTCTGTCCTCCTGCCTGAACTCATTGATCAGCTTGATGATCTTCTTCTCCAGATCTGGCTGAATGACCACCTGATGTTCAACACACACACCATGAACCTGCTGGTACTGATGCTGCTGTAACAGTTATCATTAGAGATGCACGGTTATAACAGGGTTGTAATAACAGTATAATAGTGCTGTACAGTTATGGAGCCTGATCTTGGTTACTGCTCAGGAATCTGCCCGTTCAGAGAAGACCTACTTTGAGGATGGCCTTGTCCGAAACTCCCCCCGTGTCCACATGTGCTGTGTTGGTGAGACTGTATGTCTTCGGACCTGGAAGGGAGGAGATGGACACTGTTATTACCTGTCCCTTGTCCCCCACAGGAGAGAAAGATCCCACCATGATGATCTCCTACCTGCAGCTTTATTACTGTCTTTCATCGTGGCTCTGGCAGGATTGGGCTTCTGTGCCAGTTTCACCCCAGCAGGGGGGTCTGGACCCGGGGGAGGGACCGGAGGGACCAGGGGAGGACCCCCTGCTGCTTTCTTCTTCTTCCCACCCATGAAGATACGGTGTAAATACGATCTAACGATCAAATAAACGGAAAACACCTCCGTGGGTTTGTGACTGAAGGAAACACGGCGGAGTGAGTCTGAACTGACCCTCCGGTGTTTCCGTACCGGAACTGCTTCTTTTTAGACGGGTTGCCAGGTTCATATTGTTAGACTGGCATTTTAGTTGTGCTACACTGGCTAAAAACATTTGAGATACCCGGTAGCAGAGTAATAGAATAATAGAAAGGGTGAACTTCTATTCAGTTACACTGATTTGTATTAATTAATGAATGTATGTAAAGACACAGCTGACTTGAGTGGTTTATCACTCATTGATTCGGGGAATAATCGGATAAATTCCCGAGATCTGGCAACCCTCTGTTGATCCAGCATGGCGGACTCGTTTGGTGACGAACTGTTCAGCGTGTTTGATGATGAACAAACTTCATCCAGCAGTAAGAAAGCTGCTCCTTCTGCTCCCATAACGGGGTGAGTATGGAGCCAAATCAGTCAAGGAAACACATTCAGTTCTGATGTTACAGAGAGTCTCAGACTCCAGAGAGATGCTGCCTACACACTGCTGATGCTAACTGCTAATGCTAACCACCGTGCTGCCATTATGATACATGAAGCAGGTTGAACATATAACATGTGAACATCATATAACATGTGTACATCATATAACATGTGTACATCATATAACATGTGTACATCATATAACATGTGAACATCATATAACATGTGTACATCGTATATCATATGCACATCATATAACATGTGAACATCATATAACATGTGTACATCATATAACATGTGAACATCATATAACATGTGTACATCGTATATCATATGCACATCATATAACATGTGAACATCATATAACATGTGTACATCATATAACATGTGAACATCATATATCATGTGTACGTATAACATTGAGCTTTGGTTGATGAAAAACAATCATTTAGTGTGTCTCTTCTTATCCCCTGTAAGACTGTATTAAGGTTTGTCAATCTTTCCCCAAACAGGAAAGCAGCGGAGCAGCCTGGGATCCGGGATAAGGATGCCTCTTCCCCGCAGCTCAAAAGAGAAGCGGAGGATGGAGCGGAGGAGGTTCTGTTTGGGAAGAAGCAGAAGCTGGATACAGTCTCTGCCGAGGAGAACAAGTAAGTCACTTGGTACTTTAGCACTGGAATATTCTTTTAGCTGAATCAGCTACAGGGTCTTAGGGGTGTCTGTGTTTAACCTGACATGTAACTGCTTCCTGAAGCCAACATTGACCAGTGAATTACTGTCGTCGCCCCCCCCCCCCCCCCCCCTATCCAGTCTGGCCGACCTGATGCCCAAGGTGAAGGTTCAGCCTGTAGAGACAGTGGAAGGATGCACTCATGAGGTACATGATCCTGTACAAGCTCTCTGCACCATGATGACACCACATGATCTGAAGCCTGAATCTGACATCTTAGACTGGAAGTGTATCTGTGCTGTAGGACACTCTCTGCTGTGTGAACTGTTCCTGTGTCAACATGCTGTTCTTCTGTCCTCCAGGTGGCGCTGCCTGATTATGAGGACTACACTCCTCTGAAGCCTCGTGTGGGGAAAGCTGCCAAGGTAGTGATGCTGTTCTGCATGTCCTGCTGTCTGCCGCATGTCCTGCATGTCCTACTGTCTGCTGCATGTCCTACTGTCTGCCGCATGTCCTGCTGTCTGCCGCATGTCCTGCCGTCTGCCGCATGTCCTGCTGTCTGCCGCATGTCCTACTGTCTGCCGCATGTCCTGCATGTCCTACTGTCTGCTGCATGTCCTACTGTCTGCCGCATGTCCTGCTGTCTGCCGCATGTCCTGCCGTCTGCCGCATGTCCTGCTGTCTGCTGCATGTCCTGCATGTCCTGCTGTCTGCCGCATGTCCTACTGTCTGCCGCATGTCCTGCATGTCCTACTGTCTGCCGCATGTCCTACTGTCTGCCGCATGTCCTGCATGTCCTACTGTCTGCTGCATGTCCTGCATGTCCTACTGTCTGCTGCATGTCCTACTGTCTGCCGCATGTCCTGCTGTCTGCCGCATGTCCTGCCGTCTGCCGCATGTCCTGCTGTCTGCCGCATGTCCTGCCGTCTGCCGCATGTCCTGCCGTCTGCCGCATGTCCTGCCGTCTGCCGCATGTCCTGCCGTCTGCCGCATGTCCTGCCGTCTGCCGCATGTCCTGCCGTCTGCCGCATGTCCTACTGTCTGCCGCATGTCCTGCATATCCTACTGTCTGCCGCATGTCCTGCTGTCTGCTGCATGTCCTGCATGTCCTGCTGTCTGCCGCATGTCCTACTGTCTGCCGCATGTCCTGCATGTCCTACTGTCTGCCGCATGTCCTACTGTCTGCCGCATGTCCTGCATGTCCTACTGTCTGCCGCATGTCCTGCTGTCTGCTGCATGTCCTGCATGTCCTGCTGTCTGCCGCATGTCCTGCATGTCCTACTGTCTGCCGCATGTCCTGCATGTCCTGCTGTCTGCCACATGTCCTGCTGTCTGCCACATGTGCTTATTCAGGGGCACCCTGTCCACTGGAGCCTCTGAGTAGAGAGGAGGCACTTTCAGCTAACTGCTCTCTCTCTCTCTCTCTCTGTCTCTCTCTCTCTCTCTCTCTCTCTCTCTCAGGAGTACCCGTTCATCCTGGACCCGTTCCAGCGTGAGGCGCTCCTCTGCATCGATAACAACCAGTCTGTGCTGGTTTCTGCCCACACCTCTGCAGGGAAGACTGTGTGTGCAGAGTGAGTAGACATTTACCTTCAGTCATTTAGCAGACGCTCTTATCCAGAGAGACTTACAGCAGGTACAGAGACATTCCCCCCTGAGGACAGTAGGGTGAAATGCCTTGGCCAAGGACATGTGTACATCATATATCATGTGAAAATCATATAACATGTGTACATCATATAACATGTCCAAAACATAACATTGAGCTTTGGTTGATGAAAAACAATCACAATCACTTAGACTTACAGTAAGTAAAGGAACATTCCCCCCCCCCCCCCCCCCCCCCCCCCCCCCGAGGCAAGTAAGGTGAAGTGCCTTACCCAAGGACACAACGTCAGCCAGGAATCAAACTGGCAACATCTTGATTACTAGCCTGATTCCCTGACCGCTCAGCCTCCTCCTGAGTGGAGCACATCCACATGCGTCCTCACATCAGCCAGCCTGTCAGGAGCACATCCAGCTGGGGAGCTGTGCTCACGCCTGCCTGCCTCACTCCCATCCTCCCCCTCCAGGTACGCCATCGCCCTGGCCCTCAGGGAGAAGCAGAGGGTGATCTTCACCAGCCCCATCAAGGCCCTGAGCAACCAGAAGTACCGGGAAATGTACGAGGAGTTCCAGGATGTGGGCTTGATGACCGGTGACGTCACCATCAACCCCACTGCTTCCTGCCTCGTCATGACAACCGAGGTATGATTGACAGCTGCTTGATGGGACCACAGCTCTGAGCTGGACAGAGATGTGGACACCTGGGTTGGTGTAGCGTTGCTTGAAGGTTTGGTTTGGGTTGTTTGTTTGTTCCAGATCCTGAGGAGCATGTTGTACCGAGGGTCAGAGGTCATGAGGGAGGTGGCCTGGGTCATCTTTGATGAGATCCACTACATGAGAGACGCAGGTGAGAACGAGGACGCAGAAGAATGCCATCATGCTGGGAATGATTTAGAACCCTGTGGTGCGATGATGCTGCCTGAGGTTAAAGAACGTGTGTGTGTGTGTGTTTCCTGTAGAACGTGGAGTTGTGTGGGAAGAGACGATCATCCTGCTTCCTGACAATGTTCACTATGTCTTCCTGTCTGCCACCATCCCCAACGCCAAGCAGTTTGCTGAGTGGATCTGTCACCTCCACAAACAGGTGCTGGGAGGAGCTCTGTAGTGAGGGGGAGGAGCTGTGTGGTGAGGGGGAGGAGCTCTGTAGTGAGGGGGAGGAGCTCTGTAGTGAGGGGGAGGAGCTGTGTGGTGAGGGGGAGGAGCTCTGTAGTGAGGGGGAGGAGCTCTGTAGTGAGGGGGAGGAGCTGTGTGGTGAGGGGGAGGAGCTCTGTAGTGAGGGGGAGGAGCTCTGTAGTGAGGGGGAGGAGCTGTGTGGTGAGGGGGAGGAGACTGTGTTCATGTCAGGGTCTGCTTCTAACTGCTGGACACAGTGTAATCATCTGTCTGTCCCCCTGTCTGTCTGCAGCCCTGCCATGTGGTGTACACAGACTACAGACCCACACCTCTGCAGCACTACATCTTCCCTGCAGGGGGCGACGGACTCCATCTGGTGGTTGACGAGAACGTAAGAAGACACTGGAGCACGTGCTCTCTCACACACACACACACACACACACACACACACACACACACACACACACACAGGCCTGTTTGTGGATAGGTTACTCTGATGAGAGAATGCAGGATTAATAACCCTCCATTATTTACTGCACACAGTGACTCAGAGCATGTTGCCATGGTACCCAGCTAAGTGATCTCCACAGTTCAGAGAATCTCCCAGGTTTATGCTGCTTCTCCTGTCTAACTCGTGTGTGACCTCGTTTGATCTGGGCTCGTCTACTCTGGTCTTTCAGGGAGAGTTCCGCGAGGACAACTTCAACACGGCCATGCAGGTGCTGCGAGACACAGGGGACTCGGGGGCCAGCAGCGGGGGGGGCAAGTGGGACCCCAAGGGACGCAGAGGAGGAACCAAAGGTAGGGGGAACCAAATAACCAGGCAGCAGGCGCATTCATTAATCAATGAATCTGATCAGGTGTGTGTGTGTGTGTTCCCGCCCTTCCAGGACCCTCCAATGTGTTTAAGATCGTGAAGATGATCATGGAGAGGAACTTCCAGCCAGTCATCATCTTCAGCTTCAGCAAGAAGGAATGTGAAGCCTACGCACTGCAAGTGTCCAAGCTGGACTTCAACACTGGTACGACACACACACACACACACACACACACACACACTCTGTTATGGAACATTTTGTGAACAGTGTTTACGCAGCAGAGAGCCAAGCTGTTTAACACACAGGAAGGAGACGTTTACATGTTGATGTTTCAGACGATGAGAAGAAGCTTGTGGAGGAGGTCTTCAGCAACGCTGTGGACTGTCTGTCTGATGAAGACAAGAAGCTTCCTCAGGTACACACACACACATCTGTCTGTCTGAAGACACTGCCTCAGGTACACACACACACACACACACACACACCTGTCTGTCTGAAGACAAGAAGCTGCCTCAGGTACACACACACACACAGCTGAGTTTTACTATCCTTGTAAGTACTGACAATGACGTCCCATATCCCTAACCCTGCAATGGGAACCCTAAACCCCACTAGGAATAGTGCGGACCCCACACACACACACACACACACACACACACACACACACACACACACAGTAAGAAGCCTGTGCTCCTGGGCAGGACCTCCCCTCCCCCCTCCCTGTGTTCTCAGCTGCTCTGTGTCTGCAGGTGGAGCACGTTCTGCCTCTGCTGAAGAGGGGGATCGGCATCCATCATGGAGGTCTGCTGCCCATCCTGAAGGAGACCATCGAGATCCTGTTCTCTGAGGGCCTCATCAAGGTGAGGAGGCTCCTGCCTGCGCAGCCTGCTTTCACTCTGCCTGCTGTAGATCTACTGACTGAGCTGCACTCTACCTGCTGTAGATCTACTGACTGAGCTGCACTCTACCTGCTGTAGATCTACTGACTGAGCTGCACTCTACCTGCTGTAGATCTACTGACTGAGCTGCACTCTACCTGCTGTAGATCTACTGACTGAGCTGCACTCTACCTGCTGTAGATCTACTGACTGAGCTGCACTCTACCTGCTGTAGATCTACTGACTGAGCTGCACTCTACCTGCTGTAGATCTACTGACTGAGCTGCACTCTACCTGCTGTAGATCTACTGACTCTGAGCTGCACTCTACCTGCTGTAGATCTACTGACTGAGCTGCACTCTACCTGCTGTAGATCTACTGACTCTGAGCTGCACTCTACCTGCTCTAGATCTACTGACTCTGAGCTGCACTCTACCTGCTCTAGATCTACCTTTGACCCTGTATATGAGGTCATCTTAACCTTGTTGTCCTCTCTCAGGCCCTGTTCGCCACGGAGACCTTCGCCATGGGGATCAACATGCCAGCTCGTACTGTGCTCTTCACCAGCGCACGCAAGTTTGACGGCAAAGACTTCCGCTGGGTAACTGTGCCTGCCAGTGTGTGTGTGTATGTGCGTGTGTGTGCGCTTTATAAGGCAGTGAACTCTTGCTTTCTTGGATGTCAGATGCACAGTCACTTCCAAATCTCTCCCTTACACACACACACACACACACACACACACACACACAGGGAGGTGTTCGTAGTTCTGCCTGCTCAGCTGTATTCCAGGAGGAGTGAGCTTGAAGCTGACACTGCAGGATCTACAGTCACACCAGTGTGTTGGTACCTTGTGTGATATAAGACATAGCACTCTCTCTCTCTCTGTGTGTGCGTGTCTGTGTGTGTGCGCAGATCACGTCTGGGGAGTACATCCAGATGTCAGGGAGAGCAGGGAGGAGAGGCATGGATGAGAGGGGCATCGTCATCTTCATGGTGGACGAGAAGATGAACCCAGCAAAGGGCAAAGAACTGCTCAAGGTAGGACGTGTGTGTGTGTGTGTGTGTGTGTGTGTGTGTGTGTGTGTGTGTGTGTGTGTGTGTGTGTGTGTGTGTGTGTGTGTGTGTGTGTGTGTGTGTGTGTGTGTGTGTGTGTGTGTGTGTGTGTGTGTGTGTGTGTGTGTGTGTGTGTGTGTGTGTGTGTGTGTGTGTGTGTGTGTGTGTGTGTAACCATGACCACTGAGGTCAACATGTACTGTACTGTACCCTGCTGCTGTTGCAAACTGTAATTTCCCCACTGCAGGACAAATAAAGGATTATCTGATCTCCTGGACTGTAAAATCTCTATCTGCTTGGTTTGAAACCTCCTTCAGTGCAAAAAGCCTTCCTTCTCCTCCAGTGTCATGGTGTGTTCTTAACCTACCCCCCTCCTCTCCCCCCTCCTCCCCCTCTGTAGGGGGCAGCTGACCCTCTGAACAGCGCCTTCCATCTCACCTACAACATGGTGCTCAACCTCCTGAGGGTGGAGGAGATCAACCCAGAGTACATGCTGGAGAAGTCTTTCTATCAGTTCCAGCACTACCGTGCTGTTCCTGGGGTGGTGGAGAGTGAGTACACAGTGAACTACACACTGCCACTGCACACTACCACTACACACTGTGAACTACACACTGTCACTACACACTACCACTACACACTGAACTACACACTGTCAATACACACTACCACTGCACACTGTCACTAAACACTGTCACTACACACTACCCTTGCACTAGTGTGTGTGTGTTGCTCCAGTGTGAGGCCTTAGTGGATGATGTGTTCTTGTGTTGTTGTGTTCAGAGATGAGTCTTCTGGAGGAGCAGTATAACTCCATCCAGATCCCTAATGAGGAGAGCGTGGTCACCTACTATAAGATCCGCCAGCAGCTGGCCAAACTGGCCAGGGACATCGAGGAGTTCATCCATAAACCCAAATACTGCCTGCCCTTCCTGCAGCCTGGGCGCCTGGTCAAGGTCAGTCCTGTCCCTGTCTCCTGTCCTCATCACCCACACATGCTGGTCCTGTGAGACATGCCTGAACACGGATGTTCTGCTCGTTCCACAGGTGAAGAAGGATGATGCAGACTTCGGATGGGGTGTGGTGGTGAACTTCTCCAAGAAGACCAACGTTAAGGTGGACGATGGATTACAATTGTCTTCTAGTATTTCACACAGTGAAGGGCATGAGATTGACTGTGTGTGTGTGTGTGTGTGTGTGTGTCCAGGCGGTGTCAGCAGAACAGGATGCCCTGTATGTGGTGGAGGTTCTGGTCCACTGCAGTAAGGAGAGTGTTCAGAACGCTTCCACAGAAGCTGCCAAGCCTGCCAAGGCTGGGGAGAAGGGCGAGATGCAGGTGAGGCTGACACAGCAGAGTCTGTCCCTCCTCCTCCTCCTCCTCTTCCTCCCTGTGCTGCAGTGACTCAGTGTTTTTCTGTGTGTTCACTTCCTGTTCCTGGTCAGGTGGTACCAGTGATGCTTCACCTCCTCACCTCCATCAGCTCCGTGCGACTCTACATTCCTAAAGACCTCCGTCCCCCTGACAACCGCCAGAGCCTGCTCCGCTCCATCCAGGTACACACACACACACATCATTGGGTCCTTAAAATACCAAGTAACAAGTAGCAGTGCCCTCATCATCGTGTGTGCGCGCGCTCGTTCCCAGGAGGTGCAGAAGCGTTTTCCAGATGGCGTTCCCCTGCTGGACCCTGTGGATGACATGGGCATCAAGGACCCCGCCCTGAAGAAGGTCATCCAGAAGGTGGAGGCCTTCGAGCACAGGATGTACTCCCACCCCCTCCACAGTGACCCCTCCCTGGAGGCTGTCTACTCCCTCTGTGAGAGGAAGGCTCTGGTGGGTGGACCACTCTGTGTGTGTGTGTGTGTGCATATCCATCCATGCATCTTATCACTATGCACCAGTTGTGGGAATGCCAAATATGATCTATTGTTTATAGACTTCCAAGGTCACTTCCTGTGGGCAGGTTCTAGACCTGGCATAAAGAGCATAAACACAGGAAGTAGGGTGTGTTACTTCCTGCCTGGCTTCCCCAGAGTATCACGTTTTCGACCTCTGGAAGGCGTGTGTGTGTGTGCGTGCGTGTGTGTGTCTGACAGCTAGCAGCCTTGGCTAATCCCTGTTAACCAGATTGCTTAATTTAATTGGTGCTGACACGGGATTAACACCTGTTCTATAAAAATCTCTGTATCTGGGATTTACTAATCCTTCCCCTTAACACACACACACACACACACAGAGACACACACACACACAGTAAACAGTTATTGTATATAAGCAGGAAGCTTCCAGTGGGAAAAATCAAGAGATGAGTTCTTGTGGGAGCAACATCATCTACACACACACACACACACACACACACTGTCTGAAGTGTGGGAGCGTGTGTGTGTCTCTGTGTGTGTGTGTGTGTTGAGTTGGTAGACTGGCCTCTGAAGATGGTTCTAATGAGCATTAAAGTGGATAATTGTCTTACCCAGGGACAGTTGCCTAGACGTGTGTGTGTGTGTGTGCTAGACAACCCAATACACACACCCAGAGTGCCTCTTGTGTCAGAATCATCGTGTGTGTGTGTCTGTGTCTCTGTGTGTGCGTGCGTGCGTGTCTCAGATTGCCGGGGACATCAAGGCGGCGAAGCGGGACCTGAAGAAGGCCAGGACAGTGCTGCAGATGGACGAGCTGAAGTGCAGGAAGCGAGTCCTCCGCCGCCTGGGCTTCGCCTCTTCCTGTGATGTCATCGAGATGAAGGGCCGCGTGGCGTGTGAGATCAGCAGGTGAGGACCGCCTCCCAGAACATCCCAGAACATCCCAGCGCTTCTGCTAGAACATCCCAGAACATCCCAGCACTTCTGCTAGAACATCCCAGAACATCCCAGCACTTCTGCTAGAACATCCCAGAACATCCCAGCACTTCTGCTAGGACAGCTGCTGTAGCCCTGGAAACCTGAGCGTGTGTCTCTCTGTCTCCAGTGCTGACGAGCTGCTCCTGACTGAGATGGTGTTCAACGGTCTCTTCAACGATCTGACGGCAGAACAAGCCACCGCTCTGCTCAGCTGCTTCGTGTTCCAGGAGAACGTAAGACACACACACACACACACACACACTTCCTGTCAGGAGCCGGACTAACGCTAGCTCCTCCCCCAGGCCCAGGAGATGCCCAAGCTGACAGAGCAGCTGGCTGGACCCCTCAGACAGATGCAGGTGAAGCTCAACCTTGACCTCTGACCCCTCATCACCACACTGCTCTTGCTGACCACCTGACCTCACCGGCTCTCTTCCTATTGGTTGGCAGGAGTGTGCTAAGCGTATAGCTAAGGTGTCTGCGGAGGCCAAGCTGGAGGTGGACGAGGAGACGTACCTGAACCAGTTCCGTCCTCACTTGATGGATGTGGTGTACACCTGGGCTAACGGCTGCAGCTTCGCCCAGATCTGCAAGATGACCGACGTCTTCGAAGGTAGGACAGAGACCGCACGCCCTCACGTGTGTGTGTGGTCTGCAGGCAGTGTATTCTAAGGTGTGTGTGTGGTCTGCAGGCAGTGTATTCTAAGGTGTGTGTGAGAACTGCAGGCAGTGTATTCTAAGGTGTGTGTGAGATCTGCAGGCAGTGTATTCTAAGGTGTGTGTGTGGTCTGCAGGCAGTGTATTCTAAGGTGTGTGTGAGATCTGCAGGCAGTGTATTCTAAGGTGTGTGTGTGAGATCTGCAGGCAGTGTATTCTAAGGTGTGTGTGAGATCTGCAGGCAGTGTATTCTAAGGTGTGTGTGTGAGATCTGCAGGCAGTGTATTCTAAGGTGTGTGTGTGGTCTGCAGGCAGTGTATTCTAAGGTGTGTGTGAGATCTGCAGGCAGTGTATTCTAAGGTGTGTGTGTGAGATCTGCAGGCAGTGTATTCTAAGGTGTGTGTGTGAGATCTGCAGGCAGTGTATTCTAAGGTGTGTGTGAGATCTGCAGGCAGTGTATTCTAAGGTGTGTGTGTGAGATCTGCAGGCAGTGTATTCTAAGGTGTGTGTGTGGTCTGCAGGCAGTGTATTCTAAGGTGTGTGTGAGATCTGCAGGCAGTGTATTCTAAGGTGTGTGTGAGATCGCAGGCAGTGTATTCTAAGGTGTGTGTGAGATCGCAGGCAGTGTATTCTAAGGTGTGTGTGTGTGGTCTGCAGGCAGTGTATTCTAAGGTGTGTGTGAGATCTGCAGGCAGTGTATTCTAAGGTGTGTGTGTGCGCTCCTCTCTGCAGGCAGCATCATCCGCTGTATGAGGCGTCTGGAGGAGTTGCTCAGGCAGATGTGTCAGGCTGCTAAAGCCATCGGAAACACTGAGCTGGAGAACAAGTTTTCTGAAGGTAAGATCACTGACAGGTCAGTACTGTTATACCAGACAGATCACTGACAGGTCAGTACTGTTATACCAGACAGATCACTGACAGGTCAGTACTGTTAGACCAGACAGATCACTGGCAGGTCAGTACTGTTACACCAGACAGATCACTGACAGGTCAGTACTGTTAGACCAGACAGATCACTGACAGGTCAGTACTGTTAGACCAGACAGATCACTGACAGGTCAGTACTGTTACACCAGACAGATCACTGACAGGTCAGTACTGTTACACCAGACAGATCACTGACAGGTCAGTACTGTTACACCAGACAGATCACTGACAGGTCAGTACTGTTATACCAGACAGATCACTGACAGGTCAGTACTGCTGGACCAGACAGATCACTGACAGGTCAGTACTGTTGGACCAGACAGATCACTGACAGGTCAGTACTGTTAGACCAGACAGATCACTGACAGGTCAGTACTGTTAGACCAGACAGATCACTGACAGGTCAGTACTGTTATACCAGACAGATCACTGACAGGTCAGTACTGTTATACCAGACAGATCACTGACAGGTCAGTACTGTTAGACCAGACAGATCACTGGCAGGTCAGTACTGTTACACCAGACAGATCACTGACAGGTCAGTACTGTTAGACCAGACAGATCACTGACAGGTCAGTACTGTTAGACCAGACAGATCACTGACAGGTCAGTACTGTTACACCAGACAGATCACTGACAGGTCAGTACTGTTACACCAGACAGATCACTGACAGGTCAGTACTGTTACACCAGACAGATCACTGACAGGTCAGTACTGTTATACCAGACAGATCACTGACAGGTCAGTACTGCTGGACCAGACAGATCACTGACAGGTCAGTACTGTTGGACCAGACAGATCACTGACAGGTCAGTACTGTTAGACCAGACAGATCACTGACAGGTCAGTACTGTGTTAATCATGTGTTCTTTATTCTCTGCAGGTATAACCAAGATCAAGAGGGATATTGTGTTTGCTGCCAGCCTCTACTTGTGATTGGGTTTCTCATGCTGGCCCCTTATTGGATGGATTCTGTAGGTCTCTGGTTTCTATTGGTTAATGTTCTTCAGTTCCTGTTCCATCAAAGCACACTGATCTCCGTTTATTTTTATTTTTTATTTGTTTATGTTTAAAAGCATCAATGGCTTTGTCCATTTTGTTCTTCCTCTAAAAAGCATAAAACATGTACATAATTTTAACATTTTAATAAAAAAGTCTGTAATGTGATTCCTATACCCATGCAGATGATAACAAGTCTAAGTTGTGGTTATTAGGGTGTGGCTTGTCGTAGTGGGTGGGTGTGGCTTGTCATAGTGGGTGGGTGTGGCTTGTCATAGTGGGTGTGGCTTGTCATGGTGTGTGGTTGTGGCTTGTCGTAGTGGGTGGGTGTGGCTTGTTGCAGTGTGGGTGTGGCTTGTCGGAGTGGGTGGGTGTAACTTGTCATGGTGGGTGGGTGTGGCTTGTCATTCTGGGTGTGGCTTGTCGTGTGTGGGTGTAACTTGTCATGGTGGGTGGGTGTGGCTTGTCATACTGGGTGTGGCTTGTCATAGTGGATTATTTTACACACAACACTGAGCTGGCAGTAGCAGCATTCAGCCAAGGCAACCAGGAGAGCAGTTCCATGCTGTTCCTCCATGTTCACCTGCTCACTGCAGCATCCCTGTCCAGGTGAGGCTCACTGCAGCAGGCCTGTCCAGGTGAGGCTCACTGCAGCAGGCCTGTCCAGGTGAGGCTCACTGCAGCAGGCCTGTCCAGGTGAGGCTCACTGCAGCAGGCCTGTCCAGGTGAGGCTCACTGCATCAGGCCTGTCCAGGTGAGGCTCACTGCAGCAGGCCTGTCCAGGTGAGGCTCACTGCAGCAGGCCTGTCCAGGTGAGGCTCACTGCAGCAGGCCTGTCCAGGTGAGGCTCACTGGACACTACAAGGCTCAGCTCTACCAGGGACTGGAGAGTGTGCAGGTGAGGAACAAACACAAAGACCTGCATAAGGTTGTTGGTCAGATCTGGTCTGGGGTCAGTTTACCATGGATGTGAAATATGAGCTGATGTTGCTACAATCTAGACCATGGGTGTCCAACCCTGGTCCTCGAGGGCCACTGTCCTGAAGGTTTTAGATGTTTCCCTGCTTCAGCACACCTGATTCTAATGAACAGTAATTACGAGGCTTCCGTAGAGCCGAGAGAACGATCCAGTCATTAGAATCAGTTGTGCGGGAGCAGGGAAACATCTAGAACAGGGGTGTCCAATCCTGGTCCTCGAGGGCCGCTCTCCTGACGGTTTTAGATGTTTCCCTGGTCCAGCACACCTCCACAGAGCTTGATAACGACGCTTCACTAGAATCAGGTGTGCTGGAGCAGGGAAACAGCTAAAACCTTCAGGACAGCGGCCCTCGAGGACCAGGGTTGGACACCCCTGATCTAGACTGATGGGTTATCTCAAAGGTAAGAAACTACAGTGGCTAACAATCCCTGCTCATTACACTAGAATCTGTCCCCAGACCAGATACTGTTTTACCTGTCACCCCTCCCCATAGAAAGACACAAGCATAAAGTAGCATTACATTCACAGGTCCCCAGAGAGGTATACCTCCTCCCCCCCCCTCCCTCCCTCCCTCCCTCCCCCCCCCCCCTCAGTGGTCCAAGCCCTCAGTAGGTGCATGCAGTAACTCTTCCCACCAGCACAGCAGCTGCATGCCATATATGGTTCCTCCCTCCCACACACTCATAGCTTAGTTAGGACTTTCAAAGTGGTTTCCATTGGTTGGTGTCTCCTGGAGGGTGTTGTGGGGAATCTCCTGATCCTTCTGCACATTCACCCTCTTCCTGAAGAAGTCCGACACGCAAAATACCTGGGGAGGTGAGGGGGGTGAGGGGGAGGGGGGGAGATTAACTTCCTTCCTCAATTGAACTGTTTGAGGAGTTCCAAGTCCTCCAACCACAATGCAAACTAGACCCACTTCTAAACACATAGACATGAGGAGGGGATATAGGTGTACTGACCACCAGATTAAAGAGGGGATATAGGTGTACTGACCACCAGATTAACATGAGGAGGGGATATAGGTGTACTGACCACCAGATTAAAGAGGGGATATAGGTGTACTGACCACCAGATTAACATGAGGAGGGGATATAGGTGTACTGACCACCAGATTAAAGAGGGGATATAGGTGTACTGACCACCAGATTAACATGAGGAGGGGATATAGGTGTACTGACCACCAGATTAACATGAGGAGGGGATATAGGTGTACTGACCACCAGATTAACATGAGGAGGGGATATAGGTGTACTGACCACTAGATTAAAGAGGGGATATAGGTGTACTGACCACCAGATTAACATGAGGAGGGGATATAGGTGTACTGACCACCAGATTAAAGAGGGGATATAGGTGTACTGACCACCAGATTAACATGAGGAGGGGATATAGGTGTACTGACCACCAGATTAAAGAGGGGATATAGGTGTACTGACCACCAGATTAACATGAGGAGGGGATATAGGTGTACTGACCACCAGATTAAAGAGGGGATATAGGTGTACTGACCACCAGATTAACATGAGGAGGGGATATAGGTGTACTGACCACCAGATTAAAGAGGGGATATAGGTGTACTGACCACCAGATTAACATGAGGAGGGGATATAGGTGTACTGACCACCAGATTAACATGAGGAGGGGATATAGGTGTACTGACCACTAGATTAACATGAGGAGGGGATATAGGTGTACTGACCACCAGATTAACATGAGGAGGGGATATAGGTGTACTGACCACCAGATTAACATGAGGAGGGGATATAGGTGTACTGACCACCAGATTAACATGAGGAGGGGATATAGGTGTACTGACCACCAGATTAACATGAGGAGGGGATATAGGTGTACTGACCACCACCTAACATGAGGAGGGGATATAGGTGTACTGACCTCCAGAT
>CM059301.1:1245000-1260000 GCA_030340665.1 Neosalanx taihuensis | reverse complement strand
AACTGTCAGTTTAGAATTGAGGAAGAGGGATTCTTTTGTCTTCCTCTTCACTGAGTTTGCATGCTGCTCTCCTTCAACACACACATCATGCCAAACACGCATGGTTGAATGGCTAGCTGGCTTAATGGCTGGTTGGCTGCGTATATGGATGGCTGATTTTCTGGTTGTGTGACTTGCTGGCTGGCTGGTTCTCACAGCCCATCATACAGACAGAGGTCTTTTGTTTCAGGATAGCAGTGTGACAGTGATCATGGCTCTAGCAGGTACAGGGCAGGGACCAGTAACCCTAACCCTAAACATTTGAATGATCATTCAGTGATGTCATGGCAGAGGTAGTTAGGAAACAGGTGTGACTGGCAGGGAAGTGACACAGAGAAGACAGTGAAGGAGGGGGATGCAGGGAGAAGTGAAGATGTGGTTGTGGGCAGCAGGTGGTGGGGGGTGGGGGGGGGGTGGTGTTAAGAGAAGGGAAGGGAACTTACAGTGATCACAGTGACGGGGATCATGACTCCCCCTAACAACTGATAAGTGATGGTATCATCCTTCAGGGGATACTTGATGGAATCATCGTTACAGAAAAAGCCCCTCCTGAAGGGATTGTGTTGCAGTGTGAGTGTTGCGAACGGGAGTCCAGCTAGCAGAGAACAACAAGAGGAAACAGAAAACGGGTTACAACAGCACGCCCTGTGGCTGACCTCTGACCCCTGTAAACCATGTAGACCAGCCAGCCTGCAAGAGTCTGAGGAGAAGTTAGAGGAGGCTCTCTAGGGAGGGGATGTAGGGGGAGGGTGAGGGTGAGGGGGGAGTCACCTCCGGGGGTAAGACACCCTGCTGAAGCACAAAACACCTTGTTAGTGAGTCGACTTGTTTCCCACAGGTAGATTAGTCACAGACAGTTCCAATGGACACAGACGAGAAGCGATTAACACCAACACTGTTCCCTCTGTCTACAGTGACTAACACCAACACTGTTCCCTCTGTCTACAGTGACTAACACCAACACTGTTCCCTCTGTCTACAGTGACTAACACCAACACTGTTCCCTCTGTCTACAGTGACTAACACCAACACTGTTCCCTCTGTCTAGTTACTAACACCAACACTGTTCCCTCTGTCTACAGTGACTAACACCAACACTGTTCCCTCTGTCTAGTTACTAACACCAACACTGTTCCCTCTGTCTACAGTGACTAACACCAACACTGTTCCCTCTGTCTACAGTGACTAACACCAACACTGTTCCCTCTGTCTACAGTGACTAACACCAACACTGTTCCCTCTGTCTAGTTACTAACACCAACACTGTTCCCTCTGTCTACAGTGACTAACACCAACACTGTTCCCTCTGTCTAGTTACTAACACCAACACTGTTCCCTCTGTCTACAGTGACTAACACCAACACTGTTCCCTCTGTCTACAGTGACTAACACCAACACTGTTCCCTCTGTCTACAGTGACTAACACCAACACTGTTCCCTCTGTCTACAGTGACTAACACCAACACTGTTCCCTCTGTCTACAGTGACTAACACCAACACTGTTCCCTCTGTCTAGTTACTAACACCAACACTGTTCCCTCTGTCTAGTTACTAACACCAACACTGTTCCCCATGTCTGTCTACGGTGACTAACACCAACACTGTTCCCCTCTGTCTACAGTGACTAACACCAACACTGTTCCCCCTGTCTACAGTGACTAACACCAACACTGTTCCCTCTGTCTAGTTACTAACACCAACACTGTTCCCCATGTCTGTCTACAGTGACTAACACCAACACTGTTCCCCATGTCTGTCTACAGTGACTAACACCAACACTGTTCCCTCTGTCTACAGTGACTAACACCAACACTGTTCCCCATGTCTGTCTACAGTGACTAACACCAACACTGTTCCCCATGTCTGTCTACAGTGACTAACACCAACACTGTTCCCTCTGTCTACAGTGACTAACACCAACACTGTTCCCCATGTCTGTCTACGGTGACTAACACCAACACTGTTCCCCTCTGTTGTCTTCAGTGACTAACATCAACACTGTTCCCTCTGTCTACAGTGACTAACACCAACACTGTTCCCCCTGTCTGTCTACAGTGACTAACACCAACACTGTTGGTGGTTCTGTCTGTCTACCTCCCTGCCTGTTCGAAGCCAGGGAAAGGCTGATCTGTCAGCGATTCTGTGTCAACGATAGGGGGAATGTTCCTGTACTGTCTGTAAGTCGCTCTGGATAAGAGCGTCTGCTAAATGACTACATGTAAATGATACAGCACACACAAGAGGGGATATTTCTGCCCTCTGAATAGCAGCCACAAATCTGGCAACTCTACCACACACACACACACACACACACACACACACACACACACATACACACACACACACACACAGAACATAGTGTGCCATAACTGCTGATGTCTCGGCTGGTCTTTAAATTGAATCTGTATCAAATTATTATGTTCCAAGAGAAGTGTTTCAGCTATTTAGGGACAAAGAGGTGACTGTGTCTGTGTCTGTGTGTGTGTGTGTGTGTGTGTGTGTGTGTGTGTGTGTACATCCTTTCTCCTCCTCAGTGTCTGGCTCGGTGGGAGGAGACCATCTTTTGAAAGATCCAATCCTAACCCCTGAGCAAGCCTGAGACAGTGTAGGCAAACTGCATGTGACATGTTAGGGTTAGGTATGGGACGAGAAAAGTAGTGGTCACTCTCTGCTGAGACAGCTCATTGTTAGTTGGTGGTATGTGGTTTAGTGTTGTGTGGTTCAGTGTTGTGTGGTTCAGGGTTGTGTGGTTCAGGGTTGTGTGGTTCAGGGTTGTGTGGTTCAGTGTTGTGTGGTTCAGTGTTGTGTGGTTCAGAGTTGTGTGGTTCAGTGTTGTGTGTTCAGTGTTGTGTGTTCAGTGTTGTGTGGTTCAGTGTTGTGTTGTAACGCAGCTCTGATCATACTTGACAGTGCACCAGATTCTGCTGCTTTATTTTGCATGTTGCTCATGGTTTATTTTGACCCATGAACACAATTACTAGACTAGTTTTGACCTGTGCTGCTTAGCAACACACTGAGTGTTGCTTCCTCAGCTGGTGTTTTGTCTAGCCAATGCTAGCTGGCTAGTTAGCTACTCACAGAGCTAATGGGCAGTGTGAAGCCCACAGTGTAGAGCACGGTGGAGCTGATGGTGCCGCGGTGAAACGGGTAGCTGATAGTGTCGTCATGACAGAAGAAGCCCCGCTGGTAGGGGCGGATCTTAGCCAGGTTAAAGGCTGCCAGGGGCATGCCAGCTGCCGGGGGGGAAGAGGAGGTTAGAGGTCAGAGGTCAGATATCAAACACACATGCAAGGGGTCAAAGGTCAACACTTCAAAGGGTGGATGGGGGCACCAGACTCTTTTCTTAAAACTGTGAATTTAAGTGTAAAAATTAAGAATAAAGAAGCAGGTCATCTCAAATATTAGACCATCAAATTAATATCTGACTATCAAATTATAGCACAGAAGTCAGCTACATGAGATACAGTCCAGAAGAGAGACCAGATGTGTGTTTGATGGAGTTAGGACCAACTTTCCTAACATTACGTAATTACTGAGCAAACTATACAGTTATAAAACTCCTCTAGTAGGACATGTTAAATTGGAGCGATGATCACAGAACATACTGTACTCAAGTTTGAACCACCTCAATGGTAAACAGCGTAAAGATAACACAGTCCTGCTGATAGGTTGTGAGGGAGCAAAGTCTCCAAGAACAGCCTTTTTGATTGGCTTGTCCCTCAGCCCTTTGTTAAAGCAGGTGAAAGGCATGATGGGAAATGTGACAATGTTTTTCATTCATGATCATGTTGGAGCCTGAGGCCCCTCCCCTTACTGTGGACAGAATATAGATCTGTTATTGTGTTGTCGTTCTCTCTCTCCTCTTCTTCCCTCCCTCCTCTCCTCTTCTTCCCTCCCTCTCTCCTCTCTCCTCTTCTTCCCTCCCTCCTCTGCTCTTCTTCCCTCCCTCTCTCCTCTTCTTCCCTCCCTCCTCTCCTCTTCTTCCCTCCCTCTCTCCTCTCTCCTCTTCTTCCCTCCCTCCTCTCCTCTTCTTCCCTCCCTCTCTCCTCTCTCCTCTTCTTCCCTCCCTCCTCTCCTCTTCTTCCCTCCCTCCTCTCCTCTTCTTCCCTCCCTCTCTCCTCTTCTTCCCTCCCTCCTCTCCTCTCTCCTCTTCTTCCCTCCCTCTCTCCTCTTCTTCCCTCCCTCCTCTCCTCTCTCCTCTTCTTCCCTCCCTCTCTCCTCTTCTTCCCTCCCTCTCTCCTCTCTCCTCTTCTTCCCTCCCTCTCTCCTCTCCTTCCTTTCCCCTCTCTCTCTCTCTCTCTCTCTCTCTCTCTTCTCATTCCCTCCCTCTCTCCTCTTCTTCCCCCCTCTCTTTCCCTCTCTCTCTTTTCTCTCACACACATGATACTGGACCTGTTTTTAACAAAGTCACTAAACACTGCATCCACTGTCAGCTGTGTGTGTGGTGTGTGTCTGTATGTTTGCGTGTGTGTGCGTGTGTGTGTTTGCATGTGTGTGCGTGTGTGTGTGTGTGATTCAAATGCCAGACAGAAATAGAGACAGGTGTCTGGAGTTACAAGTGTCTCCCATGTCTTCTGGTTCACTTCCTGTCAACATAAAAATACACCTCTGGTCACCATGGAACCGTACGGTACAGGGTCTCCCCCCAGGGGTTGAGACCTTCAGATACTTGGAGGGCTTCCCTCTCTCTGAGCACTACCTCCTCCACCTCCTCCTCCTCATCCTCCTCCTCATCCTCCTCCTCCTCACCAGACAAGAAGTAGGCAGTGTCCCCCAGAAATGGAATCCACTGCACAGCTGCACTGCATTCTGGGATGCCAAGTGTATGACTCACTCCACCGTTCCATTATAATAACTAGATTATCCTTAGATTACACAGACACACACATACACACACACAGACACACACACAGACACACACACACACAGACACACACACACAGACACACAGACACACACACACAGACAGACAGATACACATACAGACAGACAGCTTCTGTGACACCAGGAAAACTGAGAATAAAATATTCAAAGGTGGAGAGAGAGGAGGAACATGAGGTGAAATCAGCTCTGGATGGAAGGTACTGCTACTGGAAGGTAATGAGTGTCATAGGGAGGGCGGAGCCACAACAGCTGATAGTGACCAGAGTTATTGAGAGGGCGGGGTCACAATGCGTTATGTTTCCACCACACCTTAAGGATACACTAAACAGAATATTGATCTGTCTTTAACAAAAGTCTAACGTCCTTTTTACGAGTTCTCCTCTGTGTCTCAGTAGAGCACGCGAGGGGGGAGGCCAATCTAAACACACGCGCACACATCAACTGTGCGGCGTCATTGGAGACGTGACGTCATCGTGACGTCATCCCTCTGCTCCGGCTCTGGACAGCTGATTAAACGCAAAACACAAGAATATCTTTGGTTCATAGCTTCGAAAAGTTGATACTTTCTAGAATAAAGAGAGACCTACCCAGAGTTAGACAGGCTATGTCCAGCAGAATAAAGAGAGACCTACCCAGAGTTAGACAGGCTATGTCCAGCAGAATAAAGAGAGACCTACCCAGAGTTAGACAGGCTATGTCCAGCAGAATAAAGAGAGACCTACCCAGAGTTAGACAGGCTATGTCCAGCAGAATAAAGGGGATTCCTCGGGTCTCGAACATGTTCTAGGCTGATGGACTCTCTGCTTCTCCCAGACCCACCGCGCTTGTTGTCGCCTTAAAGATCTTTCTCAGCAAACCGCATTCAATCAATACTCAAAGTTCATCCAAGAATAAATCTAGAAAAACACTCAGATAAAAAGACTTAGAATGCAAATGGCGACTTATTGTCGACGCACTAATTTTCGACTGTGCGGAAATGTGAAGCCGATTCCGTTGAAAAAGAATCAACAAATCATCGCGAAAAGCCTCCTAATGTTGAGTTAAAGCGCCTTGAAGTGGAGCAGAACCCGGACAGAGTTCAGCTGGAGGCTCGGGACATGTCCAGCAGCAGAGCTCGAGGTGTGCGCGCGGTGCTGCGGCCCGGGGTCATTATGACAGCTGAGGAGCGCGCGCTCCACCTACTATGGGTGCGCGTGTGCTCGTAAATGTTTGTGTAGCATGTGCGTGTGTGTTGTGAGTGTGTGTGTGTGTGTGTGTGTGTGTATGTGTGTGGGGGGGTGTTAATAAATAAATGACATATTTTAATCTCATCAGCAGTCATATTAGTGATAGACTTTCCTCTTATTACTGTTGACTGTTTAACAAGCAGTTTAACAGTATAATATAACGCGACCTCTTATATAAAGAGAAGAATTGTAATACCGGAAATCATTTTGACTGAGCAATAATGTTGATCGGAAAGATCACGTAAATGCTCCAAAATGCACCCCCCTGCAGGCCAACAGTGGTCATAGCAAGACAGACTGAACGGCCTGTACAATACTGCCACCTAGTGTGAGGGATGGGTAACTGATCTCTTGTGGTGAAATTCTGGTAAAAACACACCTCTGAAAGTAAAGACTCCCATACCCAGAGCAGCTGGTCTCTGTCTGATCCAGAGTGCTGGGTGGGTCTCTGTCTGATCTAGACTGCTGGGTGGGTCTCTGTCTGATCCAGAGTGCTGGGTGGGTCTCTGTCTGATCTAGACTGCTGGGTGGGTCTCTGTCTGATCCAGAGTGCTGGGTGGGTCTCTGTCTGATCCAGACTGCTGGGTGGGTCTCTGTCTCATCCAGACTGCTGGGTGTGTCTCTGTCTCATCCAGACTGCTGGGTGGGTCTCTGTCTCATCCAGACTGCTGGGTGTGTCTCTGTCTGATCCAGACTGCTGGGTGGGTCTCTGTCTGATCCAGACTGCTGGGTGGGTCTCTGTCTGATCCAGACTGCTGGGTGGGTCTCTGTCTGATCCAGACTGCTGGGTGGGTCTCTGTCTGATCTAGACTGCTGGGTGGGTCTCTGTCTGATCTAGACTGCTGGGTGGGTCTCTGTCTCATCCAGACTGCTGGGTGTGTCTCTGTCTGATCCAGACTGCTGGGTGGGTCTCTGTCTGATCTAGACTGCTGGGTGGGTCTCTGTCTGATCTAGACTGCTGGGTGGTCTCTGTCTGGGACCCCCAGCTCCTCTTCATCTTCCTCAGCACCCAGATTAAACCTGAACTAAGTTCATTGAGAACCCTAATGAGTAGGTTCTAATCATTACTGATGTTAGGAATATGGGGATAAACTTAAGCAAACCATTGTTAGTTCAATGGTTCATAACACATCTCACACACAAACGGCATTTATACATATTCATGTACATTTATAAATATTTAGTCGGTCTATCTTTTTGCATAACATAGATTTGTATTTATAAACATAAATTATTAAAGAATAAGAAAAACAATTATAATACATATTTATATAAATATTATTACATGCAACAACAATAAAGAAAATGGGAGGAAAACGAATAGAAAGTGTGACTACAGCAATAAATGGAACATCCAATCATGTGACTGCACCAATAAACGGAACATCCAATCATGTGACTGCACCAATAAACGGAACATCCAATCATGTGACTGCACCAATAAATGGAACATCCAATCATGTACAATAACAAAGTGACACTGAAAGTGCTAAATGTTTGTTCCTGTCAAATCTTTGGTCCTCTAACACTATCAGTCCAGGCACCAACAATGAGATGAAGGGCTTTAAAACAATCAAATCTCTTCAACTTTCCTTTAAGGATAGATGGAGTTAATGGTGAACATTTGCATTTTACTGCTCTCTCTCTCTCTGTTCTTCATGTGTGAAAGATGTTAACGCACCTCAAGTTCTTTAGACTTCTCTTTGAATCATTCAGATTTGAGGTGAAGTCATCATCATGATTCTTGGTGAATTTGAAACATATTTCGAGTCCAACAGTAAAACATCAAGGTAAACATTTCAAATGTGTTTCACTGGTCTCTGAAACACTGCCCATGAACTGTGGGATAGAAGGGCTTGATAATACATATCATGTCAGACATTCTAATGTTATTTGCAGAAAGTCCAGCCTAAACGATCCTATTCCAAGCAGCAAACTAACTTCACGACCTTTGAGTTCACATCATGTTCAGTCCATCTACTTCTTCAGAGTCCCAGAGTTCCTCATCTGGCCACTAGATGGTGATAGTTCACAGCAGGTCATCTACATCCCCACATCTTCTGGTCTTTCTTCACATTCCCATGTTTAACGTTTGATAGAATTAACGTTTACATGTTTTTTAGAGATTTTGCCTGCCTGTGACCTGGGTCAGTCTGTCTAGGTCAGTCTGCTTGGGTCAGTCTACCTGGGTCAGTCTACCTGGGTCAGTCTGCTTGGGTCAGTTTACCTAGGTCAGTCTACCTGGGTTCCTGGCAGATGACGTTGTGTCCTTGGCCAAGGCACTTCACCCTATTGTCCTCAGGGGGATTGTCTCTGTACTTGCTCTAGTCACTCTGGATAAGAGTGTCTGCTAAATGACTAAATGTAAATATAAAGAGGCCCCTCCCCCTCAGACCAGTCTGCAGCGTCTCTAAAGAGGCCCCTCCCCCTCAGACCAGTCTGCAGTGTCTCTAAAGAGGCCCCTCCCTCTCAGACCAGTCTCTAAAGAGGCCCCTCCCCCTCAGACCAGTCTGCAGCGTCTCTAAAGAGGCCCCTCCCCTTCAGGCCAGTCTGCAGCGCCTCTAAAGAGGCCCCTCCCCCTCAGACCAGTCTGCAGTGTCTCTAAAGAGGCCCCTCCCCCTCAGACCAGTCTGCAGTGTCTCTAAAGAGGCCCCTCCCCCTCAGACCAGTCTCTAAAGAGGCCCCTCCCCCTCAGACCAGTCTGCAGTGTCTCTAAAGAGGCCCCTCCCCCTCAGACCAGTCTGCAGTGTCTCTAAAGAGGCCCCTCCCCCTCAGACCAGTCTGCAGTGTCTCTAAAGAGGCCCCTCCCCCTCAGACCAGTCTCTAAAGAGGCCCCTCCCCCTCAGACCAGTCTGCAGTGTCTCTAAAGAGGCCCCTCCCCCTCAGACCAGTCTCTAAAGAGGCCCCTCCCCCTCAGGTTTTCTTGGCTCCTCCTCTGTGTTTCTGCTTGCGGAGGTGAGCCTCTATCTCCTGCCTGAAGAGCAGCATGCCCAGCTGGCCATGCGACGCCTCGTTCATGGCCTTGGACTGCATGCACATGCGGTACTGCTCTGGAGCCAGCTCGTCTGCACACTGCTTCTCATGCCACAGGTGGAACAGACCCCGTGATGGGGAGCGAACCACCAGCAGGTTGCTGTGGAGGTACTTCCTGTACAGGTGGACGTCCTCCCCGCCCCAACCTTTGATGTCCAGGTCAAACCCACCTGGGGGGGAAGGGGGGGGGGGGGGTTAGGGTTAGCAGTTTGAGTATTCTAATAATTAGACAGTATTTAATAAGTACTTCAAGATGTCATGTAATATGATGTGGTTTGGTGTGAGATGTTGTGTCAGGCTTTGTGTATAACATGTGACATATGATTGACTTAAGTGGTCAGGAATGGTGAGGTGTTGTTGTACAGGACATGATCCACATCCTCCACAGGTCTGCTGGAGCAAGATGCTGGACATCCTCTCACACCTGACAGCTTTTCTTCCTCTCCCTCCCCTCAGCTTCCCTGCTAGCTTGCTTGTCTTGTCGTTTGTCTGAACACTAGAGAGACTCTCACATCACTCTTCCGAGCAAGAAACATGGAATTGATTAGCTGGTCTCTCCACGCAATTGACACCACGTTCTCGAAGAGAATCTTGGGTTCGGGGGAAACCCTACTGTCCTGATGGGACGTTCAGCTGGCTACACGATGGACGCGTAGGAGAGGTGGTGTGTCGTGAGACATCTTTCTATTCGGCACCATGATAACAGGCTTCTGCTGATTGGATTGGGCACTACCCTGGAATATCAAAAAATGAACGGCTACCGATGTTAAAGGCCCCTAAGACTGCTAGACATGATAGACCGATGTGAAGACCATCAGACATGGAAGTTGAATCGTCAAAACAACAACCCCAAATCTTATCTGCTTTCGGCCCTGCCAAGGCCGCTGCTGGAGAACATCCCCTGGAGAGCGCTGCAGTTAGACTGTCTAGTGGTCTCTTCCCTTCCCCCCCCCCCACCTGTGGTTCACCCAGGTCTGGGTCATGACCAAGGATGTCTCATGACTGACTGATTGTGCCGAGGCGTAGGCGTCAATCCAGACCTACACACACACACACACACACACACACACACACACACACACACACTTTCATCTACTACACATATGCATCTGTGGTGTTCTCTTCTGGGTCATGATACTGTTTTCTGGGATTTACTTTTTCCTCTCCTCCCCTCTCCTCATGTTATGCTATAACCTTCTAGATGGCTCTGTAAATGGCTGCTTCAGCAGGCTCTTGCCAAAGTTCATTAATTGTCTGTGCAAACTTTCATGGTGAACAAAAACCCATTCTGATTCCGACACACCTGATTTACACAACATCACACGCCACGCTAAGCTATCTTCACAACCTCTTCCTGTCTCTCTCTCTCAGTCTCTGTCTCTCTCTCTCAGTCTCTCTCTCTCCCACAGTCTCTTTCTCTCTCCCTCTCCCACAGTCTCTCTCTCTCTCTCTCTCCCACGGTCTCTCTCTCTCTCTCTCTCTCTGTCTCTCTCTGTCTCTCTCTCCCACAGTCTCTCTCTCTCCCTCTCTCTGTCTCTCTCTCTCTCTCTCCTCTGTCTCTCTCTCTCTCTCTCTCCCACAGTCTCTCTCTCTCTCTCTCTCTCCCACAGTCTCTCTCTCTCTCTCTCTCCCACAGTCTCTCTCTCTCTCTCTCTCTCTCTCTCTCTCTCTCTCTCTCCCTTCCTGTCTCCTGTGCTGGGACTCTAGGGTCATGTGACCCTCTCAGATATAAACAGGAAGGCCCAGCCCTCCCAGATGTTGGTGTGTTTATGTGTTAGTGATCTCCAGCTGAATAATGCAGATCCCCTCAGCAAGAATTATGATGAAAATACAGCACTCTCTCCTTTGAACTATCTCTCTGTCTCACAAGTGTGTGTGTGAGTGTGTGTGTGTGTGTGTGTGTGTGTGTGTGTGCAGTAATAAGGTCTCCTGGTGTTTTACAGCTCTGAGTTCCTCCATGGTGTGAAAAACATGGAAATACTGTCAGTAGAAGACTGTGATCCCAGCCAACATGAGAGGTGCAGGACTGTGAGCTCCTGTGGTAATGTTGACTGTGGTGTTGGAGTGTGTTGACAGGTGTGAGTGGGAGTGGGAGTGTGTGTGTGTGTGTGTGTGTGTGTGTGTGGGGGGGGGGGGGGGTACCTATATTGATGAAGTCCGATCTATACTGACAGGTCATGCCGAAGCCAAAGTCTCTCCAGAATCCGGTGTCTTTTTTAATAACCTGAGGAAGTACATTTTCACTGTCAAAATCTTTCTGTGTGTTTGTGTGTGTGTATGTGTGTGTGTGTGTGTGTGTGTGGGGGGGGTAGACTCACCAGCTGCTGATCCACAGGAGGGATGTGATCTCGACCCCCATAGATCAGTGAGGGGTTGTACTGGCTGAACAGGACTGGGTAGAAGACCCTCTTACCTGGGGAGGGGGGGGGGTCAAGCAGATTAAACTACATTGTATTTGCACAGTGCTCAATGTCACAAAGCCACACAGACCTTTCTAGACAGAAGTCCATGATCTCCACCTGTCCTCCCCTCATCCCCTCCCTTCCCTCTCCTCCCTTCCTCCCTCCCTTCCTCCCTCCCCTCCTCTCCTCCCTCCCCTCCTCCCTCCTCTCCTCCCCTCCCCTCTTCCCTCCCCCTCCTCCCCTCCCCTCCCTCCTCTCATCCCCTCCTCCCCTCCCCTCCCCTCCTCCCTCCCTCCCTCCCTCCCTCCCTCCCTCCCTCCCTCCCTCCCTCCCTCCCTCCCTCCCTCCCTCCCCTCCCTCCCTCCCTCCCTCCCTCCTCCTCCCCTCCTCCTCCCCTCCCCCTCCTCCCTCCCCCCCTCCTCATACCTGGCTGGGTGTTGAGGCGGCAGGTGTTCAGGAAGTCAGCAGTGAAGTAGATGTCGACATCGCAGAAGAAGAGCAGGACGTTCCCGCCCTTCCAGGACCTCGCCCCCACGTCCAGGCCCCGCCCCCTCGAGAACTCCTCCTCCAGCTGCAGCAGAGTGTAGTTCTGATAGTGGATCTCCCTGGGGGAGAGAAGGGGAGGGGGGAGAGAGAGAAGGGGGAAGGGGAGAGAGAGAGAGAAGGGGAGGGGGGAGAGAGAGAAGGAGAGAGGGGGAGAGAAGAGAAGGAGAGGGGGGAGAGAGAGAAGGAGAGAGGGGAGAGAGAGAAGGAGAGGGGGAGAGAGAGAAGGGGAGGGGGGAGAGAGATAAGGGGAAAGGGGAGAGAGAGAGAAGGGGAGGGGGGAGAGAGAGAAGGAGAGAGGGGAGAGAGAGAAGGAGACGGGGAGAGAGAGAAGGGGAGGGGGGAGAGAGATAAGGGGAAAGGGGGGAGAGAGAGAAGGGGAGGGGGGGAGAGAGAGAAGGGGAGGGGGGGAGAGAGAGGAGAGAGGGGAGAGAGAGAAGGGGAAAAGGGGGAGAAGGAGAGGGGGAAGAGAGACAATCCTTCTTCTTGAATCCAGCCAGGTTAGTGATGCTAATTTGGGGCCTCTAAAATGAGATTGAATTGGGGCCACAAAATTGACAAACCTGCCTCTGCAAAAACACATTATAGACCAATCACAGTAGAGAACCCAGTTTGGACCAATCACAGTAGAGCTCACTGCTCTACAAATGTCTCAAATATGAGCCCCTGGTGTCCCTGGGGATTGCTAGTTATAAAAAGTGATATACTGTCTATAATGAAAGGATGAGATGTGATATATAATATCAACAATGCAAAATGGTTTATTATCCTTTAGTATTTGTTGAGAGTTTACTAGCCCAGTGTTCTCAGTGTTAGAGGCTGGTCTTTTACAGGGTCAGATGACTGACAAGCCATGGGAACAGAGAGGAGACACACACACACAAACTGGCACACAAACACACATACTGGCACACACACACACACACACACACACACACACAAACTGGCACACAAACACACATACTGGCACACACACACACACACACACACACACAAACTGGCACACAAACTGGCACACAAACACACATACTGGCACGCACACACACACACACACACACAAACACACACACACACACACACACAAACTGGCACACAAACACACATACTGGCACACACACACACACACACACACACACACACAAACTGGCACACAAACACACATACTGGCACGCACACACACACACACACACACACACACACACACACAAACACACACACACACACACACACACAAACTGGCACACAAACACACATACTGGCACACACACACACACATGCACACTCATGATAAGCTTGACAGAAAACAAGTGAAATATCCTTGTTAATACAGCTCAGAATGTTGGACCCAGCAGTACCTCCCAGTGCCCCAAATCTTTTAAGTCACCAGAAATTCTTGGGACATGAACACACTGTGTGTAGAAGCCTGCAGGAACTAGTCCATGGAGAACAAACACCAGCTTATCACAGCTACTTCCAAATAAGCAGCTACGCTTATGGGCCTAAAATGTTGATTTAGTGTGTAGAGGAGAGGAGGAGGAGAGAGGAGGAGGGTAGAGGAGGAGAGAGGAGGAGGGGAGAGGAGGAGGAGGAGAGTGGAGGAGGGGAGAGTGGAGGAGGGGGAGAGGAGGAGGAGAGGAGGAGGAGGGTAGAGGAGGAAAGAGGAGGAGGGGAGAGGAGGAGGAGGAGAGAGGAGGGAGGGGAGAGGAGGAGGAGAGGAGGAGGAGGGGAGGCGGAGGGAGCAGAAGAGGAGAGGAGAGAGGAGGAGGAGAGGGGAGAGAGGAGGAGGAGAGAGGAGGAGGATGAGAGAGGATGAGAGAGGAAAGAGGAGGAGGGGAGAGGAGGAGGATGAGAGAGGATGAGAGAGGAAGAGGAGGAGGGAGAGGAGAGGAGGAGGAGGAGAGGAGGAGAGAGAGGAGAGAGGAGGACAGGGGAGCCTGGGCGTCTGTCTAGTTTGAAGCTACTGCTGGACCTCACGAGGTCCATCCATGGTTTACTCAGTCCATTTCCCCCAGCATCTCATCTCCCCAGATCCTCTCTCCTCTCCTGCCCAGTCCAACACTAACTTATTCATGTGTATTGATTCTTCTCTTCTCTTATCAAACAGTAGAGTGTTTGTTCTCTGCCTGCCGGTCTGCCTGCCTGTCTGTCTGCCTGCCTGCCTGCCTGTCTGTGTCTGTCTGTCGTCTGTGTCTGTCTGTGTCTGCCGGTCTGCCTGCCTGTCTGTCTGCCTGCCTGCCTGCCCTGCCTGCCTGCCTGTCTGTCTGTTCTGTTCTGTCTGTCTGTCTGTCTGTCTGTCTGTGTCTGTCTGTGTCTGTCTGTCTGTCTGTGTCTGTCTGTCTGTGTCTGCCTGTCTGTCTGTCTGTCTGTGTCTGCCTGCCTGCCTGTCTGGCCGTCTGTCCCTCTGCGTCTGAGAGTGAACCTTCCCAATCATCCAGCTGTGTTGTGCAGTAAGTGAGGACAGTGTAAGAGTGGCAAAAGTGAGCCGCTGATGTTGGCTGTCAGTGTTTGGAAAGAATGGATCTGGGTCAGTGGTGCTGATGATGTGCTGTTGGAAACACATATTGACCTTGGACAGAGACTGTGAGTGAGTGAATCCTGTATACTAACCCTCTAACTCTATCACTCCCTACTGTGTGAGTGAGTGAGTGAATCCTGTATACTAACCCTCTAACTCTATCACTCCCTACTGTGTGAGTGAGTGAGTGAATCCTGTATACTAACCCTCTAACTCTATCACTCCCTACTGTGTGAGTGAGTGAGTGAATCCTGCATACTAACCCTCTAACTCTATCACTCCCTACTGTGTGAGTGAGTGAGTGAATCCTGTATACTAACCCTCTAACTCTATCGCTCCCTACTGTGTGAGTGAGTGA
>CM059301.1:1235000-1240000 GCA_030340665.1 Neosalanx taihuensis | reverse complement strand
TAGACAGAGGGAGAGAGAGACAGAAGGAGAGACAGAGGGAGAGAGAGACAGAAGGAGAGACAGAGGGAGAGAGAGACAGAAGGAGAGACAGAGGGAGAGAGAGAAGGAGAGAGATAGACAGAGGGAGAGAGAGACAGAAGGAGAGACAGAGGGAGAGAGAGACAGAAGGAGAGACAGAGGGAGAGAGAGAAGGAGAGAGATAGACAGAGGGAGAGAGAGACAGAAGGAGAGAGAGAGATAGGGAGAGAGACAGAAGGAGAGACAGAGGGAGAGAGAAGGATAGAGAGAGATAGGGAGAGAGAGAGAGAGGTGCATGCCTGAATGTCAACGTGTAAAGATTTATTTATGGAGGCTACTCAAGATGTGTATGTGTGTGTATGTGTGTGTTGACTTAGCACACAGTCAGGTCTTTAACAGACAAGCTATAGACCAATAGGGCTGGGGGAGGGGGGGGCTGGGAGGAGAGGATGGGGAGGGGGGGGGGACGAGAAGAGGCCACAAACTAACTCCAGGTGTTCCTGTATAGAGTAGTCATTTGAAAAGAGAGGGGGGAGAGACACTTTCTTAGTTATGAGAGAGACAGAGAGAAACAGAGAGAGACACAGACAGAGAGAGAGCGACAGACACAAAGAGAGAGAGAGCAGAGAGAGGGAGAGAGAGAGAGAGAGAGAGAGAGAGAGAGAGAGAGAGAGAGAGAGAGAGAGAGAGAGAGAGAGGAGAGAGAGAGAGAGAGAGAGAGAGAGAGAGAGAGAGAGGTGATTCTCCCTCCCCTTAATTAGGTCTGGTTCTCCTGCTCCAGACCCCGGAACCTTACACACAGACACACACACGTGTGCACACACACACACACACACACACATCTGGCCTGCCGTTAAACATACTGACACACATCTTGTTGTAGTACCACACTAGTGACAGCTATGTTAAACTCTGCTACTCTCTAATTATTTTACTGTTGAAGCATGGCAGTGTCAGAGCAGAAGAGAACCAGTCATATCTGGTTAAACTGAGAGGGAGGGAGGGAGGGAGGGAGGGAGGGAGGGAGGGAGGGATGGAGGGGAGAAAAAGAGAGGGGGGAGAGAGGGAGGGAGGGAGGGAGGGAGGGGAGGGAGGGAGGGAGGGGAGAAAAAGAGAGGGGGGAGAGAGGGAGGGAGGGAGGGGAGAAAGAGAGGGAGGGAGGGAGGGAGGGAGGGAGGGGAGAAAAAGAGAGGGGGGAGGGAGGGAGGGAGGAGGGAGGGAGGGAGGGAGGGGAGAAAGAGAGAGGGGGGAGAGAGGGAGGGAGGGGAGAAAGAGAGGGAGGAGAGAGGGAGGAGGGAGGGAGGGAGGGAGGGAGGGAGGGAGGGAGGGAGGGAGGGAGGGAGGGAGGGAGGGAGGGAGGGAGGGGAGAAAAAGAGAGGGGGGAGAGAGGGAGGGAGGGAGGGGAGAAAGAGAGGGAGGAGGGAGGGAGGGAGGGAGGGAGGGAGGGAGGGGAGGGGAGAAAGAGAGAGGGGGGAGAGAGGGAGGGAGGGAGGGGAGAAAAAGAGAGGGGGGAGAGAGGGAGGGAGGGAGGGGAGAAAGAGAGGGAGGAGGGAGGGAGGGAGGGAGGGAGGGGAGAAAGAGAGAGGGGGGAGAGAGGGAGGGAGGAGGGGAGAAAGAGAGGGAGGAGAGAGGGAGGGAGGGAGGGAGGGAGGGAGGGAGGGAGGGAGGGAGGGAGGGAGGGAGGGAGGGAGGGAGGGAGGGAGGGAGGGAGAACCCCCCCCCCACACACACTAACAACACACACTTGTTCCTGGACTCCATACTGTCTTTGGTTCTGATGGCCTCATTAAAACTTGTCATCTGATATGTAACCAGAGCTATATCGTTAGACTCCACCCCTTTTCCCGGTGACCCCATCTGCATACACACACACAGATGCACACACACACACAGATGCACATACACACACGTATACACACAAAAATATGCACACAACCACACACACACACACACACTGACATCTCTGCTGCAATGGCATCAGGTTTACATTCTAAATTATTCATTTAACACAGATTTAGAGCAATTTACACTATCTAGATCATCTTAATGACCAATTCCGTCTGCAATGAAGCACGTCTGAAAACCTGTTAAAACGACCAAATAGTGTACTTGTAGCTGTCATCAGATTATATCTGTATAAACTTTCCTGCAAGCACAGATGGTTTCCCAGAACTGCATTTGAATCAAAGTCCTGAGGTTTGACTGTGAGAGTTTAGGGAGAGATGAGCCACAGCAAAGGAACAGGAACTAAGTTGCGGTAAGAAAGGAAGGTAAGAAGCGCAACAGAAGCTTCCGTTTTCTCAGTGATTTCATGTCAGCAACAGTTCGTTCCTCCAGACCTGTTCCTGTCATGGCCCTCTGCTCACACACCATCCAGCCTCCCTAAGGACCGTGCCAGTGTGTGCTCCACCAGGCTGCCCAGCGGGGCACCGCTCCTGGTCCCCTCTCACAGCCTACCTTTCATCCCCTCTGCACAGCCTACCTTCATCCACGTTTCCCAGATCAGTCCCCGGCTGCTAGCGCGTGCTGTACGTGTCACCGATCTTTAATAGCTCCGCGAGCGCACTGAGAAGGCTGTGTGTGCGCGAGAGTGTCCTCTCAGGACCAGGCTCCGCTGTTGCGCGCACCCCCGCCCCGCCCCGCCTCCCTCTCTCCCTCCCTCCCGCCTGCATAAAGGATGTGTTGTTACCTGATTCAGCGTTAGCTCCAGAAACACTGCCAGCTTTCATAGGGGCGGCCGCCCAAAGTTCGCCTCGTTCAACTCAGTATTCCACCTTCTGTGACTGGGGGCCAGATGACTGGGGGCCAGTTGACTGGGGGCCAGATGGGGGCCAGTTGACTGGGGGCCAGATAGGGCCTGTTTCTACCCAGCTCTCGGTCACCACTGACACATCCGCTTCACCGACACAGACAGTTGCGTAAATGCGCGTAGGAAGTGGTACCCAAGACATCATTTAGAAGAAATCTTTGTCAGTTCGACAATTTCAGACGCTAATTACATTTAGTACACAGAGAGAGAGGGGAGTGAAGAAAGCCAGGTCAGACTTTGAGGGTTCAAATGAAATCAAATCAACATTTATTTGTATAGCCATTTTTACAAGCAATGTCACAGAGGGCTTCACACATGCCCATAGAACTGCCGCTCAACCAACCTAAAACCTCAAGGAAGACGAGGAAAAACTCCCAGAAAAATTTACTAGCGAGAAAAAAAATGAAAGAAACCGTAGAATAAGCAATTCAGTGAGAGCAGAACACAGGCTAAACAGTTATATCTCTAGAGAGAGGTAATAAGTTGTTGAAACATCAATACTCAATGCTCAACTTGGGTCTGAGGTCGCACAAAGTCAATTTAGGCAGCCACTGGAAGAAGGACAATCCCAGCAGTCTGGTTGTTAGATCTTCACATGGAGAATGTGTCCATACTGGATCTGTGGAGGTTTCAGGATGGGTGCTTCATGTGGATCCTTCAGACCAGGACTAGAGGACCTCCTCTGCTGTTCTGGATCTGCTCAGTTTGACTGCTGGTCAACAGGACATGGTTACCACACATTACATCAAGGTTGCATGGTCAAACTGCAGTGAGAAAAGCCTCATTAAGAGGGGATTTCATCATCATGGTGGGTTATTATCATTCCAGTCTGTGAGTGTGTGTCGACCAAGCTCACAACGTCTTATTCAATCCATGTGGGTCATCTTTCAAGTTTCACACTCCTCCACAGTGAGAGAGAAGTGCCACTGGACTCATCCACCAGGGGAGGGACACAGGGAGTTCAGTGGTTATTTAGCGCCCCCATGTGATAGGAGGTGTTCATTACATCAACCAGACACTCAAACCGACCACAGACAAGTTCGGGTGAGATGAGAGAGGGAGAGACTTGATTCACTTCATGATGTCATCATGGAGGAAGTGTTTACTGTGGGCTCACTGTATGGAACCAAACACAGCCTCTAGAGTCCGACACCATGGCGACACCATGGCGACACCTTGGCGACACCATGGCGACACAGCATCAACAGACACACTGAACAACAGTCAGCAACAAGTCAATAACAGTCTTGAACCAGCCAGGAAATAAAACATGAAACCACAAAAGCATCAATGCATCAAAAGTTTTTTTAATAATTGCATTAGGACATGTAAAAGAGAATATAAAAAAATACACGCAGATTAAAATACATCTATGTAGTCTTTGGAAGCATTTCATATGTCAGCCCTTAGTGCATTTAGCTAGTAGCAAGTCATGTCCCTCAACCACCTAAGTAAGGAGAGTCAGAGTAGCTTTAGGACAGTAGAAATATGTAAAGCTGTGGAAAGCGTCAAGCTACATTTCCCAGCTGGGGAAGAACCAGAGAGGAGAAGAAAAAGCAGCTGATACATCTTGATCTGGATCAAGAACAAAGCTTAGATGTTCTGATGCCATGGAGAGGAACTCCAGCTGAGAGCTCTGAGGACCAGCCAGAACACACAGTCCAGGGAAACCCTGTCTGCAGGGGGGGGCTGAGGACTGGGAACTCCTCATCCTCTTCTAGCCTTTGAAGTTCTGGAAGATCTCAGCCACCTCCAGCCAGCTGCTGAAACAGGCCAGACCCTGATCTCGGATCTGCTTCCTGCCCTTGTCTGTTATCACATCCCCGTTCTCCTTCACGATGACCAGCTTGGGGACGGCTGTGATGTTGTACCGCTTCTTCAGGTCACTGGAGGGAGAAAGGGGGGGGGGGGGGGGTAAAGGGTCAACCACTACCTTCACAACAAGCACTGACAAAAATATTTTAATCCATTTAATCTATGGAAAGACATCCAAATTGATTGTGGCTATTCGATGGTGTTACGTTGAATCATTTGAACCTGGCAGCCGCAAGTAAGACACTGAGTCTATTTATAACTCAAATCCTTGAAAGGTTGATCCTTAAACCTCTTACACTGTGGCGCATGACGGACGCAGACAATTACCAGGTCTTATTTAATAGCCTTTCCCTTCGGT
>CM059301.1:1202500-1230000 GCA_030340665.1 Neosalanx taihuensis | reverse complement strand
AGCACTGGGCTAGGTCCCATTCACAACACTGGGCTAGGTCCCATTCACAGCACTGGGCTAGGTCCCATTCACAACACTGGGCTAGGTCCCATTCACAACACTGGGCTAGGTCCCATTCACAACACTGGGCTAGGTCCCATTCACAACAATGGGCTAGGTCCCATTCACAACACTGGGCTAGGTCCCATTCACAACACTGGGCTAGGTCCCATTCACAACACTGGGCTAGTTCCCATTCACAGCACTGGGCTAGGTCCCATTCACAACACTGGGCTAGGTCCCATTCACAACACTGGGCTAGGTCCCATTCATAACACTGGGCTAGGTCCCATTCACAACACTGGGCTGGGTCCCATTCACAACACTGGGCTAGGTCCCATTCACAACACTGGGCTAGGTCCCATTCACAACACTGGGCTAGGTCCCATTCACAACACTGGGCTAGGTCCCATTCACAGCACTGGGCTAGGTCCCATTCACAACACTGGGCTAGGTCCCATTCACAGCACTGGGCTAGGTCCCATTCAGAACCCTGTCTGTCCCATTCAGAACCCTGTGTGTTCCATTCAGAACCCTGAGTGTTCCATTCAGAACCCTGAGTGTTCCATTCAGAACCCTGTGTGTTCCATTCAGAACCCTGAGTGTGTTCCATTCAGAACCCTGAGTGTGTTCCATTCAGAACCCTGTGTGTTCCCTTCAGAAGGTCAGATCAACACATAGGGTAAGGTACCATTCAGAATGCAGAGCAGCATTCCATGTAGAACAGCATCACCACTAGATGGAGCTCCTTACCCTGGAACCAGAGCTGGGTCATGGACCTGAGCAAGCTGCTCATACAGTCTGTGGTGTTGGAGAGCTGTGGGAGGGACTGGATCAGAGGGCATGGGGTCAGGGTTTGATGTGGCCGGGTCAGACTGAACAGAACCAGATTATCTGGCACATGAAGGGTTAACCCTGGTGGGGGGGGGGGTGTGAAGGGTTAACCCTGGTGGGGGGGGGCGGAGAGAGTGTGTGTGTGAAGGGTTAACCCTGGTGGGGGGGGGGGTGGAGAGAGTGTGTGTGTGAAGGGTTAACCCTGGTGGGAGGGGGGGAGAGAGTGTGTGTGAAGGGTTAACCCTGGTGGGGGGGGGGGGGGGGTGGAGAGAGTGTGTGTGTGAAGGGTTAACCCTGGTGGGAGGGGGGGAGAGAGTGTGTGTGTGAAGGGTTAACCCTGGTGGGAGGAGCAGAGAGAGAAGTGTTGAGTTTCAGTCCGGCCCTGTCCTCTCCCCTCCCCTCCCCCGCCCCCCGTCCCCCCCCATCCCCCGCCCCCCTTCCTCCTGTCCTACTCTCACTCAGAGCTGACTTCAGGACATGTCGGCACATACACCTTGAACAGTGTCGCTCGTTCCTGCCTGGTCCTGGTCCTGGTTCTGGTCCTGGTGCTGCCACAGAACCAGCCTCCACCTGACCAGTTTGGCCCAGTGTCCAAGCAGAAGGTTTCTCTCCAGCTGAGTGGGAAGGAAGCAGGTGATCTTAGGAGATGGCCACTGCACACAGCCTGTGTGTGAGCATGCTGACTGGTAAGAACACACCGCTAGTAAACAACCTCCCTCTGTCAAAACTTAGAGCTGTGTTAAAGCTGTGTTAGAGCTGTGTTAGAGCTGTGTTGGTGCTTTGTTAGAGCTGTGTTAGAGCTGTGTTAGAGCTGTGTTAGAGCTGTGTTAGTGCTGTGTTGGTGCTTTGTTAGAGCTGTGTTAGAGCTGTGTTAGAGCTGTGTTAGAGCTGTGTTAGTGCTGTGTTAGAGCTGTGTTAGAGCTGTGTTAGAGCTGTGTTGGTGCTTTGTTAGAGCTGTGTTAGAGCTGTGTTAGTGCTGTGTTAGAGCTGTGTTAGAGCTGTGTTGGTGCTTTGTTAGAGCTGTGTTAGAGCTGTGTTAGAGCTGTGTTAGAGCTGTGTTAGAGCTGTGCTAGAGCTGTGTTAGAGCTGTGTTAGAGCTGTGTTAGAGCTATGTTAGAGCTGTGCTAGAGCTGTGTTAGAGCTGTGTTAGAGCTGTGTTAGTGCTGTGTTAGAGCTGTGTTAGAGCTGTGTTAGAGCTGTGTTGGTGCTTTGTTAGAGCTGTGTTAGAGCTGTGTTAGTGCTGTGTTAGAGCTGTGTTAGAGCTGTGTTGGTGCTTTGTTAGAGCTGTGTTAGAGCTGTGTTAGTGCTGTGTTAGAGCTGTGTTAGAGCTGTGTTAGAGCTGTGTTAGAGCTGTGTTAGAGCTGTGCTAGAGCTGTGTTAGAGCTGTGCTAGAGCTGTGTTAGTGCTGTGTTAGAGCTGTGTTAGAGCTGTGTTAGAGCTGTGTTGGTGCTTTGTTAGAGCTGTGTTAGAGCTGTGTTAGAGCTGTGTTAGAGCTGTGTTAGAGCTGTGCTAGAGCTGTGTTAGAGCTGTGTTAAAGCTGTGTTAGAGCTGTGTTAGAGCTGTGTTGGTGCTTTGTTAGAGCTGTGTTAGAGCTGTGTTAGAGCTGTGTTAGAGCTGTGTTAGAGCTGTGTTAGAGCTGTGCTAGAGCTGTGTTAGAGCTGTGTTAGAGCTGTGTTAGAGCTGTGTTAGAGCTGTGTTAGTGCTGTGTTAGAGCTGTGTTGGTGCTTTGTTAGAGCTGTGTTAGAGCTGTGTTAGAGCTGTGTTAGAGCTGTGTTAGAGCTGTGTTAGAGCTGTGTTAGAGCTGTGTTAGAGCTGTGTTAGAGCTGTGCTAGAGCTGTGCTAGAGCTGTGTTAGAGCTGTGTTAGAGCTGTGTTAGAGCTGTGTTAGAGCTGTGTTAGAGCTGTGTTAGAGCTGTGTTAGTCTGCTCTGGTCCCAAACACGCCACAACAACATGGATGTTAGAATATCCTGAGCCTGAACACGCTGAAACCCTCTCTGTTACCTGAAACTCAGGAAGAACGGCTGCCTGGCTCACATGTGTGTTAGCCGACACACTGTGGTCGTACCGCGCCCCGCAGATGTGTGTTCATGGGCAGTCGATCACTCGTTTGTAATCATGTCAACATTATGAGCAATTAGGTGTTAAATACCCTCAGTGTTTGTATTTGAGCTGGTGGTTGGTGTGTCATTCCAAGCATTCCCAGCTGACCAGCCTTTAAATAACCAGAGAGCATTTCACATCTCTGATCAAACTGACAGCAGCAATTGTCATGCCAGTGTGGCCCAGTGGGGGTAGCACAATGATACACACACACACACATACAGACACACACACTCACACACACCCTATGACTTCATTACACACATTCCTAAGGTGGTAAAACAGCGCAGCAGACTGTCCTGGGTGTTGTCAGACCTTAGGATGGCTCCTGGACCCTCCAGTGTGAGGGGAAGGTGTGCTGCTGGGATCCATGTCCTCAGGATGTCCAGGTGTCAGGTTCCCCCTGCAGCTAGACTGACCTGGAGGACTGGCTCTGGGCTTTGAGGACGAAGCCATGTGTGTCTGATCAGTGTGTGTGTGCTGTGTGTGTGTGCTGTGTGTGTGTGTGCTGTGTGTGTGTGTGCTGTTTGTTCGTCCTCTTCAGCGCTGCTCTTTTGTAAATACTCCCTGACCGAGAGCAACACCACAACCACCGTCATGGTAACTGCCACAACCGTCACCGAGCAACCGGGCAACCGCACCCCCGCTTGTCGTCACCATAGCAACAGGAACAACTGCACAGGTAGGTCATAATGGAATTCATGGGAGCAGGGGTTTACATTTACATTTATTAATTTAGTAGTAATTTAACTTACCGTAAGTACAGGGATATTATCCCTGAGGTAAGCAGGGTGAAGTGCCTTGCCCAAGGACACAACATCACATAGTCACAGCCGAGGTTTGATCTCACAACCTTCCGATCATGAGGCCAACGCCTTAACTCGCTGAGCCATCTGACCCCAAGGGTTTGTGGGAAGGTAAATCCACATCTGGGAAAAGGATAGGGGGAAGACTTAAAAAGCTGAGAGGTAAGGGAGAGGGAACTAGGAGTTAGGAAGGAAGCTAGGAGTTAGGAAGGAAGCTAGGAGTTAGGAAGGAAGCTAGGAGTTAGGAAGGTAGCTAGGAGTTAGGAAGGTAGCTAGGAGTTATGAAGGAAGCTAGGAGTTAGGAAGGAAGCTAGGAGTTAGGAAGGTAGCTAGGAGTTAGGAAGGTAGCTAGGAGTTAGGAAGGTAGCTAGGAGTTATGAAGGAAGCTAGGAGTTAGGAAGGAAGCTAGGAGTTAGGAAGGTAGCTAGGAGTTAGGAAGGTAGCTAGGAGTTAGGAAGGTAGCTAGGAGTTAGGAAGGAAGCTAGGAGTTAGGAAGGAAGCTAGGAGTTAGGAAGGTAGCTAGGAGTTAGGAAGGTAGCTAGGAGTTAGGAAGGTAGCTAGGAGTTAGGAAGGTAGCTAGGAGTTAGGAAGGTAGCTAGGAGTTAGGAAGGAAGCTAGGAGTTAGGAAGGTAGCTAGGAGTTAGGAAGGTAGCTAGGAGTTAGGAAGGAAGCTAGGAGTTAGGAAGGTAGCTAGGAGTTAGGAAGGTAGCTAGGAGTTATGAAGGAAGCTAGGAGTTAGGAAGGAAGCTAGGAGTTAGGAAGGAAGCTAGGAGTTAGGAAGGTAGCTAGGAGTTATGAAGGAAGCTAGGAGTTAGGAAGGAAGCTAGGAGTTAGGAAGCGAGCTCTCCATTGTGGTTACTTCTGTAACCTGATCAGATCCTGTGGAACACTTCAGTTCATCAGTCAAAAGCTGCAGCTCACATTTCAAACCACAACAGAGGCTGTATGTTTCCTCCTCTATCTGCCTCTCTCTCTCTCTCTCTCTCTCTCTCTCTTGCTCTCTGTCTCCCTCCCTCTCTCTATCTCCTCCCCTCTCTCCCCTCTCTCCCTCTCTCTATCTCCTCCCCTCTCTCCCCCTCTCTTCCTCTCTCTGTCTCCCTCTCTCTCTCTCTCTCTCTCTCTCTCTCTCTCTCCCTCTCTCCCTCTCTCGCTCTCTCTCTCTCTCTCTCTCTCTCTCTCTCCCTCTCTCCCTCTCTCGCTCTCCTGCTCTCTCTCTCTCTCTCTCCCGCTCTCTCTCTCCCTCTCTTGCTCTCTTTCTCCATAAAAGGAACCAATGTACAGTTATTTCCCCTGGTTTCTCCAGGTTGACCTATCATATAATTTCAGACTTTAGTGTGAGTGCTTGTGTGTTTGGGAAACCCTGTGGATACAGCAGGTCTACTGTAGGCATGTGTCTAAGTGTCTGTATGTACAGATCTATACATGCTACAGGGGATGCACTTTAAAAGGCTCCAAGGTTCTTAAAAGCCATAATAACAGGGATGGTGTGAAGTGTTCTTCACCTGCCTCTCCCTGGCCTGTCAATCAAGACTTCAGGCAGGAATCACACCGGGTTCCTGATTTCAGAGGCCTGTCAGAGCTCATATTCCTGGGAGCCAGGCTATTAATATGAGAAGTCATCAGGGTTAACACCAGTCTGACAGGAGGAGAGGGAGAGAAAGAGACGGGGAGAGAGAGTTAAAGAAGGAGAGAGATCGAGACAGACAGAGAGAGAGAGAGAGAGAGTCGCAGGTAGGGTGGATGGGGTTAAGGGGACAACTAAACTGACTGTCACCATGTCATGTATGATCCTCAGTCACATGGTTCAGCTGTGTGTCTGCTTCCAGGATCAGACTCTCAGGATCCAGGCCAGTGGAGCGGTCACTTCTCCCCCTGCCCCAAGGAGCTCCATCACTACTGCATCCACGGGGTGTGTCGTTATGTCAGGGAGCAGAGCACGCCATCCTGCAGGTACCAGACCACACACACCATCACCCAGAGGGGGGAGGAGCCTGCACGGTGTTCTGCTAATGATGCGGTTACTGGGAACCCTTTCAGTTGCCACGCTAACCGTATCTTTTGCTAATCACATGTGTTCGATTGCATTAATTTAAGACGCCCTGTAACGGCTGATCTGTATGCAAGCAGGACTGCAGGTGTACCTAGAATACTGATGACAACAGGAAGCAGCTCAGGTCACGGGTCAAATCAATGTTTCCTCCATCAGTGTATCGCTATGACAACCCCTAGGTGTGAGCGGGGCTTTGTGGGCGCCAGGTGTGAGTACGTGGATCTGGGCTTGAGAGTGGCAGAGCGGCGGCAGATCATCATCGCCTGTGTCATCGCCTGCCTGACCCTCCTCATCCTCTTCATCGTGTTCATCTGTATCTGCACACAGTGAGTCCCTGTGACCCCTGACCTCTCACCTGAGGGCCATGCTTTGGGGGGGGAACGTTACCATGGTCCCCCTGGTGCTGTTACACTGGGCCGATGTTGGGACTTCCTGTTCAGCCGCAGACAGAGCGCGTGCAGACGGAGGGGGAGAAGAGACGAGGGCAGGAAGTCCACAGAGAAGCTCCACATGATGATCACCAGCTCGAGAACTGAGGACACCTCACTGATGACTGCAGAGACCTGCCACACTGTCTGAGGTAAGAGAGAGACCTGCCACACTGTCTGAGGTAAGAGAGAGACCTGCCACACTGTCTGAGGTAAGAGAGAGACCTGCCACACTGTCTGAGGTAAGAGAGAGACCTGCCACACTGTCTGAGGTAAGAGAGAGACCTGCCACACTGTCTGAGGTAAGAGAGAGACCTGCCACACTGTCTGAGGTAAGAGAGAGACCTGCCACACTGTCTGAGGTAAGAGAGAGACCTGCCACACTGTCTGAGGTAAGAGAGAGACCTACCACACTGTCTGAGGTAAGAAGATCCCTGTGGGAGAGAGAGAGAGAGAGAGGGAGAGAGAGAGAGGGAGGGAGAGAAAGAGAGAGAGAGAGAGAGAGAGGGAGATAAAGAGAGACAGAGAGAGAGAGAGACAGAGAGAGATAGTGCTTAAAGGGCTTGCAGTACTTATGTTGTTCCTTCCTTCTGAGACCAGCCCTCATCTTACTCAATCCACTGTTTCCACTCCCTATATAGTTGGCTGTGGGTAGCGGTGTGTGTGTGTGTGCCCCTGCACCTGTGTGTGTGTGAGAGTTTGTGTGCTTGGTAATTATTTGGACAAAGAGATTGCTGTGTTGATGTAGCAGCTGTTGCTGTGGTCTTTCAGTAACGACAGTGGACAGTCTGCTGGAGAGACAGGAGATACCACAGCTCTGGATTTCAACACAGACCGTCACAGATGCTGGATGAACACAGAGACAAGGATCGCAGGGGTCAAAGGGCCGTCAAGGACTGTTGACCATGAGGAGAGGCGGCTCCACACCTCTTCATCTTCACCCTGACTGAACCTTCATGGCCCTGGAAGTTTTCCAAGCAGAACAAGAACCAGGAAACATGTGGAGCAGGTGGAACCACTGACTCTGTACAGGTGAACCGCTGACTCTGTACAGGTGAACCGCTGACTCTGTACAGGTGAACCGCTGACTCTGTACAGGTGAACCGCTGACTCTGTACAGGTGAACCGCTGACTCTGTACAGGTGAACCGCTGACTCTGTACAGGTGAACCGCTGACTCTGTACAGGTGAACCGCTGACTCTGTACAGGTGAACCGCTGACTCTGTACAGGTGAACCGCTGACTCTGTACAGGTGAACCGCTGACTCTGTACAGATGAACCACTGACTCTGTACAGGTGAACCGCTGACTCTGTACAGGTGAACCGCTGACTCTGTACAGATGAACCGCTGACTCTGTACAGGTGAACCGCTGACTCTGTACAGGTGAACCACTGACTCTGTACAGGACCTGAAGCAGCACCTGGACGGTCCGATGGTTTCTGTGAGCTTCATGAACTCTCTGTCAACAGATGCAGACACAGCAAAGCTACTGTTGCCTAGTGACCGTCCCGTTCCCCCTGGTTACCCTGGGTGTGTGTGTGTGCCTGAGCAGTCCGGGCCAGGGTCCCAGGAACAAGCCCAGCCTGTAGAGACGCTGCTTCATGTTGTGTGTGGAGCCCAGCGGTCTGGAAGTGGACAGGCTGGGCTGTGTGCTCTTCAGACCCAGGGGAAAGTGGCTGTCTGTTGGGGAGACGGTGCCCAGTTAAACGGCCTCTCAGAGTCGGAGAGGCCATACACAGCAGAGTGTGTTTACAGAGCAGAGAGTGTGTATAGAGTAGAGAGTGTGAGAGACAGACGGGCAGGCAGACAGGCCCTTCTCACTGGTCCTCCACAGGACTGTACAATAAAGGGACTTATTTTATTTATTTTTATACTGGACTTTATTGTACCCCTCTATTGTTATTACTGTTATATTACCCTGCAACTCTGTGTGCTGTACTTTACCCTGCTGCTGTTGTGAACTGCAATTTCCACCTCTGGAGGACAAATAAAGGTTTATCTAATCTAAATCTAATCTAATCTAAAACATTCACTTCATTCAGATATCTGCTTGTCTAGCTTCAGCTTCAACTATATATTCAGCTTCACTTGTTGAGAATCAAAGAACTGCAGCATCTCTCATGAACACGGCCTGATCTGCCCCAGGAAGTGCTTGAGGTAGTTGCTCTTCCTTTATGAATGAACCACCTTAGTTTACAAGACTGGAAAGTCCTCAACCCTCATGTTTTATATCCAGTCAGCCAGGCAACAAGCTGAACAAGCTTGTCCTGTGTTTTTTCTCCTCTACTCTCCCGATAATGTACTTTGTCATGCTGCCTCGGTGGGCACTGTCCTGCCAAGGAGTTTCCCCAAGGGGATTAATAAAGTATTCTGAATCTGAATCTGAAGAGTCAGACAGCTGATCAGACAGCCGGTCAGTGTCATCCAGTCAAGCTGTCCTCCATACTCACTCCTAATCTGCTTGAGTTCCAGCCTGTTGTTGGCCAGCTGTTGGCAGGCTGCCACAGAGATAGCAGCCTGGTTAGATAAGACCCATTCAGAGAATACACAGAACCACCTGGGTTTCTACACAGTATAAATACCTCTTTATTTATTTAGTATACAAAAAAGTATCTATCTAAATACGTCACAGCGTGATCCGGGAGGTTGGTTGAAGCAGTAGTGAGTGTAGAACAGTAGCATTCCACAGGTCATTAAAGCTGGGAGTAGATCTCTGTGTAGAGCTCTGTGGCCCTGTGGCCCTGTGGCCCTGTGGCTCTGTGGCCCTGTGGCTCTGTGGCCCTGTGGCTCTGTGGCCCTGTGGCCCTGTGGCCCTGTGGCCCTGTGGCTCTGTGGATCTGTGGCCCTGTGGCCCTGTGTGGCCCTGTGGCCCTGTGGCTCTGTGGATCTGTGGCCCTGTGGCTCTGTGGCCCTGTGGCCCTGTGGCTCTGTGGATCTGTGGCCCTGTGGCTCTGTGGCTGTGGCCCTGTGGCTCTGTGGCCCTGTGGCCCTGTGGCTCTGTGGATCTGTGGCCCTGTGGCCCTGTGGCCCTGTGGCCCTGTGGCTCTGTGGATCTGTGGCCCTGTGGCCCTGTGGTCCTGTGGCTCTGTGGCTCTGTGGCTCTGTGGCCCTGTGGCCCTGTGGCCCTGTGGCCCTGTGGCTCTGTGGATCTGTGGCTCTGTGGATCTGTGGCCCTGTGGCCCTGTGGCTCTGTGGCTCTGTGGCCCTGTGGCTCTGTGGCTCTGTGGCCCTGTGGCCCTGTGGCTCTGTGGATCTGTGGAATGTGACAGAAACTCTTCTTACTGGGCGTGTCTGTGGGAAGCAGATAAGAGGCTGACAGAGAGAGTTGGTTTCTGGGTCAGCACCTGTAGATGATCTACTGATCACACTCCCATCACTCCCTCTGCTGTCTGGTCCAACACACCATCTTACAGCCAGACATCACAGAGTCTGGGCTCCAGCTCAGCCTACTCTAGATATATGAACACAATGGTGTAGGTAAGTTTACATATTGTTAGAGTTTTCCATTTATAAAGGCTCAACATGTTCTTCCTATGTACAGCTGGGTATTAGGTTAGATATGAGTCCAGTTAGAAAGCAGGTGAGGCTAGTTTGACTAATATAGAAATTTGATCTCATGCTTGAAAGGATTCAAACCAAAAGATCAGTAATTTAACTCAGGTGGCTGAGTGGTTAGAGTAGTGGACAAGTGATCGGAAGTTTATGAGTTCAATTCCCAGCTGAGGCAACATGATATTGTGTCCCTGGGCAAGGCATTTCACCCTACCTGCCTCTGAGTGGAATGTCACTGTACGTGCTGTAAGTCGTTCTGGATAAGAGTGTCTGCTAAATGATTAAATGGAAATGTAATGTTTAAATGTAATATGAGTCTGGCCCCTAGAGGGCAGTGTATCATCAACATTAGTTACAACTAGCTGCTTCCTTCACTTGATTTCCAGCCACTTATTACTGACTGTTAAAGAAAATGTGACCTTTTCTTCTGCGATGCCAGTGACTGCTGGGACATAGATATGAAGCCTGCTGTAGAGCCAGACCCTTCACAGTTTACCTCAGGCTTCAGCACACGCTACACTGCTGTGTGTGTGTGTGTGTGTGTATGTGTGAGGGAGCATGTGTGTGTGTGTGTGTGAGTATGTGTGTGTGTGAGCACGTGTACATTTACATTTAGTCATTTAGCAGACACTCTTATCCAGAGCTACTTACAGCAAGTACAGGGACATTCTTCCAGAGGCAAGTAGGGTGAAGTGCCTTGCCCAAGGACACAATGTCATGTAGCTACAGCTGGGAATCGCAACCTTCCAATCACTGGCCCTATGCCTTAACCGCTGAGCCACTTGTGGTGTGTGCGTGTGTCTGTGTGTGTGTGTGTGTAAGTATATGTGTGTATTTGAATGTGTGTGTGTGTGTGAGAGTGTGTGTGTGTATCTGTCTGTGTAAGTGAGTGTGTTGATAAGGCAGGGTGCTTCCTGCTTGCTTGTTCCTGAGGCTGTTAGTCCCTCGTCCTCCACCTCAGGAGGAGGCAGGATGGAAGGAGGCTGATCTGGACCTGGAATAGGAAAGATAACAGCCTGATTCAAGCCTCTCCTCAGGAGAACACAACGAATATTAATGAACTGAATGGAGAAGGAAATGTCCCTTTCTGTTTCACTCTCTACCCAGAGTCTCTCTCTCTCCCCATCTCTCTCTCTCCCCATCTCTCTCTCTCCCAATCTCTCTCTCTCTCCCCATCTCTCTCTCTCTCTCTCTCTCCCCATCTCTCTCTCTCTCTCTCTCCCTGTCTCTCTCTCTCTCCCCATCTCTCTCCCTGTCTCTCTCTTTCCCTGTCTCTCTCTCCCTCTTGCCCCCCTGTCTCTCTCTCTCTCCCCATCTCTCTCCCTGTCTCTCTCTTTCCCTCTCTCTCTCTCCCTCTCGCCCCTCTGTCTCTCTCTCTCCATTCTCTCTCTCTCCTCATCTCTCCATCCTTTTATTTCTATTGTTTTTCATCGCTCATTTCCCACCCATACTTTGTCGTTTGTCTTTACATGCTTTTAGTGTGAATTGTTTTTCACACATTATGCAAATCTCTCTGTGATAACATGTTCTATTGTTGATTTATTTTCTAATCTAATATATTGAACCTCATAAAAAAACAGCAACTGCAACAATAAAGAGTTAAAAAAAACACACAATCAACAACACTTTACAGCTTCTGAGGCGTCAGCATACTGCAGCTCTGACTGGCTGTCTGAGAGACTGAGACAGGAAACACAAAGATGATTTATTTCCCCTGAAGAAGAGTTAAAGCTCAAACACTCCTGATAGGCTCCCCCCCCAACTTAACACCCCAGATCCAATTACCTGACTGTCAAAGAATAGGAGGACAGGGCGGTCTGGGGGAGGAAGAGGAGGAAGAGGAGGAGAAGAAAGGAGAGAGGCTTGTGGAGGAGGATGTGGGGAGACCAGGGGGGGTGGAGGGGAGGTTATGGAGAGAGCTTAAGTGGAGGTAGGGAGCAGCTGGGGGGTGCAGGGGTGCAGGGGGGCAGGCGGGGGCAGGGGGGAGGGGGGCAGGTGGGGGCAGGGGGGGCAGGGGGGGCAGGGGCTGTTGCATCAGAGATGGAGAGGAGCGGATGTTCAGCTGGTATAGTAAGTCTTGAACTGCCTCTTCGCACTCACACTGTGAAGTGTGTTGATGACCTGGAGGCTGCTGCTGCTGCTCTTATCTCTGACTTCTCCATCAGCGTCTTGTAGGAATCATCTCCAAAAGCAGCATCTACAGAGCCAGAGTCACAGGGTTTGCAGTAACCTGCTTTCTGAGACAGAACGATTGTAAGAACGTCAAGTTGCCGCTGTGCCACATGCATGGTGACTGGTTAGTCCAGATAGAGTCGCTACTACGTTCAATATGATCAATATTCATCATGTGCACTAACTGGCCTATCTCACTTAACTTGATATTCTTATTTAAAAAATGTGTTTAATATTGTGCTATATTGTATCTTTTATTATATATTTTATGCTGCAACTCTGTGTGCTGTACATCACCCTGCTGCTGTTGTGAACTGCAATTTCCACCCCTGGAAGACAAATAAAGGATTTTATATTCTATTCTTTCTATTCTACTACAGTGATAATATCATAGGTTTTACACTGTAACAATCCCAACTCCCATCTAGTTTCCTAGCAGGGTTGTTTAAAGATAACCTTCCATGTGGAGTTGACCTACTTGACATGTTGCTCTCAGAGTTATCATCACCCTCACGTGAAGGAGGATGTAGTTGGACACTCTGCCTGTTCAGACTCCACAGGGGTCCAACCTCAGCCCGGTGAAGAAGAACCTGATTCAGGATCTCCATCCCAGTGCTGCAGTATGAAGAGGGGGTCATCCTATCACTGGACCAAATACACAGTGCTTCCACATCCTGGTCCTCAGGGCCCACTGTCCTATATGGGACTAACTTAAAGATGTCTGTTCCTGTTCTGCTAACGTCTGGCAGGAGACTGTTCCCACGAAATAGTCTGCTGTTGCACTTTGTTGCTGTCGCACAGCAACAAAGTGCAACAAACAACAGATATCGCAGATATGTTATTGTTGCAGTGTGTTATTGCACTATTGTAGATATGTTATTGTTGCAGTGTGTTATTGCACTAGTATAATAGTCTGCTGTATAAATAGTATAAATAGTCTGCTGTTGCACTTTGTTGCAGTGTGTTTTTGCACTATTGTAGATATGTTATTGTTGCAGTTTAAATGGAATTTGCTTTAGATAAAAGCGTCTGCTAAATGAATCAAGGTAAATGATTGTTCCCCTTGTCTGTGCTGACTTTGCACTGCGTTTAAAACAGCAGACTGCTGTAATACTGGATATCCTTCTGTCTCTCCTGTCTGCTGTTCTGTCCATACGTGCTACTAAGTCACCTTCATATACATGCTAACCTCTGTAAACCTGTGACATGTTCCCAAGCATGACAGAATGTCCACTGATGTATTTCTGTCATGTTTTTTCCCAGTTTTTAAACAGGTCTGTGATGTTGCCCTTGGAAACGGCAGCGGTGTGATAGGACTTGTGATAAAGCAGACTTGATTAGACGTGGCTGTAACTGTGTGTTTACTGGGCACAGATCCCAGCTAACCACTGAAATGTCAGCTTTCACACAATAGGCCTCAATTAAAGATTTACAGGGATTATTGTGGAAATGCCACCTCAGAGAGAGACTGGATAGAAAACAGGGTGATCATATTTTTTGAGACAACATATTTTAACACTATGTGATGAATTTGGGGAGGTGGAAAGTGGTGAAGTGTGCTGGAAGCAGCATGTGGTGAGTGGGGTTCAGTCAGGTCTGTCTGCAGGGGTTAGTCAGGTCTGTCTGCAGGGGTTAGTCAGGTCTGTCTGCAGGGGTTAGTCAGGTCTGTCTGCAGGGGTTCAGTCAGGTCTGTCTGCAGGGGTTAGTCAGGTCTGTCTGCAGGGGTTAGTCAGGTCTGTCTGCAGGGGTTAGTCAGGTCTGTCTGCAGGGGTTAGTCAGGTCTGTCTGCAGGCGTTCAGTCAGGTCTGTCTGCAGGGGTTCAGTCAGGTCTGTCTGCAGGGGTTAGTCAGGTCTGTCTGCAGGCGTTCAGTCAGGTCTGTCTGCAGGGTACTCCAGCGCTGAAGTTCCATCATTTCAATGTTCCACAACAACAGACACACGTCAACACAGATAATCCAATAGTCCAGCTGCATGATGAGTCTCAGGCTTCCTTACAGGAGAACACGCAACTCGATTAGGATATTATGATGACATTATCAAGTGATTATGTGCAGTTAGGACGTAGTCGTACACAGTATTTCCTGTGACCTTTTGAAGAAAGTGACTGTTTTATACTCTCACTTCCTGCCAATGGAGACCTTAGTCCCCCCCCCCCCCCCCCCCCCCCCCCCCACAGTGTCTGTCAGCACTGACCTCACACTTGACCCTGGGCAGTAGATACAGAGCTGATATACACACTAGAGAGACACACTGTCCAGAGCAGAAACATATTAACCTGAACTGCTGTGTCGCAACATCTTTGGATGAGTTATCATGACGTCTGACAGCAGCTCTGCCTGGACTACACCCTCCCCAGCCTGCCCTCACTATCAGGATCTGTGTTTCTGCTCTCTGCCGGAGGACTACATTACCCAGGCACCACTGCGGCGCAACGTCATAGGAAGGACTTTGACATGTTCACACATATCTGCTGCAGATTAGTAGTTCTTAAAAGGTTCTTCAAAGGTAAGAACGCTAACTGAATTGTGTAGTTTTGATAACTTCATGTTCGACTCTTTATATTCTGATACATTAATCTATGTTCCTCGGCATCAGCGTGCTACAGTTGTGTTTTACGGTGTCTGGAACTAAACTACAAGCTGTGTGTGAACTATGACCCATAAAGCGGTATCTTAATGATTACTCTAACCTTTATTATACTAACATGCAGTTTTGATGCCAGCTTAATCAGAGCAATTTATCTATTTTTATAACAACTCAGTAATCGGTCGTTTTGTAACAGTCGGCTGCTGCCCATGCTTGTGTGAAATGAAGGTAATTAGCTGCACTGCTGCCAGACATCATGTAGTCATTAATTAGACCCTCTTATCCAGAGAGACTTACAGCAGGTACAGGAACATCCCCCCTGAGGGAAGCAGGGTGAAGTGCCTAAGGACACAACATAATCTGGCACAGCTGGGAATCGAACCGGCAACCTTCTGATTACAAGCCTGATTCCCTAACCACTCAGCCCCTCCCTCCCCCCCTGACAGTGTGTTGCTGCCATGGCGCTAGCAGGGGTGCGGGTGGTGGAGTTGGCCGGTTTGGCCCCGGCGCCGTTCTGTGGGATGATCCTGGCCGACTTCGGCGCCAAGGTGATCCGCGTGGACCGGACCAGAGTAACCATGGCGATGGACACGCAGGCGCGAGGGAAGCGCTCGGTGGCGCTGAACCTGAAGACCCCAGAGGGCGTGTCAGTGCTTCGAAAACTCTGCGTCCAATCAGACGTGGTCCTGGAGCCTTATCGTAAAGGTCAAGCCAATCAGCACTCTTTAATACATTACAGGGAAACAGCCTGACCCTGGAGAAATGATGCTGAACCCAGTACAGCTGTGACTACGAGGGTAACATATAATTACGGGGAAACAAACTGTTGCACGTGTCCTCTGGGTCATTTAGGACCAGGAACATTCAGATCCATAGATATGAAGGCCAGGAAGGGAGCGTGTTCTGGGATTATCAGCAGAGAATTATTGACTGTTGAAAGATAAGGGCTAGTGAAGGTTCTAGCCCCCCCCCCCCCCCCCCCACACACACACACACACACACACTCACACATTCATTCTATCTCCCAGGATGTTTCTGTCTCTACACACTTCCACACACACACACTTCATCACACACACACACTTCCACAAACACACACACACACACCCTCATTTACAGTTAGTTCCAGACTGAATGTGTGATCAGTAGATCAGAGCTTCAGTGGTCGTCAGTCCTGATCCCAGCAGCCATGCTTCTGTACAGCCTGCTGGTTCCTGTGGGGGTTCTTACAGGGGAGTTCTTAAGAGGAGAACTTTCTGTTTTGATGAGTGCACAACAGATGTAGCTGTGTAGTCAGAAAGCTTAGAGGTGAGGGCAGAGTTTCATAATACATGTTATCAAACAGGAGGTAGCAGAGGGGGACTCAAAGAAAAAAGGATGTCTTTTTATACTGTGTTGTGGTTGTGATGTGGTTGTGATGTGGTTGTGATGTGGTTGTGATGTGGTTTTGTTGTGGTTGTGATGGGGTTTTGTTGTGGTTGTGATGTGGTTTTGTTGTGGTTGTGATGTGGTTGTGATGTGGTTGTGGTTGTGTTGTGGTTGTGATGTGGTTGTGTTGTGGTTGTGGTTGTGATGTGGTTGTGATGTGGTTGTGATGTGGTTTTGTTGTGGTTGTGATGTGGTTGTGATGTGGTTGTGTTGTGGTTGTGATGTGGTTGTGTTGTGGTTGTGTTGTGGTTATGATGTGGTTGTGATGTGGTTGTGATGTGGTTGTGATGTGGTTGTGTTGTGGTTGTGGTTGTGATGTGGTTGTGATGTGGTTGTGATGTGGTTGTGTTGTGGTTGTTGTTGTGATGTGGTTGTGATGTGGTTGTGATGTGGTTGTGTTGTGGTTGTGTTGTGTTGTGGTTGTGATGTGGTTGTGTTGTGGTTGTGTTGTGGTTATGATGTGGTTGTGATGTGGTTGTGATGTGGTTGTGATGTGGTTGTGGTTGTGATGTGGTTGTGATGTGGTTGTGTTGTGGTTGTGGTTGTGATGTGGTTGTGATGTGGTTGTGGTTGTGTTGTAGTTGTGATGTGGTTGTGTTGTGGTTGTGTTGTGGTTGTGATGTGGTTGTGTTGTGGTTGTGGTTGTGATGTGGTTGTGATGTGGTTGTGATGTGGTTTTGTTGTGGTTGTGATGTGGTTGTGATGTGGTTGTGTTGTGGTTGTGTTGTGGTTGTGATGTGGTTGTGATGTGGTTGTGATGTGGTTGTGATGTGGTTGTGTTGTGGTTGTGGTTGTGATGTGGTTGTGATGTGGTTGTGTTGTGGTTGTGGTTGTGATGTGGTTGTGATGTGGTTGTGATGTGGTTGTGATGTGGTTGTGTTGTGGTTGTGTTGTGGTTGTGATGTGGTTGTGTTGTGGTTGTGTTGTGGTTATGATGTGGTTGTGATGTGGTTGTGATGTGGTTGTGGTTGTGATGTGGTTGTGGTTGTGTTGTGGTTGTGATGTGGTTGTGTTGTGGTTGTGTTGTGGTTGTGATGTGGTTGTGTTGTGGTTGTGGTTGTGATGTGGTTGTGGTTGTGATGTGGTTGTGATGTGGTTGTGTTGTGGTTGTGGTTGTGATGTGGTTGTGTTGTGGTTGTGATGTGGTTTGGTTGTGGTTGTGTTGTGGTTGTGGTGTGGTTGTGTTGTAGTTGTGGTGTGGTTGTGATGGGGTTGTGATGTGGTTGTGGTTGTGTTGTGGTTGTGATTGTGATGTGGTTGTGGTGTGGTTATGGTGTGGTTGTGTGTGGTTGAGTTGTGGTTGTGATGTGGTTGTGATGAGGTTATGGTGTGGTTGTGTGTGGTTGTGTTGTGGTTGTGATTGTGATGTGGTTGTGTTGTGGTTGTGATGTGGTTGTGATGTGGTTGTGATGTGGTTGTGTTGTGGTTGTGATGTGGTTTTGTTGTGGTTGTGATTGTGATGTGGTTATGGTGTGGTTGTGTGTGGTTGTGTTGTGGTTGTGATTGTGATGTGGTTGTGTTGTGGTTGTGATGTGCTTGTGTTGTGGTTGTGATGTGGTTTTGTTGTGGTTGTGATGGGGTTGTGATGTGGTTGTGTTGTGGTTGTGTTGTGGTTGTGTTGTGGTTTTGTTGTGGTTGTGTTGTGGTTGTGTTGTGGTTGTGATGTGGTTGTGTTGTGGTTGCAGGGGTGATGGAGAAGATGGGTCTTGGTCCGGAGGAGCTGTTGAAGGAGAACCCTCGTCTGATCTACGCTCGTCTGACCGGCTACGGTCAAAGTGGCTCCTATGCAGCCGCAGCAGGACATGACATCAACTACCTGTCCATGTCAGGTACTGCAGTACCAGCCCTCTATGACATCACCTGTCCATGTCAGGTACTGCAGTACCAGCCCTCTATGACATCACCTGTCCATGTCAGGTACTGCAGTACCAGCACCCTCTATGACATCACCTGTCCATGTCAGGTACTGCAGTACCAGCCCTCTATGACATCACCTGTCCATGTCAGGTACTGCAGTACCAGCACCCTCTATGACATCACCTGTCCATGTCAGGTACTGCAGTACCAGCACCCTCTATGACATCACCTGTCCATGTCAGGTACTGCAGTACCAGCACCCTCTATGACATCACCTGTCCATGTCAGGTACTGCAGTACCACCCCTCTATGACATCACCTGTCCATGTCAGGTACTGCAGTACCAGCCCTCTATGACATCACCTGTCCATGTCAGGTACTGCAGTACCACCACCCTCTATGACATCACCTGTCCATGTCAGGTACTGCAGTACCACCCCTCTATGACATCACCTGTCCATGTCAGGTACTGCAGTACCACCACCCTCTATGACATCACCTGTCCATGTCAGGTACTGCAGTACCACCCCTCTATGACATCACCTGTCCATGTCAGGTACTGCAGTACCAGCACCCTCTATGACATCAACTGTCCATGTCAGGTACTGCAGTACCAGCACCCTCTATGACATCACCTGTCCATGTCAGGTACTGCAGTACCAGCACCTCTCCACTCTATCCTCAACACATCTGAAGTCTATGAAAGACACATCCACACTTTTGAATTGTATTTCTGCACAAAACAACTTGCTGATTTTCAATGTGGACTCCTTGGGAGGGCCTGTGACTGGTCTCCATGGTAACGTCTTTGTGTCCCCCAGCAGACAGTGGGTGTTCCATTGTTCTCTGAGGTATTCTGGGGTCCCCAGGTGGAAAATTCTGATTAATAATGTCCTCTGCTCTGTTAGTCATTTTGTCCTCTCTGTCATCCTTTGTTTTTATCCCTTCATCATTGATGGTTCAGATCCTCTCTTCTCTCCTGCTGCTTCTAATCTCTTTCATCCTTCCCTCCACCTCCAGGACCAAGCTGATCTCTTGCTTCCTGTATTCACTGTCTCAGTGCTTTGCTGTTGTGTCTTCAGCAGAGACAGTGTTTACTGTGGGGGAGGACAGTCAAAGTGGGTTTACTTATGTCATTTGTGTTGCAGCTCTTTAGTGGGTTGGGAGGTTCTGTGTGCGGGCGGTGGAGGAAAAGATAGATTTGTATCATTATAATGTGAGGATGTCTCAGGAAGAAGTATCTAAAATCTGTCTTCTATTCTTTGTTCTCTCTCTTTCTTTATTTCTCTCTCCTTACCTCTCTATATCCTTACCTCTCTCTCCTTACCCCTCTATATCCTTACCTCTCTATATCCTTACCTCTCTCTCCTTACCTCTCTCTTTCCTTACCTCTATATCCTTACCTCTCTCTCCTCTGCTCTCTCTCCTTACCTCTCTATATCCTTACCTCTCTCTCCTCTGCTCTCTCTCCTTACCTCTCTATATCCTTACCTCTCTCTCCTCTGCTCTCTCTCCTTACCTCTCTATATCCTTACCTCTCTCTCCTCTGCTCTCTCTCCTTACCTCTATATCCTTACCTCTCTCTCCTCTGCTCTCTCTCCTTACCTCTCTATATCCTTACCTCTCTCTCCTCTGCTCTCTCTCCTTACCTCTCTATATCCTTACCTCTCTCTCCTCTGCTCTCTCTCCTTACCTCTATATCCTTACCTCTCTCTCCTCTGCTCTCTCTCCTTACCTCTCTATATCCTTACCTCTCTCTCCTCTGCTCTCTCTCCTTACCTCTCTATATCCTTACCTCTCTCTCTTTCTCTCCCCTCACCTCTCTCTTTTCCTTTTCTTACCTCTCTTTCTCTCTCCTCTCTCTCCTCTCCATTCTCTCCGATCTTGGTTCTCTTGTCGCACTACCATGCCTCCCTCCCTCCTTATTTCTCCCTCCCTCTCTCTCCCCCTTCTCCCCAGGCCTGTTGTCCATGTTAGGTCGCCGTGATGAGAAGCCTTACGCTCCTCTGAACCTGGTGGCTGACTTTGCTGGGGGGGGCCTGACCTGTGCCCTGGGTGTGCTGCTGGCCCTGCTGGAGAGGAACCAGTCAGGGAGGGGCCAGGTCATCGACACCAGCATGGTGAGTGGAGCTCAGCTGGGGATGGACATCCAGAACTGGATGGTGATGAACGACGATCTGTTTTTAGCTTCATGTAACTGGGATTCTTCAGAGCTTGATAAGGACCAATTCATTAGAATCAGGTGTGTTGGAGCAGGGAAACCTCTAAAACACGCATGACAGTGGGGTCCTGAGGACCAGGGAAACATCTAGAACAGTGGTGGGCAATCCTGGTCCTCGGGCCGCTTTCCTGAAGGTTTGAGATGTTTCCCTACTCCAGCACACCTGATTCTAATGGAGGGTCATTATGAGGCTTCCACAGAGCTTGATAACGACCCTTCATTAGAATCAGGTGTGCTAGAGCAAGGAAACATCTAAAACCTTCAGGACAGAGGGCCTTGAGGACCAGGATTGCCCACCCCAATCTAGAACATGCAGGACAGTGGACCCTGAGGACCATGGAAACATCTAGAACATGCAGTACAGTGTGGCCCTGAGGACCAGGGAAACATCTAGAACATGCAGGACAGTGGGGTCCCTGGGGACCAGGATTGCCCACCCCGATCTAGAACATGCAGGACAGTGGGGTCCTGAGGACCAGGTAAACATCTAGAACAGTGGTTCTCAATGCTGGTCCTCAGGGCTTCACTGTCCTGCATGTTTTGGATGTTTTCCCCTTCCAACACACCTGATTCAAATAAATTGTCATTATCAGGCTTCTGCTGAGCTTCATAATGACTCATTCATTTGAATCAGGTGTGTTGGAGCAGGGAAACATCAAAAACATGCAGGACAGTGAAGCCCTGAGGACCAGGGTTGAGAACCACTGATCTAGAACATGCAGGACAGTGGGCTCTGAGGACCAGGGAAACATCTAGAACATGCAGGACAGTGGCCCCTGAGGACCAGGGAAACATCTAGAACATGCAGGACAGTGGCCCCTGAGGACCAGGGAAACATCTAGAACATGCAGGACAGTGGCCCTTGAGGACCAGGGAAACATCTAGAACATGCAGGACAGTGGCCCCTGAGGACCAGGGAAACATCTAAAACATGCAGGACAGTGGCCCCTGAGGACCAGGGAAACATCTAGAACATGCAGGACAGTGGCCCCTGAGGACCAGGGGAACTTTTAAAACATGCAGGACAGTGGCCCCTGAGGACCAGGGGAACTTTTAAAACATGCAGGACAGTGGCCCCTGAGGACCAGGGGAACTTTTAAAACATGCAGGACAGTGGCCCCTGAGGACCAGGGGAACTTTTAAAACATGCAGGACAGTGGGGCTTTGAGGACCAGGGTTGGGGACCACTGCTCTAGACTGTCGTTCTAAATTAAGCCCCCAGTAATATATTGCACAGCCTGACTGTGTCTCTGATTGGGTCAATACAATCACGGTCTGTTTGTCTCCCTGTGTTGCTCTCTCACACCAACTCTCAGAGGTGTTAGTCTGTCTCTGCCATTCTGGTCCTCGACAGTCGGCTCAGCGAGGCAGGGTGGACTCGCCTCAGTAGGACTCTCGTCTCTATACGCTGTGTGACACCGCTTTAATGGCGGCATGCTAGGCACCTTATTTATGAGACGGACCAGAATTCTTTCCCCATCCCGGTGGAGTCATGCCTCCCCTTTTAATAACACCAGGGTCAGCAGGCTGCTCTGTTATTGACCATCATTCCTGCTGTTTGCAGAGTTTGTGATTGGCTGTCGCTGATTGTTCTGACTTCCTGGAGGAGCAGAGATGAAAAAGGAGGAGGGAGTCCTTAACCTCCATCATGTCAGCGCACACACACACACACGCTTGTGCGCTCACTGGAACACACACACACACTCTCACTTGAATCCCCCATGGCCCCTCCCCCAAAATACACACACACCCACACACTAGAGCTAAAACTAGCATGTGTACTTACAGCAGAGAAAGAGGACAATGTTTCACTGATTGTACCATCGCTCCTCTCACTTTTCTGCTTACATATGATCCCACTCTTACATTCATCACACCGACATTCTCTCTATCTCTATCTCAACTCTCTCTCCATCTTTCTATCTTTATCCCTCCTCTCTCTCCATCTCTATCCTCTATCTCTCCTCTTTCTCTCCATCTCTCTCTTTCTCTCCATTCTTTCTCCCCTACCTTCTTCCTTCTTCTTCCTGTCTCTCATACTCTCCCCCTGTCTCTCTCTCTCTCCTCTCTGTCCTCTCTCTCCCTTTCCCTCTCTCCCTCTCTCTCTCTCTCTCCCCTCTCTGTCCTCCCTCTCCCTCTGTCTCTCTCTCTCTCTCTCTCTCTCCCCTCTCTGTCCTCTCTCTCTCTCTCTCTCTCGCTCTCTCTTCTTGCTTCTCTCTCCCCTACATTCTTACTGTCTCTCTCTCATCCTCTCCCCTGTCTCTCCAGGTGGAGGGAGCAGCCTATGTGGGCTCCTTCATGTGGAAGTCTCGCAGGATTGGCTTGTGGAACAATCCCCGTGGTGAGAACCTGCTAGACAGCGGAGCCCCGTTCTACGACACCTACCAGACCTCAGACAGCAAGTTCATGGCTGTCGGAGCTATAGAAGCCCAGTTCTATGCCCAGTTTCTACATGGTTAGAACACGCTCCAACACGCCCACACATACACGCCCTGTTACATCAAGCGTCAAATTGGAAATTATTTGTTTTGTAATTTATTCTGTAAATCCAAACAGTTATCACATCTGGAATAACATATAATCAACACCATTGATTATACCCTGCACTCTTTCTCTCTCTCTCTCTCTCTCTCTCTCTCTCTCGCGCTCGCTCTCTATCGCTCTCTCTATCGCTCTCTCTCGCTATCGCTCTCTCTATCGCTCTCTCTCTCGTTATCTCTCTCTATCGCTCTCTCTATCGCTCTCTCTCTCGTTATCTCTCTCTATCGCTCTCTCTCTATCTCTTTATCGCTCTCTCTATCGCTCTCTCTTTCTCTCTCCCTCTCTCTATCTGTCTCTTTATCTCGCTCTCTCGATCTCTCTATCGCTCTCTCTCTACAGGTCTGGGATTGGATGAGGCCGACCTTCCTTCCCAGATGAGCATCTCTGATTGGCCAAAACTGCGGCAAATCTTCACCGACTGTTTCTCCAGGAAGACGCAGGCTGAGTGGAGGTCTGTGTTCGACGGTACTGACGCCTGTGTGACCCCTGTGCTCTCCCTGGAGGAGGTCAGCTCCCACCCCCACAACCAGGAGAGGCAGTCCTTCCTGCAGGACTGTGAGGGCCAGGAGAGCCCCCGCCCCGCCCCCGTGCTCTCACGCACGCCCGCCCGGCCTGGCCAGGGTCGTGACCCCGTCATCGGGGAACACACACGGGCGGTTCTGGAGGAGTACGGCTACCAGCCCCAGGACATCGACAGGATGCTGGCAGCTGGCGTGCTGGAGTGTAACGCTGCCAAGGCTCGACTGTAGACAGAGAGAGGAGAGGGAAGAGAGGGAAGAGAGGGAGAGAGGAGAGGGAGGGAGGAGAGAGAATAGGAGAAGAGAGGGAAGAGGAGAAGAAGACGGGGAGGGAGGAGGGAGGGGCTGGAGGAGGGAGGAGGGTGGAGGGAGGAGGGGGGGAGGAAGGAGGGAGGAGGGGGGAGGAAGGAGGGAGGAGAAGAAGACGGGGAGGGTGGAGGGAGGAGGTAGGGGCTGGAGGAGAGCTTCTGCCCAGGGCTAATCTGCTGGACAGCTCACTTCCTCTACTAAGTGAAGACCACAAATTGTCATGCAGTGTTTCTGTACCCACATTGGTTGCCAGCAGTGTAATCATTGTAATTAGGGTGATAAAAGTGTGTGTGTGTGTGTGTGTGTGTGCGCGCGTGTGTGTGCGTGTGTGTGTGTGTATTTAGAGCAGCTGCTCAGAATAATGTGTGATTCTCAGAGGGTTCCAATATTAATGTAAAAGTGGGGAATTAAAGTGCCTGTTTTTAACCTTTGGGACTCTTTGGAGGTTGATTCATCCGCGTAAATAATGTCTGGTTTGGATTTGTTCTAATGAAAAACATGAAAATCCCCAAATGTTGTCTGCCTCCATCATTATACAGCCCTTGATAGCACTATGTCCAGTCCTGTGTGTGTCCAGTCCTGTGTGTGTCCAGTCCTGTGTGTGTCCAGCCCTGTGTCCAGCCCTGTATGTGTCCAGCCCTGTGTCCAGCCCTGTGTCCAGCTGTGTGTGTCCAGCCCTGTGTGTGTCCAGCCCTGTGTGTGTCCAGCCCTGTGTCCAGCCCTGTGTCCAGCCCTGTGTCTCCAGCCCTGTGTCCAGCCCTGTGTCCAGCCCTGTGTCCAGCCCTGTGTCTAGTCCTGTGTGTGTCCAGCCCTGTGTGTGTCCAGCCCTGTGTCCAGCCCTATGTCCAGCCCTGTGTGTGTCCAGTCCTGTGTGTGTCCAGCCCTGTGTGTGTCCAGCCCTGTGTCCAGCCCTGTGTCCAGCCCTGTATCCAGCCCTGTGTGTGTCCAGCCCTGTGTGTGTCCAGCCCTGTGTGTGTCCAGCCCTGTGTCCAGCCCTGTGTGTGTCCAGCCCTGTGTGTGTCCAGCCCTGTGTCCAGCCCTGTGTCCAGCCCTGTGTCTCCAGCCCTGTGTCCAGCCCTGTGTCCAGCCCTGTGTCTAGTCCTGTGTGTGTCCAGCCCTGTGTGTGTCCAGCCCTGTGTGTCCAGCCCTGTGTCCAGCCCTGTGTGTCCAGCCCTGTGTGTCCAGCCCTGTGTCCAGCCCTGTGTCCAGCCCTGTGTCCAGCTGTGTGTCTCCAGTCCTGTGTGTCTCCAGCCCTGTGTCCAGCCCTGTGTGTCCAGCCCTGTGTGTCCAGCCCTGTGTCCAGCCCTGTGTCCAGCCCTGTGTCCAGCTGTGTGTCTCCAGTCCTGTGTGTCTCCAGTCCTGTGTCCAGTCCTGTGTCTGTCCAGTCCTGTGTGTGTCCAGCTTGCTGGTTGGGCTGCAGTGTTCAGTCCAGCTCATCATCCAGCTCATGCTGCTGTTCTCCATGTGAACCTCAGGGGAGAGATGTCAGTTCATCCAACCCTGCGGATCAAACCAGAAGCTTCCACATCCTCCAATCAGAGCCCAGAAATCCCACCGGTGGGAAAATGTGCTGTTCCTGTCAGAGTGTTGACCTGTATCATGTGTGTAACTGTCCCCAGCCTGTTGACCTGTATCATGTGTGTAACTCTCCCCAGCCTGTTGACCTGTATCATGTGTGTAACTCTCCCCAGCCTGTTGACCTGTATCATGTGTGTAACTCTCCCCAGCCTGTTGACCTGTATCATGTGTGTAACTCTCCCCAGCCTGTTGACCTGTATCATGTGTGTAACTCCCCAGTGGACCTGAGGAATGTGTGTTCTGTGTATGGCTGCTAATCCTTCAGAAGCTCCCTCTGCCTGTATCAGCAGTGGATCTGCTGAGCCTCCATGGTAAGTCCTGGAGGTCCCAGAAGGTCTGTGAGCCGGAGCTGTGTGGGTGCTGCACACGTGTCCTCAGCCAGGCGGGGGGGCTGGGGGGGGTGTGTGTGTGTGTGTGGGGGGGGGTGACGTGCTGGAGCTGAGCAGCCACTGCTGAAGCTCACATGACTGAAGCTGCTCCTTTGTCACATGACTAAGCCTTAGAGAAACGAATGGGCCTCGACGAATTCAGTCCAACATGGAGGAGAAAAACAGGCTCTTAGAGGGAGCACTATAGAAGGAGCAGAGTCTCTAAGCATCGTGAGCACACGTGAACACCCCGCCGCCGCCCCCCCCCCCCCCCCCCCCCCCCCCAGGCTGTATGCGGACGGTCACATGAACATGCTCCATCCCTTGATAGTCCAGCTGCGCTGCTACCACAGCCACAATGGAGGCTTTGTGAGGAGGAAGCAGGAGGAAGCAGCACCTCTATGGATGGAAGGGGTGTGTGTGCTTACGTCTGTACGTGTGTGTACGTGTGTGTAAGTGCAAGATGGGAGCTCTTGTGCTTTTCCCTGAATGCTGCAAGACCAACTGGAGTCTAAAAAGAGATGAAAGTGTAGAGGATAAGGAGAGAGGGGGCAGGGACAGTCCTCTGACCTGGAGACATGGCCTCTTGAGGCAGGGGAGGGGCTTTGCAAAAGTTAAACTACCATTCACGTGAATCAACTCCACCTCCTCTCTTCCACCCCTCTCTCTCCTCCCTCTGTCCTCCCTCTGTCCTCCCTCTCTCCTCCCTCTCTCCTCCCTTTCTCCTCTCAGGTTAGACGGTTGAGGGCAGTAAGCTGAGCTCTGGAACCGAAGCAGCTCACCCAGAACAGGAAACAGCATCTGTGTTCTCTTTACAGAGGGGATGAACCAGAGCAGGAAAGAGAGAGAGAAAGAGAGAGGTTCATGTGTCTTTCTGTTTGAGGCTAGGATAAGTACAGCTAGGGTTGTGTAGGTTCCATTGAGTGTGTGTGTGTGTGTGAGTGTGTGTGTGAGTGTGTGTGTGTGTGTGTGTGTGTGTGAGTGAGTGTGTGAGTGTTTCATTGGGGCTGAGGCTTACCCCTCTGGCACCATGACCCTGCTGTCTCAGGACCCCCCCCCCTCCCTGCCGGCTCGCTGATCCTGGCCAGCTGGTGTCGCGTCTCGATCGCGGCTCGTTGGACACCTCCAAACAGGACCTGATGGACAGTGTGGAGGCGGCCGTGTTCGGGGCGGTGGAGCCCCCTCGGAGGTCGCGGGGGCGCCTCATCCTCCACGGGATGGTGATGTTCGGACGGGAGTTCTGCTACGCGGTGGAGGCAGCGTTCGTGACGCCCGTGCTTCTCTCGGTGGGGCTTCCCAGGAGCCTCTACAGCCTGGTGTGGCTGATCAGCCCCATCCTGGGCTTCATGCTGCAGCCTGTCATCGGCTCAGCCAGCGACTACTGCCGCTCCCCCTGGGGCCGCCGCCGCCCCTACATCCTCACCCTGGGGGTCATGATGCTGCTGGGCCTCACGCTCTTCCTCAACGGGGACGCCGTGGTGTCGGGTGAGTGAGCTCTGCGGTGCGGCCGTGGTCAGAGGGAGGGAGCGGCTGGGGTCGCTGTCTGAGGCTGGGAGGCTGGGAGAGGCTGGGAGAGGCTGCAAAGTTTGGGAGAAGCCTGGAGTAGGAAAGGATAATGGACGAGGAGAGGAGATAGGATAGAGGGAATAGATAAGGGATGAGCAGTGAAGGGAGGAGAGGAGAGGAGGGGAGAGATGTGTGAGCAGCCAGTTCGAGGTACAGACCATCACACCTCACTGGATCTTGGTTGTCCCTGGTTACATCATTCCGTATCATCACAAGTGCCTGTGTTGTCTCTAGTCTAGTCTAATTTCACAGGGTTTTTGCTGGAACTGTTGTTTAAATATGTTTTTAAACAAAGCCAATCAAGACAAGAGGCAGTCAGACAAAGAGAAGCAGCCTTCTATCTGCTAATTGAGTAATCTAAATTGTAAATTAGCTTCCAAATTTGTTGATGGAAGTTATCTTTCATCACAAGGCTCAGATTGTCAAACTAATTAGGAGTCAAATGAGGATGACTCATAGTCCTTTGATGCTAACCTGCTGGTTGCATTACTTCCCATGATTATGTTTTGTGTTTGTGATTCATGGAGCATCCTGTACTACCCTTC